>JAJPUD010000850.1:363959-460416 GCA_023553655.1 Myrmecobius fasciatus | reverse complement strand
TCAGTGAATTGTTGTCTTTTTCCAATTCACCAATTTTGTTTTTCAGTTCACCATTTTTATTTTCCAGTGAATTGGTGATTTTTTCCAATTCACCAATTTTGTTTTTCAGTGAACGGTTTTCTTTTTCCAATTCACCAGTCCTATTTTCCAGTTTTTGATATTTCTGTTGCCCTGATCTCAATTTATTTCCCCATTCTTCTTCTAGCTCTCTTTTGAGATTCTTAATGCAATCATCCAGGTAAGCCTTCTGAAAGGGAGACCAACTTAAGTCTGCCTTTGTGGCTTCATCTGGGATTGTTTTCATAATGTCAGCATCTGGGGACTGTTCTGTTTTTTCTCCGTAAAAGCTTTCTATGGTGAGAACTCTCTTCTGCTTCTTGCTCATGATTTAAAGTTGGGATATTGGTCAAAAGCCGAGAAAACTGCAACAATTTATATTTGCCCTGGGGCAGTTTGCCGAGTTGACTTCCGGTCTGAGGCTGGTTGGGCTAGATTCGCACCAGGACCACGTTTTCAGCTGTTTTCGATCCACCCCCTTCCAAAGGCAGATCTGCCAAAGCACCTGCCCGCAAGCAGAGCAAAGTGGCCCAGGCGTCTCCCAGGGGCTTCCTGGGTGCCCAAAATCCGCCCCTCTATCGCAGCCCTGACTTCCGCCCCGGCTGGAGTCCGATCGCGACCAGAGGCCGGTTTCCCCTGAGGCTAACCTTCTCCGGAGTTCTTTCAAGGTAGATCTTTTATAGAAGTGCGTCGTAGTCCAAATGCTTGGCGAGGACCTCACTCGGAAACCAGTTTTAAGGCTTACTATGTCTGGGTTGGGGGAATGTGGGAGGGAGTTCACAGAGAAAGCTGTTCGCAGTTCGCCATCTTGGCTCCGCCCCCCCCGGAAGATAATTCTTTACTAGACTTACTGAAGGCCCTTCTTTCCTTGATGACAGAGGTAGCTTATATGAATTTCACACTCTCAATCCACAAGGATCTCCTTGGAACAATGTGACTGTACTTGTTTGCATACAAATGTGTATATTTTAAACTTCAACAATCCCTCATTCCCTTCATGATCTGAGACAAAAAACATTTTAAAAACCTCACCAAAATAAGCATGTTTCATTATTCCTGTGCCTGTCTTTATAAAGTGTTTTCTAGCAATTTGATCCTCTTCATTTTTTTTTTTTTTTTGGTTGTTGTTCAGTCATTTTTTCAGTCCTGTTCAATTCTTTATGACCTCATTTAGGATTTTCTTGGCAATGATACTAGAGCTGATGAGATCTTGAGTAACTAGGTGTGGTTGGCAGAGAAAGAATGAAGTATTGATGGAATTACTCACTGAGGCAAGCAGGGAAGAGCACTGATGGGGATCAGGTTAGCCTCCTAAAACCACCCTTTGTGAAGGTCATGGGTATCCTCACCTTAACATGTCTGGTTAGAAATCCAAGTTATGTCAAAGTCCTGAGATTAAATTTCCCCCATAAATCTGTCCACGGCTCATGCCATTTTTGCTGAACCCCTTTGAGTTACACCCTCCATGGCATGCTGCCTCATTGAGTCTTTCTCCTTACCCCTCCCCCATGCCATGTGGTTTCCTCCTTTCATCTCTTACCATGCCTCTATTCTTTCTCCTTATTGCTAACTCTTTTAGGGTGCTAAACTCCTCTATAGATTTAGCCTGCCAGCTAAGGGCATATCCCAACCTCATGGCATGTTCCCTTTCTTCTGGTTAATTGTGAGTTCCACTAGGGAATGTTTCCATCATTAATTATTGAAAATCCTTTCCTTGTTATGTGCTTTCCCAAAACTATTTTGTATTTATCTTTCTTGGTGTCTATTGTATCTCTTCATTTTAACTGTAACTTCTCCTAAATAAGCCTGCCTTTTGCCAAAGTGAATGGCCATTGTGAATTCTTCATATGACCAAAGTCCAACATTTGATGGCTACAATCTCATTATTTGGTGCTGAACCCAAAAAACACTATTTAGAACTAAATACTGCTCTCCTAAATCACATCATTGTGGTTTGTTTGTTTTTCTTCTCCAGCTCATTTTACATATAAGTAAACAGATAAAAAGGGGGGTGACTTGTCCAGGATTCCACAGCTAGTAAGTATCTGAAGCTGTATTTGAACTCAGGAAGATGAGTCTTTTTGATTTCAGACCAGGTTACGCTATCCATTGTGCCTAGATGCCCTTCTTCTTCAGGTACATATAATTTATCTACTTCTTTAAGATCACTAATAGCTAGCTACCTTAGTATTACTCTATGAAAATAAATTTCATCTTTGTTCTAAGGGAACTGCTTGGTAGAACTAAAAGCCACATCTGGGTTGTCAATTGTGTATGCAACTTGAAAACCCTTTGAAAATCTGTCCCAGGATACATATGAGAAGGAAGCAAACTTCAAGGATTTTGAAATTGGCTTCAGTTTAAATATGAAGTCTGCCTTTCAGACACTTGTTTGCAGCTTCTGGTCACTATTTGAATATGCAGACACTTTATTCCAGCTCCACAGCACCATTCCCACTTCATGCTCAGTCTCCACTTTTTCTTCTGAAACTCTTCTGTTCCATTAGTCGGAGACCCAAACTCTGTTCCTTATTGCACACACACACACACACACACACACACACACACACACAATTCTGTTTATTGCATTTCTGCTCTGTGCATAGCACTGAATATGGTCTATCCCACCTGGAGAACTATTTATAAGCTCCCATGAGGGCTCCTGAATATTTACTTTTTTTTTACAAAAGAGTCAGGCCTTCTCAGAATGAGTCACTTGAGTAAGCACTCAAATTTGATCTAATTGAGTGTATATGCATATCTATTTGCTGGATGGAATATTATCTTAGTCACTCATGTCCTAAAATATCTCATGAATGAGATTCCAGTGGAACTATCCAGAAACTAAGAAAGCAGTAATATCTTTTCAGTAAAGAAACTACAGATGAACTGAAGTGTTTGGTATTCATATGTGGACCAGGATGATGGATCATTCTAACAGCAGTATGCATTCTGTTATATAGCAGTTTTACTGATTTATTTCATTATTTTGTTGTTGGAAAAATATATTTTGGCCCAGTTCTCTTCTTCAAATCATTCCAAGATGCTGCTTCAGATTCCTTCTTTTCTCAGTTTTAAATACTCAAGAATTTCCACTATCATGTCACTAGCTGTATGATCCCAACAAAGCAAAATATGGTATTGAGATAATTATCTAGATAATTAAAAACAAAAATGTCTTGGCTTTGGTGACTTGGAAAGTCCTGTGAAAGTAGGACTTTTGTGTAAATTAGGAAAACTAACTTTTCTTTCAGTTCACAGGCAGTTAACAAGAGTTAAAATAGATAAACTGATTGTTTTCTCTAAAAAATTATTTGGGGATAGTTGGGGTAACAATATGTCACTACTTGACATACCTCATCTCAATTGCTTAGCCATGAGAATAGAATTCAATCACAAAACTTCATCTGGTTGATTGTTGGGCAGTAGCTGCTACCTACCTCATCATTCTTCCTCTACTCCCTTCCCAACATATCTAGCATATGACTCCCCTTACTCTATCTCCACTCACATGATCTCAAGATTGTTGAAATTAAAACAAAAAGAAATCCACAGTGTCTTCCTACAAAAATGTTGGATATCCACTTGAATTAATCATCCTACTTATTGCAGCCCACAAATAGATACAGAAAAAATATAGGAATAAATAGGACATGGGGGTAATGCTGTTGAATAGAAGTTTCCTAACCCATACCTCTTGATCATAGGATAATAGATTTATAGCAGAAAGTCACCTTAAGGTCATCTGATCCAATCTTCTCATTTTACAGCTGCCCATTTACACTTTAAGTGATTTGATTAAGTTGCACATTGCAGAGCCAGAATTTGAACTCAGATCATCTAGCACGAGTACCCTTTCTTACATCTCTGCAAGACATAGAAGCCAATTTGCCATTGTATTAAATCACAGAGAGCTTCCCTTCAGAGGCTTCTGACTGTTCAAATTCCAGTTCTTGAACTATCAAGCATCAAAGAACATATCCCACCACATTTGACTTCCAAAGAAGTCCTAATATTTTTTGTAGTGTCCACTGGTACACAAGAGTCCTAATATTTTTTGTAGTGTCCACTGGTAGTTCTTCCACATATTTTCTAAATTTAAATTCTTTTACATATTGCATTCATACATTCCTTCCTTTCTATTATTACTGCCACTTTGCTAATACTGGCCCTTATTATGTCACAACTTGATTATTATAAATGATTTCCGTACCACCAATCTCTGCTTATTCCAAGCAATCCTCCACATATACCCTCTATAGATGCCAGATTAGTCTTCCTAAAATCTTAGTTATATTGTATTACTCTACTCTTCAGAATTTTCAGTGGTTCCTCATTACTTAAGGATAATTCCAAAGTGCCTAGCTTCTCTCTCCTTCCCCATCAATCCACAATAATCCTGTACTCCTAGGGAATATTCTTTTGCTGAAATGAAGCCAGCCATCTATGTATATAAACTTGTTTGTTTAATATTTTAGTTTTACTTTTTGCATAGAATTAACAAAAGGAATAAGATAATACAAGATTCAATAGCACATCTGCATGCACAGAGCTTCTTTGAGAACCATCCCCATCTTCTTTAGTAGCCATGCTCCAAATCCAAAAGATTTAGGACACAGTTCAAGGTACCTGGGCTTATCTGTCTACTCAGAAGAAGCATATTTTTATGAAATCTTTCCAATGAATGCAGTCATAGTTTAGAATCATCCTTTGATTTCTCTCTAGCACCAGCCTGAGTTATCTGGGTGCTGTGGGTTTTGCCAGCTCCTAAAGTTGATACTTTTCAGTTTGATGTTCTGTCAATGTCAGGAGTCTCTGATTGCTTCACACCCCAATTAGATTATTACTCACAGAGCAGCAGAAGGAAAACTTTCTCTCAAAAGAAGCCCCAATAAAAAGAGCCTGTCTCTGTTCAACCCTCTCCAGGTTTCTAGTGTCACTTTTTCTTGGATTTCTTCTAATCTAATCATGAGCTTGGTCATTGAGGATGAAGCAAAAGAAGTCTCTGCCTTTGTACACTCCTATATAGAAGAAATGAGATAGAAATTTGAAACAATTTCCCAAACAATTCAGGTAAAAGAATGAATTTCTGTAGAATAGATACAATTCTATAGCTGGAATATCCAGATTAATCAAATGCAACAGTTAATTTCAACAAATATATTGTATTTCTATTGTAAACAGAGGAATGTTTGTGGGACTGATGGAGATACAAAGTCTCACTAAAACATTGTCCCTAACTCATGGAACTTATACTCTAATAGAAAGATGACATTGACACAACTGACTATAATACAAAATATGCAATAAGCAAATCAAATATGTGTAAGAAAAACCAGTAATGTCTGATGGAGAGAAAAGATTGTTATTGACAAAGGCTATCAGGAAAAATGGCTTTTCATCTTTAAACATCTGTTAAATTCTACAGGAAAGAATGAAGGATGGTGGCAGTGAAAATGAGGATATTCTAGCAATAGGGAATTGTGTGAATGGAGCTATGGAAGTGAGAAAGAAAAGGCCAGCACAGGACAAAGAATGACTCCTTATAGTTCTCATGTAATTCACGAAGTGGAATAGTATTAGATAAGTCTGAAAAGATAGAAGTGTGCCAGACTGCAGGGTCCCAAATGTCATATAGTTCCATAAGAAAAAGTAAAAGCAATAAGTTGAGAAAAACCCAAGAAAACTTGAATGACATTGCAAAGTAAAGTGAGTAGAATCAGGAGACAATTTGTACAATAACATAATTGTAGAGAAAATTATATTTGATTTAAAACTCTGACCAATCCAGTGATTAACCATGGTTAAAGAGAACTGATAGTGAATTATGTATGTAATCTCCTGACTGAAAGATGATGGCTTTAAGGGGAAGAATGAGGCACATTTTTGGCCATGGATAATGTGTGAATTTTTTTTGTCTCACTATACATGCTTGTTAGGATGTATTTTTCTTTTTAATTGGAATGGGGGGAGATATGAAGAGAGAGGGAATGAATGCTTATTAATAAAAAAATAAAGGGGAGAATAAAAGAAGTTCAAGACAAAAGAGAACCATCAGAGTATTTTGAGCAGATGAGTGACATGAGCAAATCATTGGATAATCTTTAAAATTCTACATTTCACTTTGCCTGTATGAATGCTCTTTAAGGAGGCCTAAATATTCTATACTATGTCCATACTTCAGTATAGTCTACACTATCCCTGTAGTGGGATCACAAAGGCAAGAATTCATAGATCATTGAGGAGGCTATATATATAAGGTAGTATAAAGGATGCTAGACTGGAGGCCAGAAAGCCAAGGTTCAAATCTCAGGTCTCTTATTTACTCCCAGATATTAATAATTTTCTCAATTCATACTAGTAGAAATTTAAGGAAACCAAAAGGAGTAAATATCTCTTTTCTTTTGACTTCTAATTATATAGATGAGGAATCTGAGGTTTAGTTATTCCCCCCCTTCATTTTCCAACTCCCTTTCATATATTCTCCTCTCCCTTTGGGACACAAGCTCCTTAAGGGAGCTTATATCCCTAACACTTAGCACAATATCTGGCATACAGTAAACTTCACTAATGCTTCTTAACTTGTTGACTCAACTAGGAACTAGAGATGATTGTCCAAAGTAAATAGTAAATAGATTATACCATAACTATAAACCAGCTCCTCTGACTCCCCTCTATAGAACTAACAAGTTTCTTGTTTAGGCATGGATCAGACTAGACAACTAAGGTCCCTTCTAATCATATTATTCTTGGATTCCTGGTCCAATAGTTTTTCTACTATAACAGTATCAGACAGTTGGAAAATGCATAATTTGATAATTTTCTTTCCATACCATCTGCTAATGCTTTTTATAGTTCCCTATGCCATTTTTTGAGTCTTTTGAAATAAAATATCTATTTTTAAGTTATTTCTCTTCAAGAATCAGGGATGTGGTGAAATAGATTTGTAAATTATTAGAGCTAGAAGCTGATTTAAGGATCATCTAGCCAAATCTCCTCATTTTTAAAGTAAGGAAACTAAGGGCCAGAAAGGTTAAATTATCTGCCTATGGTTGTATAGCTAGTTAAATGAAGAGCTGTTACTCAAATCTAGCTCTTTGAATATTCAGAGCTTTATCTCCACTGAATTATATAGAAGGACCCCAGTTACATTTTGGGATACTCTGGCATTGTCCATCCCCTGGAGTCAATCCAGGACCCAACTGGCTTTGATTATTTTTGTTCATCTATGTAATTGTGAACGTTTATCCTCTCCTCTCTGCAAAGTCCAACTTAAATCTGGGTCAAGTAGGCAGCTGTTTGTAATGTGTGTGTTGAGAGGCATGAGGGAGAATCTCCTTGGCCCCAAATATCTCTCCTGCCAATATGATATAGGGGCCCAGAGACCCAACATTAGGAAAGTCCATTTATATAATATTACATATTAGAACTAGAGAGGATTTTAGAGATCAACTGGTTTAGCCCCTTCATTTTTCAAGTGAAAAAAACTGAGGATAAGCTAGCCTAAAGTTCCCAGTGAATTAGTGGCAGATCAGAGAAACCCAGCAGTCTGGGTTTCTGCCTCCCCTGTTCAGCTCTCTTTCCACCTTATACTTCTCAAAGAAGCAATCTAGTATAATTCAAAGATCATTGGGTTTGGAGTCAGAGACCAAAATCCTGGTTCTACTGTTTAATAGTTGCATGACTATTGGTAAGTCATTTCATCTTTTTTAAAATTTTAATTTTTAGTTTATTAAATAAAACAAGCATTTCCATAACATAATAGAATAAAAAAGATAATTGCCCATGAAACTGCAAATCTATTATGTATAACTTACTATTTCTTTTAAATATATAGTAAAATCATCATGTAACTTTCTTTTATTTTCTCCCCCCCCCATGGCCACCATTACCTGCATGTACATGTGCATATATGTAAAATCATTCTATACATGCTTCTATTTATCAGTTCTTTCTCTGAATGCACATAGTACCTTCCTTCATTGTAAATTTTGTTATTTATAATAGTAAAAATGACAGTTATTCAAAGTATTCTTTTTTTTTTTGGCTGAGGCAATTGGTGTTAAGTGACTTGCCCAGGGTCACACAGCTAGGGCATGTTAAGTGTCTGACACCAGATTTGAACTCAGGTCCTCCTGACTTCAGGGCTGGTGCTCTATCCACTGCGTCACCTAGCTGCTCCTATTCAAAGTATTCTTAAAATAATATTGCTATTATTGTATACATTTTATTTTCTTGATCCTCAGTTTCTTCATCTGTAAAATGAGAGGGTTGGTCTAGAGTAATGGTGTCAAACTTAAATAGAAACTAGGGCCACTAATTTGTATAAGGATCCCTGCAAGATACATGCTGGTTCAGTTTAAAAAATATAATATAATTTTATTGTATTTTTTTTACTTTGCTTAAATATTTCCCAATTGTATTTTAATGTGGTTTGGGCTACATATAGGAGCACCATCAATAGCATCTTCAGTCACTTGTTCAATCTCTCTGGTCTAGACAATCTCTAAGATTCCACCTAACTCAAAATACTGTGCTAGTATCCAGGAGTCTGAGAACCAGAGATTTATGGGGTTGTGAGGAGGGAAGAGGGACTAAATTAGAACATGCAGTTAGGGTATCACAATGAAAGGATCTGGTTGATCCAGGTTATAAAGATAACAATAGGTTGCTACTTCAGGAGAGGAATGTGAATAAAAAGAAGAGGATCTGTGTTCAAATCCCTGGACTGATATGTACTAGTGTGTGATCATGGACACTTCACCTATGTAATCTGGACCTTTGTTCTCCATCTGTAAAATAAAACAGTTGTACTGGATGTTCTCCAAGATCACTTCTAGCTCTAGATCTATGAGAAAATGGCAAAGCACCAAAACCAAACTTTATCTTTTTCCACATTGGTTGCTATTTGATCTTCATTAAAGCAGCTCCAGAATATCCATTGCAACTGACCCAAAAAGGAACCCAAGTCTCAAGAAATCCTGATGCCTCTTAATATTAGTCCCTTCCCTCTGTGGATTTGTTCCAAATTGTTATATGAGTGTCCTGTTTTTATAGTATTGTTTTCATTCATAGTATCTCCCCCTTGGGCTATAACCTACTACTAGGATAGGGATTGTTTTTTGCCTTTCGTTGTATGCATGGCACCTGGCACATTGTAGTCACCATGCTTACTAATTAACTAATAGGTTAAATAGGTAAAAATTCCAAAGGAAAATATTATGAAGTAGGAGGATGAATCTTTTTTTACTGCCCTCCTTTTGAAATAAGAGTGCCTCTTCTCTTTATCTTGTATTCATTGCTTTTCCCATGATGCTCTTTTACCCAATTACAGATTCAACTTATTACTGATTTGGTGTGGCAGGAGGGGCAAAATGAACCCCACTTGGTATGTCAAAAATTTGCTGGTGAGACCTCCATTAAACCTTCATTAAGAAGTTAGCTGACTCATAATGGCAGCCCAAATGTACTTTCACTCAGGAATGATGTAAAATTGTAGGTATTCCTCAGGCAAATAAACTCAGAACACTCCCCCTGTGCAAATAACATTCATAAAAGTCATGGGGAAAAGAGGGTTGGCACCATTACACTGTAGGTGGAGCAGGGATTAATTTCAAACATGGAGATTTATTTTAAAATCAATATTAGTCTCTTTAGAATATACCCAAGGATTGACAAGTAATAAGCTTAAGTTATGAATACAATGATGTGAAAATTAGAGGGCAAAATAGCTAAAATGTGGTAAAAAGCAACCATTTTCTGAAAAGATTACTTCTACCACCTTCATTTCTTTGGAAAATTTAATTGTAGGCACACATGATGGTGCAGGCCTGTAATTTTTGGTAAAAGGGAAATAGGAGCTGATAGATCACTTGAGTTTGAGAGTCCTGAGCTGCAACAGGGCTAAAACTGATCTAGTCTCTGAATTATATATAGCACCATATGATGGTTCCTCCTCCTATTCTTCCTCCCACTTCCATGGGACAGGGACCTACTAGTTAGCCTATCAAAACTTCCAAGCTGATCAGCAGTGAGATTGGATCTATAATATTGGATCTATATATAGCTGCTACATTTCAAGTCTGGGTGAGATAGACTCAGTCTTAAAAAATAAGATAAAGTAAAATAATTTCCAGGATAACCTCAGACTACACAAAATTAACTGAACTCTGTCTTCTCCCTACCTACTTCTCTGTACTGCCCTTTCATCACAACTAATTTGTGCATGAACATACATCAACTTATAAGAAGAACCTATCTTTGTTCTCCAGGGCAGGCTGAAGCTGTGTGGAAATTGATTAGTTATCTGGAGATGGTTGTAAAAACTTATCAGAAGATAGGAAAGACAATGTCACCTGATGACATACTAGACTGTCCTCTCTTTGGACTATATTATTTGTACTTCCTTTAATGACAGGAGATCCAGGTACTAATTTCTTCTGTGTATTTTACTAGTTTCACGAATGAAGTATAATTTTGTAAGTAGATTATGGGATTTGCAGTAAAAGAAAAAAAGACTGGGTTCAATTTTTGACCCCTCTAATTACTATTTGAGTGATCTTGGATGAGTCCCTTTGTCCCTCTGAGATTCCATTTTCTCCTCATAAAATGGGAGTGTAATGGAGGACTAGCATATGCATAGGATACCATTGATACAATTTCCCCTATGAAAAGAGATTTGGGAAGCTTGCTTCTCAAAGAGTGGCAATAAGTTTCCTAAAATATAATAGAAATATTTTGGAGTAGTTTCGGAGAACATGTAAGTCATTCAGTAACTTTCTCTGGTCTGTTAACCATGTGGTAAATGGTGGTTTTTTTTTTTCAATGACTGCAGTTGTGGAATCAAAACTGAACGAACCTTCAAAAAGACATTAATTGGCCTAGCTACCACTTCCTCTACCTAAATTTGATGCAGCTGCTGCAATTCTTAACTATGGCTATGTTATCCAATTTTTATCTCTCAACAAAACCATCTTACATGAAATTCACTCATTCTACAAGAACCTATTAAATGCCTACTATGTTCACTATAACTAAAAGTTTAACATAACTTGTGCCTTTGCCCCCTGAAGCAAAGTTGTTCATCCATGAAGAGGAACAAAATCATTAACAAATCATTCCTTACTCTTCAGTGCAGTTAATCAACAGGACTCTTTCTCCATATGGCAGAATGTGCCAAGTATTGGAAATGGGTGGTCACTTCTATTGTATTATGGAAAAATTAGTCCATTACAATTCAACCAAATATAGTTAAATAAATTCTACCATACCACCACACATGCTGACTGGGTCCATGGGCCCACGGAGCTCCAAAAGGTCCGCTGGCTCTATAATTCCTTCAGAACATTAAGTGATCATGCTTTCTCAATAGTACCCTCCAGGACTGAAGCTTGAATTCAATTAAACACTTATGAATCATTATTACATGCAGCATTAAATCAAGCTATGCTTAGGAAAAAATCTGTAACACAAATTGAGAAGAATGAAAAGTTAGCTGTATGAACATGGAAAGGCAGTCTTGTAATCAGAAAACCTGAATTTAAATCTCACCTCTACTAACAGGCCATGTGCTTTGAGAAAGTTAGTTCTGTGGGATCTTATTTTCTCATCTTTAAAACCCAGGGTTCAAACCTTGATTTTTTTTCCCTAAGACACTCCTTATCATTGAAGATAGTAATTCTCCAGTGGTACTGTAAGAGACAATGATGTTGGCAGGAGAGCTTGAGAGAGAAAAGATCTTTTTTTCTTGCCTTGAAAGAAGACCCATAGATTCCAGGCCTTTTTTAGGGATCCACACTGAACAAGAATAGATTCTGGAGAATAGATATGTAAGTGAAAGCTGGTTCCTTGACATATCCCTGATTTACAAAGCAAGAAGGAAGAAAAATGTCTCACCTCTCCCAAGCTCTCCACCAACATCACTGCCTTATGCAATCATGGAGAACTGAATATTTTTTTCTCCAGTAATGAGAAGAGTTTTATGCAAATGTTTCATTCTTCAACAGAGGTCACATCTATACAATGAGGGGATTGGAATACATTCACTCTGTAGCTCTGGATCTTCTAATTCTAAGAATGAATTAAAATAGATAATCTTTTAAGTTTACACAATTTCTCCCCTAATTTTCATAGAAATACCAGAGGTCTCGAGACTTACTATGACTTATCTTACTCTAAGATTTTTTTTATCCATACACAAAAGGGCATATATACCCAATCTCTAGGACTAGCACATTCTAAGATTTCTCTCATAAGGTCTTAGGTGAACTATTAGGGGACTAAAGCTAAACCTCTAGTAGACATCTTACAACCTTTTACTTTGCACCAGGTTTGCTCTAATCTGGGAAGAACCTACACTTGTGGTCTCAATTAGCAACAGCACATGTCTGCTATTAATAATGATAGCAATTTACTTCTGTTGAAACTGAAGGCTTTCAATTCCCTTTGAAAAAGCTAAATGTATTTCACATGGCTTGCATACATTTTTCTAAGCTTTCTCCTTTGCATTTTTTTCTTTTGTTTTTAAAATAAACTTCATCTTCAAAGCCTATGACTGTCATTTGGGGCTTGAAGATGATTTTTTTTAATAAGCATTTTGTGCTGTGGTCAAATAACTGGTTCTGTCTTCTGGGGTAACTTGTTAGTGTCCATGTGGATATAATTTAACTGTCTTTTTTCCTTGAATTTTTATTTGACATTTTAAAAGACAGTGGGATAGCGTAAAAACAAAGAAAAATCCTTGCAATGAAGAATCATAATTGTTTTCAGGAAACCACATGTAGCATTTTAAATCTATGTTGTGGATTACATTGTATCTTGCAATGGGGTATAGTTGAGAAGCACCAAGAAAACAAACCCCAAAAGCACCATTAAGAAGCAAATCTGAACAATTAACTGGCCTTCACCAAATACGCAAGAGAGGGATTTGTAGCCACATCAAATGTTTCCATTTTCAATAGTCCAACTTGAACAAAATTGTCTTAAAAGAATCACCCAGAGCAAGTGCATATGGAACAAAGATAATTTGGATCAGTTAGGAGAGGGAATATTGGCAAATCTGAGATATAGAAAGTACTTTTATCCTCTGCCTAGTATTTCTGAAAGACTTAAGAAATTTGATGCAAAATTTGCCAGCTGTATCCATAGAGGCAAAATAGAGAATTGAGACAATCAGCTGAAAAAATTATGCTAAAAAAATTATCGCAGCTATTTAGGAAAAAAAGTCAAATTCTTTAAATAATTTGCTCAAATTTCTCCTTTGTTATGAAGATACAGGATATGTTCTTTGTGACTACCAAATCAATACAGTGATTATAGCCAAGATAATTATCATAAGCTTTGAAACATAGTACTATACACATGGCAAGTTTTTAAGAAAACAAAAACAAAAACAAAACAAAACATACCAAACAACAAGAAGAAGAACAACAAAAACAACAGTTGATAAAGAATTTAAGATTGGATTAAATGAATAAATTGATCATGAAATCAAATCACTGAATAGGTGTTATAGAGATCCATTTCTTTCTTTCACTCTCAGTAAAAGTATTCCATCCATCCAGGAGAAAAGTGAAAAATCACAACTATTCCAACAACCCTGAGGAAATGCAAATTACTATGACCAAAAGTTTGTTTGTTTGTTTTTAGGTTGCTCTCTTTTCCTTTATAGGAAGGTAAAATCTATATGAAAATCTTCTTTTTACTTTCCCATTTACACTCCATTGCCTAGATCAATAATAGCTCACAAAGGACAGATTCTATGATTATTTTTAAGTAATTAACTAACTTTGTTAGCCTCTGAGGACATCTGACTTGAAAGTTATGATAGACAGTTATGCATAGAAGACATAAGGAAAATGCATTTGTCTGCAAGCAATAATGGTAGCCAATGATAGTATGGCAGGCAAACTAATAAGAACTAGTCCCTGGAAGTATTTTTACAAAGATGAGACTGGTTCCTTAATGTATCTGTCACCATGGTCCATAAAAGGAAAATGGCATGGGCTTTCATGAGTTGGCAAAGATTTTAAAGGCCCCCAAATCCATCCTGTACCTAAAAAATAAAGCCCTCTGCAACACAGATCTCAAGTGGTACTTAAAGATCTTCATTGAGAGAGAAAACCCACTACCTCCTGAAGCACCTCCATTGAACTTTGGGGGGCATCTAGTTATTAAGAAGTTTTTCCTTAATTAAAAGTAAATTTGTATCTTCAAAAGTTTCACCCTTTGCCCCTGGTTTTGTCCTTTTGGTCTAAGAAGAAATAGACCAATAACTAAGTTAAAACATCAACTCTAATATAGACCCAAACTAATTGTTAATTTAATTCTAAACTTTAATCTAATTTCCAGCCTTTGACCTGATTTTTAGCATTCAATGTCTTAGATTTAAAAAAAAAACACTTTCGTATCCCAATTACTCTTCTTTCCTTAAACCCCACAGATACTAGAAGGTCTTGAAACCTGAATCATATTAAATATGATTTATATGGACATTATTTTTATATAATCTATTTATAGAAACATTATATAACATATTAAAAATTTATACAAAAATACATTATTGGATTTAACCACCTAGACCACAATCAGACCTGCTACTTCCACCACCTAGTTCCAGCTAAAATCTTTTTTCCTTTTCAGCATAAATCAATGCTCCTATAATTCTTTCCTCCCCTACTTTCTTTTTTTTTATTAAATCTTTTTATTTGCAAAACATATGCATCGGTAACTTTTCAACATGACATTCATATACCATAATTTATTCAGCCATTCTCCAATTGATGGGCATCCATCCATTCAATTTCAAGTTTCTAGCCACTACAAAAAGGGCTGCCACAAATTTTTGCACATGTAGGTCCCTTTCCTTCTTTTAAGATCTCTTTGGGATACAGGTCCAGTAGAAACACTGCTGGGTCAAAGGGTATGCAGTTTGATAACTTTTTGATTGTAGCTCCAAATTGCTCTCCAGAATGGTTGGATCTGTTCAAAATTTCACAACAATATATCAGTGTCCCAGTTTTCCCACATCCCCTCCAACATTCATCATTATATTTCCCAGTCATCTTAGCCAATCTGACAGGTGTATAGTGGTATCTCAGAATAGTCTTAATTTGTATTTCTCTGATCAATAGTGATTTGGAGCACCTTTTCATATGGCTAGAAATAGTTTTAAGTTCATCATCTGAAAACTGTCTGTTCATATCCTTTGACCATTTATCAATTGGAGAATGGCTTGAATGCTTATAAATTTGAGTCGATTCTCTATATGTTTTAGAAATGAGGCCTTTATCAGAATCTTTAAACATAAAAAAGATTTCCCAATTTATTGCTTCCCTTCTGATCCTGTCTGCATTAGTTTTGTTTGTACAAAAACTTTTTAACTTAATATAATCAAAATTATCTATTTGGTGTTCAAGTAAGAGTTCCAGTTCTTCTTTGGACACAAATTCCTTCCTTCTCCACAAATCTGAGAGGTAAACATCCTATGTTCCTCTAATTTGCTTATAATATCACTCTTTATGTCTAAATCATAAACCCATTTAGATCTTATCTTGGTATGAGGTGTTAGGTATGGGTCAAGCCCTAATTTCTTCCATACAAGTTTCCAATTTTCCCAGTAGTTTTTGTCAAGTAGTAAGTTCTTATCCCAAAAGCTGGGGTCTTTGGGTTTGTCAAACACTAGATTTCCCACTAAAACTTCTTTCAGTTAAAGCTAGTTGATTTAGAAAAATCAAAACTTTAAGCAAATTGAAGAATTAGGCATTTAAATTACTGACCATATATTGAACAAATATTTATGACTTAAATAGTATCATACAAGCCTAGACTTAGAGCTAAAAAGGACTTTAGAGATAAACTAGACCAACCCTCTCATTTTACACATAGAAATTAGATCTTATAATTAATTCTAACAGATGTGGCTCTTTTCAACAGTAAGGTGATTCAGGCCAGTTCCAATGGTCTTGTGGTGAAGAGAACTATCTATACGCAGAGAGGGGACTGTGGGGACTGAGTGTGAATCAACATAGCATTTTCATTTTTTTGTTGTTGTTGCATTTTGTTTTCTTTCTCATTTTTTTTCTTTTTTGATCTGATTTTTCTTGTGTGACATGATAATTGTGGAAAGATATATAGAAGAGGGGGCGTAGGCAAGATGGCAGAGTAAAAACGTGACTCTCTGTGTCCTCCTCCGATCTTATCTCAAACCAACAATAAAATAAGCCTCTGAACTGATCTTCAAATCAACGAATCCAGAAATATTTGGATACTGCTTTCTGAAGAATTTCATATCAGGTTTGTCTAACTTGGACAGAGGGATAAACAGTGGACTCGGGTGTAGGCCAGAAGTGAAAGTGGGACTCAGCTCAAGCTCATTGTGGCAGAAACTCCACACTCCAAACTCCAAACACCTGGAGTTTATCTGAGGCACTCGGGACACTCTGCCCTGATTGTAGACAGGTGTTCTGGCAGACTTGCCTTGTTCAAGGAGTAATCCTGATTTAGTCCTAGCCCCCAGCGGCCCAGCACCTTAATTCGATGAATTGCCCCAGGGCAAACATTTTCAGCCACCGTTTTTTCTGAGCCTTAAAGAGACATCCATGCTGTCTAAAAAAAAAAAATGAAGAAGCAAAAGAGAGCTCTCACCATAGACAGCTTTGTCAAGAGAAAGAAGGGATGACCCCAGATCCTGAGGTTCCTTTAGACAAAACTCCAAAGGAAATTATTAAGGACCATCACTGGTCCCTTTTTCAAAAGGCCTTTCTGGAAGATTGCATAAAGAACCTCATAAGAGAGCTGGAGGATAAATGGGAAAATAAATTGAAATCAGTGCAAGAAGGATATGATGCCCTGCAAAAGAGATATGAAAAAGACACCAATTTATTGAAAAATAAAATTAGTGAAGTGGAAAAAGAGTGCAATGAACAAAAAAATTCAATTGGCCAGTTACAAAAGGAGCTTAAAAGGTAACTGAAGAAAACAATACTTTAAAAATAAGAATTGAACAAATGCAAGTGAATGACTCAATAAGACTTCAAGAATCAGTCAAACAAAAACAAAAAAATGAAAAATTAGAAGAAAATATGAAATATCTCCTAGGAAAAACAACTGACTTGGAAAATAGATCTAGGAGAGACAATCTAAAGATTATTGGACTTCCTGAAAGCCATGATGAAAAAAAGAATCTAAATACTATCTTCCAGGAAATCCTGAAAGAAAATTGTCCTGAGATTGTAGAATCAGAAGGCAAAATCACCATTGAAAGAATTCACTGATCACCTCCTGAAAGAGACCCCAAAATTAAAACCCCAAGGAATATCGTGGCTAAATTTCAGAACTATCGCACCAAGGAAAAGATTCTGCTAGCAGCTAGAAAGAAACAATTCAAATACCGAGGATCAATAATTAGAATCACACACGATCTGTCAGCCTCCACATTGAAGGATCGAAGGGCCTGGAACCAGATATTCCAAAAGGCAAAGGAATTTGGATTACAGCCAACAATAACCTATCCAGCTAGAATGAGCATTATCCTCCAGGGAAGAAGATGGTCATTCAATGATATAGGTGAATTTCACCTATTTCTAATGAAAAGACCAGATCTGAACAAAAAATTTGACCTCCAAACACAGAACTCAAGAGAAGTATAAAAAGGTAAAAAGGAAAGGACTCGAGAACTTTATTTCTACTATGGGGACACTTAAAGTTTGGGGGTATAATTAACTAGATATTACTTTGATAATATGAAAAAGAAAACTAGAGGGGGAAAGATTGTCATACTGGGGAAAAGAGGGTAAAAGAGGGAAAAGTGGTAAAACAAGATCTAAAAAGAGGAGGTAAAAACAAGGTAAAGTCTCTTGAAAAGGCAAAGAAAACCTAATATACTTGAGAGAAAGAGGGGAGGGAGATGAGCATTGTATAAACTTTACTCTCATCAGGGTGGGTTCTAAAAGTGTATATCAGACACTTGATTTCACATAGAAACTTGTCTGTTGCTAGAGGGAAGTGGGAGGGAAAGAAGGAAAAAGAAAGGGATAAACTATTAGAAGGGAAAATAGAAGAATCTGGGGAAAGGAGTTTAAAAAGGGGGGAGGGATCTAAAGGGTGGAGTATTGTTTGGGAGAGGAGGTCATCAAAAGCAAAGTACTGAGGAGGGAGGAAGGGAGAAGGGAAAGAAAATGGGAAAACATAACTTGGGTAAATAAGATGGAAGGAAATAAAGAATTAGTTATTCTAACCGTGAATGGGAATGGGATGAACTCTCCCATAAAGCAGAAGTAGATATCAGAATGGATTAAAAGTCAGAATCCCACAATATGTTGTCTACAAGAAACACATCTAAAACATAGTGACACATATAGGATGAAGGTAAAAGGCTGGAGCAGAACCTATTATGCTTCAGGTGAACACAAAAAAGCAGGGGTAGAAATCCTTATCTCAGATCAAGTAAAAGCCAAGATAGATCTAATCAAATGAGATAAGGAAGGAAACTATATTTTATTAAAGGGTACCATAAATAATGTAGCAATATCAATACTAAATATATATGCACCAAGTGCAATAGCATCCAAATTCCTAGGGGAGAAATTAAGAGAGATGCAAGAAGAAATAGACAGCCAAACTATACTAATAGGGGATCTCAACCTTGCTCTCTCAGAATTAGATAAATCAAACCACAAAATAAACAAGAAAGAAACTAGGGAGATAAACCAATTGTTGTAGAAGTTAGGTATGATAGATCTATGGAGAAAGTTGAATGGAGATAATAGGGAGTTTACTTTTTTCTCAGTAGTCCATGGAACCTATACAAAAATTGACCATGTGTTAGGGCATAAAAACCTCAAAATCAAATGGAGAAAGGCAGAAATAGTAAATGCATCTTTTTCAGATCATGATGCAATAAAAATCACATGCAATATAAGACCAGGAGAAAATAAACCAAAAGTTAATTGGAAATTAAATAATCTAATCCTGAAGAATGAATATGTGAAAGAGCAAATCATAGACACAATCAATAATTTCATCCAGGAGAATGAGAATAAGGAGACAACATACCAAAATTTGTGGGATATGGCCAAAGCGGTTATAAGGGGCAATTTTATATTTCTAGATGCTTACTTGCATAAAACAGAGAAAGAAAACATCAATGAATTGGGCTTATTATTAAAAAAAAACTAGAAAAAGAACAAATTAAAAACCCTCAATTAAATACCAAATTGGAAATTCTAAAAATAAAAGGAGAAATTAATAAAATTGAAAATAAGAAAACTATTGAACTAATAAATAAAACAAAGAGTTGGTTCTACAAAAAAACCAACAAAATAGATAAGTCTTTAGTTAATTTGATAAGAAAAAGGAAAGAGGAAAATCAAATTGTTAGTCTCAAGAATGATAAGGGAGAACTTTTCTCCAATGAAGAGAAAATTAGAGCAATAATTAGGAGTTACTTTGCCCAACTTTATGCCAGTCAATTTGATAATCTAAATGAAATGGAGGAATATCTACAAAAATATAGATTGCCCAGGTTAACAGAAGAGGATGTAAATTATTTAAATAGCCCCATATTAGAAAAAAAGAAATAGAACAAGCTATTAACCAACTCCCTAAGAAAAAATCTCCAGGGCCAGATGGATTTACATGTGAATTCTACCAAACATTCAAAGAACAAATAATTCCAATACTATACAAACTATTTGAGAAAATAGGGACAGAAGGTATACTGCCAAATTCCTTCTATGAGACCGATATGGTGCTGATAGCTAAACCAGGTAGGGTGAAAACAGAGAAAGAAAACTATAGACCAATTTCCCTAATGAATATTGATGCAAAAATTTAAAATAAGATATTAGCAATGATATTACAGAAAGTCATCCCAAGGATAGTACACTATGACCAAGTAGGATTTATACCAGGGATACAGGGCTGGTTCAATATTAGGAAAACTATCAGCATAATTAATTATATTAATAACCAAACTATCAAAAAACATATGATTATCTCAATAGGTGCAGAAAAAGCCTTTGATAAAATCCAACACCCTTTCCTATTAAAAACACTAGAGAGTATAGGAATAAATGGGCTTTTCCTTAAAATGATCAGTAGCATCTATTTAAAACCATCAGCAAGCATCATATGTAATGGAGACAAACTAAAACCATTCCCAATAAGATCAGGAGTGAAACAAGGCTGCCCACTGTCACCATTACTATTTAATATTGTATTAGAAATGTTAACTTTAGCAATAAGAGAAGAAAAAGAGATAAAAGGAATTAGAGCAGGTAATGAAGAAACCAAATTATCACTCTTTGAAGATGACATGATGGTATACTTAGAGAACCCTAGAGACTCAACTAAAAAACTGCTAGAAACAATTCACAACTTTAGCAAAGTGGCAGCATTCAAAATTAATCCACATAAATCATCAGCATTTTTATATATTACCAACAAAGTTCATCAGCAAGAGATACAAAAAGAAATTCCATTCCAAATAACGGATGATAGGATAAAATATTTGGGAATCTATCTGCCAAGGAAAAGCCAGAAACTATACGAACTAAACTACAAAACACTTTCCACACAAATAAAATCAGACCTAATCAATTGGAAAAACATTAAGTGCTCATGGGTAGGCAGAGCGAACATAATAAAAATGATAATACTACCCAAACTAATCTACTTATTTAGTGCCATACCAATCAAACTCCCAAGAAATTATTTTACAGATCTAGAAAAAATAGTAGCAAAGTTCATTTGGAAGAACAAAAGGTCAAGGATTTCAAGGGGATTAATGAAAAAAAAAAGGCAGATGAAGGTGGTCTTGCTGTACCAGATCTAAAACTATATTATAAAGCAGCAGTCATCAAAACCATTTGATACGGGTTAAGAAATAGAGCAGTCAATCAGTGGCACAGGATAGGTTATCAGGACAATCTAGGCAATAACCTTAACAATTTAGTGTTTGATAAACCCAAAGACCCCAGCTTTTGGGATAAGTACTCACTATTCGGCAAAAACTGCTGGGAAAATTGGAAACTAGTGTGGAAGAAATTAGGGCTTGACCCATACCTAACACCACATACCAAGATAAGATCTAAATGGGTTCAAGATCTAGATATAAAGAGTGATTTTGTAAGCAAATTAGAGGAACATAATATAGTTTACCTCTCAGACCTGTGGAGATGGAATAAATTTATGTCCAAAGAAGATCTGGAACTCCTAATTGAACACCAGATGGATAATTTTGATTATATTAAGTTAAAAAGTTTCTGTCCAAATAAAACTAATGCAGACAAGATTAGGAGGGAAGCATCAAATTGGGAAATCATCTCTACATTTAATGGTTCTGATAAAGGCCCCATTTCTAAAATATATAGAGAATTGTCTCATCTATGTAAGAATTCAAGCCACTCTTCAATAGATAAGTGGTCAATGGATATAAACAGACAATTTTCAGATGATGAAATTAAAACCATCTCTAGTCATATGAAAAGTTGCTCCAAATCACTATTGATCAGAGAAATGCAAATTAAGACAAGTCTGAGGTACCACTACACACCTGTCAGATTGGCTAAAATGACAGGAAAAGATAACGATGAATGTTGGAGGGGATGTGGGGAAACTGGGACACTAAAACATTGTTGGTGGAACTGTGAATGGATCCAACCATTCTGGAGAGCAATTTGGAGCTACAGTCAAAAAGCTATCAAACTGTGCATACCCTTTGACCCAGCAGTGTTTCTACTGGGCCTATATCCCAAAGAGATCTTAGAGGAGGGAAAGGGACCCACATGTGCAAGAATGTTTGTGGCAGCCCTTTTTGTAATGGCTAGAAAATGGAAACTGAAAGGATGCCCATCAACTGGAGAGTCGCTGAATAAATTATGGTATATGAATGTTATGGAATATTATTGCTCTGTAAGAAACGACCAGCAGGACGATTTCAGAGATGCCTGGAGAGACTTGCATGAACTGATGCTGAGTGAAATGAGCAGAACCAGGAAATCATTATACACAGCAACAACAATATTACATGATGATCAATTCTGATGGACATGGCTCTCTGCAACAAAGAATTGCCTCAAACCAGTTCCAGTTGTTCACTGAAGAAAACCATATACACCCAGAGAGAGGGCTATGAAATATGGACCACAACGTAACATTTTCATGATCTCTATTGATGTTTGCTTGCGTTGTGTTGCCTTTCTCTGATTTTCTTTTTTTTTTCTTGTAGATAGGATTTTTCTTGCACAACTTGTCAAGTATTTCAATATTATTGACATGTAGTGGACTTCCTGCCATCTAGGGGAGGGAGGGTACTGGGGGTAAAAGTTGTAATGGAGAGCTTTGTAAAGATCAATGCTGGGGAACTACCCATACATATGTTATAAAAATAAAAAGCTTCAAATACGAAACAAAACAAAAAAACAAACAAACAAACAAACAAAAAAGAAATATATAGAGAAGAATAAAAATTCTATTCTATAATATTCTATTTAACATAGATTACTTGCCGTCTAGGGTAGGAGGTGGAGGGAAGAGAGGGAGAAAAAAAATTGGAACATAAGTTTGTCCAAAGGTGAATGTTGAAAATTATCCATGCATATGTTTTGAAAATAAAAAGCTTTAATAAAAAAAAGAAATGAGATCATGTCCAAGTTCACATAGGTAGTAAGAAGTAAACATAAGTGGTAGGATTTTAGCCAAAAGCCTCTAGTTTCAGAACCTATATGCTTTCTATTATATTCCTTCATTTTGACTGAATTCATTTGAAAATTTAAATTATGGTCCATGTCTAATTAAAAGAGTGACTCAAAATGAATAGTTGAGATATTATCCAGTAAATGTGTATTAACACTTACAACTATAGAGGCAACGTGATTGAGTAAAAAGAGTCAGAAAACCTATATTAGGATCTTAAATTTGATACTAATTGCTGGGTGGCACAGTGGATAGAATGCTAGGCTTGGAGTCAGGGAGACTTGTCTTTCTGAGTTCCAATCTAACCTCAGACACTTCCCAGCTGTCTGACTTTGGGCAAGTCACTTAACCCTGTTTACCTCAGTTTCTTCATCTGTAAAATGAGTTGGAGAAGGAAATGACAAACTATTCCATTATCTTTGCCAAGATAACCCTAAATAGGATCATGAAGGGTGAAATACAACTGAACAACAATTGAAGCCATAAACAACTATTAGCCTTTTCCTAAATGTGACAGTCTCCTGCTTCTTGTCATTGGGACATACCATCTTTCCACCATTGCATGCCCTCCTTCCTGACTCGTAGCTTTCAGATTTTTACCTTCTGTTTGGCTTGGGTGCCAGTTCCTTATGAATGACTTTTATGATCATCCCAACTAATCTCCCTCTTTCACCCTCCCCTTCAAACATTCCTCAAGGAATTTTTCTGCTATCTTGGTCTCTTTCCTTTTTACCTTCTTAGTGTTTCCATCCCACAGTCAAATACAAGCTCCTTAAAGCCAAGGATGTTTTATAATTGCCTTTTTTATCTGTAGTGCCTAACATAATACTTCATACTCTTCCTGATTCCAGGCCTGGCACTTTATCCACTACACCATCTCACTACCAAGTAACAAGTTTAGCAACTTCCATATAACTTGCGAGAGTTTTATCTGAGGCACTAAGACATTAAATGACTGCCTCAGTGTCTTGTCATTCAGCTACATCCACCTCTTTGTTACCCTATTTGGGGTTTTCTTGATAAAAATATTGGGATAGTTTATTATTTCCTTCTCCAGCTCATTTTAAAGATGAGGGAACTTAAGCAAACAGTGTTAAATGACTTTCCCAGGATCACATAACTAGTAATTGTCTGAAGCTGAATTTGAACTCATGTCCTCCTGACTCCAGGTCCAGAACTCTATTCACTCTGTCACCTAGCTGCATACCTCAAACTTACTAATCTAGTTTATGTCAGAAGTGGGTCTTAAATCCTGGTCTCTTTTATTACATAGTGTAACCTTTCTCTTTGTACACAGAAAGCAATTAATAAGTATCTTTTAAGCAAAAAGAGACAAAAAACACATTCCTCATGGAATATATGCTATTAGAAAAGCCAATTTACCCTTTTTAATAAAGAAAATTATGCATATATATGTATGCATACATACATATATGTATATAAGCATTTACATATATCCATATCCATATACCTACATACATATGTACCTATCTATAGAAGAATTCAGCTGCAAGTCAGATGGGATAGTCCCATGGTCCTTAGAATACCCTGGAAAAACAATTAATATTAATACAACTTCTAATACCTCTTCTCAGTATCATTTCCAATAAAAAGATTATATCAGTTTCACATAGTGAGTCATTTCACAGTGCCAAGGATTTTGGTAGCAAACCAAGAAATGGTATTGGATCTAATGCTTGAGTTCAAATCTTGTCTTTGCTACATACTATTGGCATGACTTTGGACAAATTATTACTTTTGGCCTCAATTTTTGTTAATCTATCAAATGAGGAAATTGTACTTTTCAATGGCCTTTGCTATCCTTTCAGCCTCTATGCCTGCATTCCTAGGTCAATACAATTATAGATGAATTGCATCAGTGTCAAATCATAGTATTAATTTATTTCACTTAGTCCCATGTAATACAGAAAAGTCCAAATCATATTGGGCAGTCATACAATCTTGTAGAAAGCTGAATGAACCAATGATAAAATATCCTAAAAGTCTTAGTGCAGATTTTAGTTTTAATAGCCTAAAACTTTGGGAATACCCTATATGTTAGGTCCATCCAATTTACTGGTTCAGTATTCATGAAATAGCAGAGATTACAAATACCTTCTTTTACTTGGGAATAGATTTCTCTTCCTTTACAAAGGTGATTTGTCCTTTGTCCTTCCTTTTCAAAGGGATCAATGACATCATGGGATGATGTCTTGACTTGCTGGTGAATAGGATGTAAGTGAGGTAGAGTTGCACCAAAGTCAGCAGCCTCATTCTCTCTACCAGGGTCATTAAAATCCAGTGGCTATTGGTAATAGTCTGGGATGCAGTGAATGACTTCAATGTCTGACCAAGCTATGAGCACTTCACAGCACCTGCTTTAGCTGCCTTCAAGGCTGTTGGAACAAATTATTCTTATCCACCTGTTTTGGGGTGGACATCTCCATAATTCATCTACAGATTTGATGCCTGTTTGTTACTCTTAATCAGATGTGTAAGGTGTTCAAGGAGGACTAGCACTTCAGGTGTGAGGGCTTGCTGAGTCCTTTTAAAGGATCTTATCCACCTTTCATGTTCACCTTTTGCTCAACTCCCATCAGTGGGACCAAGAAGGTATACCATGTGTAGTGACCACACCACTTAGCAGACCAATTAAACTTTATAAGAGTACTTACACTGTGAATAACTGGCTATTCTTTGCTCTAACTCTCCCTTTTGGAAGTCCTTAGCAAAGTAGCCTTAGGACAATCTGTATAACCCAGCCTAGGTGCCCAGAGAAAGATAAGACAAGGCAAGGGAAGGGAAAATAAAAAACAAACTAGGAATAATTCAATCAGCAGTAAAGTGCTGTTGTGCAGTGATGTAGTTAGTGCACACCCAGGTATTTAGTGAATATAAAGGTAAATGAAACTAATTTACCATAAGCCAAACGGGAGTAGAAAGAAAAAGGATACTCCTTCAAGTGGCCCAAGAAAAAGGAATCCAATGGTACTCTGAAAAACTGAGGGAACAGAAGAAAAAGTAACTAGATTTTCAAGAGTTAAAAAAGTACAATAGTAATATTGACATTTATATGGTAAATACAATAAGTTTGCAAAACATTTTCATAATAGATAGAGCCAGATTTAGAATGAGACCTAAGTTCAAATCCTGTCTTAGATACTTACTAGCTCAGTGACTTTGCACGTTAAACTAATTTGAAATATTAGTATAATAATAATAGTTGGGCATCTAAGTGGTGAAATGGATAGAGTGGTAAGCTTGGAGTCAGAAAGATTCATCTTCCTGAATTCAAAATTGGTTTCAAATACCTACTAGCTATGTGACCCTGGGTAAATCACTTAACTCTGAGTCAATTTCCTCATATGTCAAATAAGCTGGAGAAGGAATTATTGAATTGTCAAGAATACTCCAAATGGAGTTACAAAGAATCATACACAAATGAACAACAAATTAAATAAAAGCATTGGGAGGTATGTTAATCTTCTATAAGATCATTGATCATCATTATCACCATTATGACCATTATTAATGATAAAAATCATTATTCTCATCTTGTTCAATGAGTTCAGCTAGCAATAATTCTGAGGCAAGTTGCTATCATGCTGTTATTTCTTTTGTTTAATGTTCTGCAGATTATCACACAATTGGGTAAACACTTTTGTTATAAAATAAAAGCATGAAGACATAAACTTTGTGTAGATTTATCATATATATCATACATATCAAAATATATCAGAAATATATATTTTGTATGTACATATATGAAATATGAAAATATCTATTCTCACATTAGTTTGATTTCTGTTGCAAATATGATTATATTCTGGAAGCTTTGCAATCTGTGTAGTTTAAAGATTGTAAGCATTTTTATATGATGGCAACAATTGAAGACATTATTTTTTTTTAAATCCCTGTTATATCTGGGTAATCACAGGCAAAAGCTCAATTTATTATAATTCTCTAGTTCCCACAAAATTTATTGGGTTGAATTCCCCATAATATTTTGAAATAAATAATTAGAGTATTTGTCATTTATCGATTCATGAAAAATAGCATATTTCTTATGTCTAATTCTACCCATGAAGTCTTGTCTTGCTAGCTATTAAATTTAGCTAAATGCTACATTTTTGCAGCCTATAGTGATATGTTGCATTTTCACTCATTTTTTAAAAAACTTTCTACTGCATTGATCACCAAGTTTGGTTTCTTAATAATAATCCTTTTCTAATTTCTGGTAGTATTGATCTGGATCTGACTTACTACTAGAAACACATCCCATATGATTCATCAATTTGCTCACTGCTATTTTGTCAGCATATGAGCTAGAGATGAATTCATGCAGATGTGACCCATGAGAGACTTTTTGATTCTACTCTTGAATCTTATTTGTTAGATAGATTCCATTCAGAGATAAAATACTTAGTCATAGCTTTTAAATTCAATGATATGTCCTGTTACCAACTTTTACTGTTGTTTAATGAATTGATATTTGTTTGTTCATGTTTAATATGTCCTCTGAGAATATCTATCAATTCCCCTTCTGCTTCTTGGCAAGAAAAAATAAGAAGTCTATTGTTTTGTTAATATTGTATTATTTTGGGTACAATATTTTCCAAATGTCTTATGGTTTGTGCTGCAGTTCAATGATTATGATGATAAAACAATATGATATCCTAGCCAAAAATATTGATGCAATCTATATAAATAGAAATGAAGAATCTGGAAGAAGGGAGATCATAGTGCCATTCTATCCTGCTCTAATCAAATATCTGAGCTAATATATTATATTTTGGGTGCCATATTTTAATATAGAAAGATTTCTTCCAGGTGTCATCAAAGAAATTAAAGTAATACAGAAGGATATCTGCTGGTTTCAATCAGAAATCTCTCATCATCCTATTTGACTCTTTCCTTGAATAATTTTACCCTGATTTCCTAGTTACTGTATCATTCTAAAAGTAAAATGAGCTTCCTGAACAGAGGGTAGGACCTACATCATTGGAACACTTCAAGGTATACTTGTTAAGAATGCTGCAGAGAAAATACCTGTTCAGATATGGGTTGATATGCAAATGATATAATGGAAAGAGTATTGAGTGTGGAATCAGAAAGGGTTAGAATACTGTGACAGTATTTACTACTAGTTTCCAACTCCAGGAGTAAGAATTGTAGTCTTGGAGCTGCCACATACTAAGATTCATAATCTGAGTTTCATTTTTCTCATGTGTAATGAGGTTATTGCTGACTTCATGCTTAGTGTATCATTATGTGGTTTGAAGGGAAGCAGAACATATATCTCTAGTCTCTTCTCCTCACACCGTTCTCCAAGGGAAATATAATTTCTATCTGCAGGGGAAATAAAAGATTAGAGTCAGAAGTTTAGCTATTCTTCTTTGCATAGAGTGAGGTGGTATAAGGCTAGAATTATATCTGTTTTCTTAAATATCATTCATCTAAGGGAAATAGTTTTCTGATTCAAACTAATGATCATATCATTAATTGGGAGGCAAGTAAAAACCCTAAGCTTTATATGCAAGACTTGATGCCCTTCCCACCAAATACCAGTTCCACAATGAACAATGAACACAGATGCAAAGAAGCTCATTTATTCAAGTCTATTGCAAAGAGAAATCAGAGAAAATATATCTAGGAAAATATATACCAAACAATACATGATAAAGAAACTCTGTCATTGGAAATGTGAATTAAATGAGATCCCCTCCAATGAGAAAATTCCCTAAAGTATCTACTTTTGCAGGCTAGGGATTGTGACATGATAGAGACTCTCAGTTTCTTTCATGTTGACTTCTTCCCAGAGAGTTTTCCTTCAACAATGAGAAGTAGGGTTGGCATCATCCATTTCCTCTCTCAAAACTGGAAGTCAGAAATGCCCAATGCCTGAAGAGTCCTAAAAAGACTCAAACTCAAAGATAAGTGAAGAGACCTATGGAGAAGGAATTTGTGTCCAAAGAAGAACTGGAACTCTTAACTGAACACCAGATAGATAATTTTGACTATGTTAAGTTAAAAAGTTTTTGTACAAACAAAACTAATGCAGACAAGATTAGGAGGGAAGCAATAAATTGGGAAATCATCTTTACATTTAAGGGTTCTGATAAAGGCCTCATTTCTAAAATATATAGAGAATTGTCTCATATTTATAAGAATTCAAGCCACTCTCCAATAGATAAATGGTCAAAGGATATGAACAGCCAATTTTCAGATGATGAAATTAAAACTATTTCTAGTCATATGAAAAGGTGCTCCAAATCACTATTGATCAGAGAAATGCAAATTAAGACAACTCTGAGATACCACTACATACCTGTCAGATTAGGTAAGATGACAGGAAAAGATAATGATGAATGTTGGAGGGAATGTGGGAAAACTGGGAAATTGATACATTGTTGGTGGAACTGTGAATGGATCCAACCATTATGGAGAGAAATTTGGAACTATGCTCAAAAAGTTTTCAAACTGTGCTTACCCTTTGACCCAGCAGTGTTTCTATTGGGCTTATATCTCAAAGAGATCTTAAAGGAAGGAAAGGGCCCCTTATGTGCAAGAATGTTTGTGGCAGCCCTTTTTGTAGTGGCTAGAAACTGGAAACTGTGTGGATGCCCATCAATTGGAAAATGGATGAATAAATTGTAGTATATGAATATTATGGAATATTATTGTTCTGTAAGAAACAACCAGTAGGATGATTTCAGAGAGGCCTGGAAAGACTTGCATGAATTGATGCTGAGTGAAATGAGCAGAACCAGGAGATCATTATACACGGCAACAACAATCCTATATGATGATCAATTCTGAAGGATGTGGCTCTCTTTAACAATGAAATGTTTCAAACCAGTTCCAATTGTTCAGTGAAGAAAGCCATATACACCCAGAAAGAGGGATGTGAAATGTGGACCACAACATAACATTTTAATGCTCTCTATTGATGTTTGTTTGCATTGTGTTTCCTTTCTCAGATTTTTTTTTCTTGTAGACCTGATTTTTCTTGCACAGCAAGATAACTGTAGAAATATGTATACACATAATCGATTTGTCAAGTATTTTAACATAATTAACATGTATTAGACTTCCTGCCATCTAGGGGAGGGGTGGAGACTGGGGGTAAAATTTGTAACAGAAAGCTTTGCAAGGGTCGGTGTTGAAAAATTACCCATACATATGTTTTGCAAATAAAAAGCTTTAATGAAATGAAAAAAAAAGAAAGATAAGTGAAGAACTCAATTCTTTCTCCACTCTTGCCAACTACACCCTCCCCCCTATGCCAGTACAGGGCATGAATATCCACCAGTGAGAAAGGAGTTCCATATTAATTGCCTTTGGGATTGGTGTTATATATTTATGACATAAATTCTTTTTAGTTATCTACTTCACAGGATGCTTATAAAGTTTGAAACTTTAAGTCTTAGACAAATTTATATTTTTTTACCTCTGAGATATCATGTAATTCTGAAATTCTGTCATCTACCAAGGCTTAAGGATTTCAGTCACATACATCATAATTCTTGTCTATTCTCTGCTCACAAGAATCGTAAAAGATCAGAGATAGCCAGCTAAGAAACCTAGTTTCCAACTCTAGGAGAAACAATTGTTGTCTTAGGAGCTGCCAGATATAAAAAGGTTTCAGAGATTATTAACTTTCCTCTTTTTACATTCATTATAAAAAATATTGCTTAATCTCATGACTAAAGAAGAAGTACCAGAGTGTAAGGGGACATTATTACATACAGGAAAGAAAAAAAAACAGTAGAATGATTCTGTCATGAGATTTACCAGTATGAATCTTCCTGCCTCCAAACTTGATAGACCATTGGAAGACTATATCTATCACATAAAGAAAATGCTTAATTTTAGGGTGATTGACTATGATCTTTCATGCAAATTGAGTTTCAATACTGTTTAGAAGACAATATTGAGAAGGGGTTTAGTACAGAGATTCTGAATCTGGTGTCCATGTATTACTAAGAAGGTCCATGGATAGATTTCAGAAGATCTGTGAAGTTGGAATTTTTAATATTTTGATAACTTTGCAATCCTATGTATTTTACATTATACACTTAAAAATATCATTTTGAGAAGGGATTCATAGATTTCATCAGACTGCCTAAGAGATCCATGACAAAAAAAAAATAAGAGCTGCTGTTTTACTGGGAATGTTTTTCTTCCTTCTGTAATTTCCAAAGACATAATTAGATCTGTTTTCATGTGAAGTACTGAGTTCACATACAAAGGAACTACTGATCCCAAAGCACCTACCCTGTCATCCCCCAAGATAGGATGTTTCAGGGAAATCACAAGAATGTTCATTTAAGCTCTATACATGGGAACCAATGTATAATATGCTTTAAATGTAGACAGCCAATATCAGAGAATGTAATGGCATTACAATTCAAAGAAGTGTGGCCATGCTTTAATCACTCATTTGGCCCTTTTATAGATGTTGTCACCCAGCCCCTGTTCATTTTTCTTAAATCCTCCATCATTTGCTGCCATAATGATCAGCAAAAAATTCTGAAGCATGAACAGAGCTTGCAATCTGACTCTTGTCAGCAGTCATATGTAAACATTAGCTATAGTCAAAGAAAAAGAGCCAACTTCTAGCTAGAGATTCATGGCCGTTGGGTCTCTACTAGGTAAAACACTAGCTTGAGAAATAGGCTCTCTGTACTGGCTAATTTCAGATCATAGCAGGGATCCAAGTGAGCCCAGAAGACTCAATCCAAAATGACTTAAAGGGAAATCCCACCCTTTCCCCCCTCCCAAAATAATTGCCTAAAAAAAGTTTGGCCAATTCCTGTGTGGACATAGATTCCATGACAGAATTAGAATCTGTTTTAGGGCCCATGGCACTGAAATTTAAGTGTCTGTTTGCCTTTTGTCTCTTCTGAGCCTGGCTAAGCATAAAAAGTGCCCGTAAGGACATACTTCCTCAGAGAGCAAAAAAAAATCATAAATAATTAAAGCATTCTCCTGGTCTCACTGCCAGACACTTATTTGAAACACTACTTAAATCTTTCATAAGCTACTGATCATCTGCCTTTATGCATTGGCAATCCTAGCCCTAGACATAGCCATGTTTTTTTGGCTTCCTTGGTGGAGCTTGGATGAATCAAACATTTTTAGTTGGAACAACAGAAAACTAGTCCATTGAATGTTCCTCAAATGCAGATACAGTACTCAGTAGTGCCTTCTGTAGCATGATCCTTTGAAAAAGACAGTTTACTTGTTATAAAACCATGTTTTCTAATCCAGTGACACCATCTACACTTTATTCATGAGAAGATCTCTTTCGACAGTATATGGTTTTAATCTTTTTAGTCTCTGAATATAAGTTAGTATTTAAAATGCCCAGAGGATACTATAAGTGGGCTGGCATTATAAATGTGAAGCAGGCTATTTTGTTGTTCCCTGGGTATATGTGTTATCATTCATCTGTGTATAAAGAGGACTTCCCCAAAAACCACTTTATTAGTTTGCATAAGTCTGAGTAGAATTTCATTTTGGTAGTAAATACAAAGCAAACCATTGTTTAGAAAATTCATCAGTTTGATTCCTTTTACTTTGTTCATATTCAGTCCTAATAGTTCTTTTCAGTGATTTTTTTTTACATTTTATGAACTGCAAATGGATCTGTCGACCCTCAGTAACTAATAACTTAATTTGAAAGTAATACATTTTACTTCTGACCCATAACTACTCCTGCCTTTAATTTAAAAAAAATCAACTTAACAGCTTGAAGATGTAAAAAAAAAGCTTTCAATTTTGAAAGAAGCAAATAAACAAGAGTGACTTGTTCAAATAAAGATGAAGAGGAAATCCTTTCTTTTTCTTATCAATTAAATCATTACAAACTTTCATGCATTCCAGAGAACTATTTTCCCATAGATTTTGTTTTTCATCTTTCTTATATCCTATTTATCCTATTTTTTAAAATAGTCAAGACAAATTGATTAGCAGGTGTGGAAAATCCTTTTTGAATTGCAGTGAGAACTTTCTGCTACTCACCTGCAAGAGGCTTGTTTATCCAACCCTTTTCAAAAGTTCAGGAAGGTTGGACTCATGGATCAGGTGCATGCCACAACTTTCAACTTTATCTGTGTATGTTTTCTCTGTTTGAATTAATTTTCACAATGAGATTTGAGAGCTATTTTAGCTAAATATTTAGCTATTAATACATATATTATAAATATTTAGATATGTTCACTAAATATTAATTACATTAATATTCCTGGTACTGGGGCAGCTAGGTGGTGCAGTGGATAGAGCACCAGCCCTGAAGTCAGGAGGAGTTCAAATCTGACCTTAGACACAACATTCCCTAGCTGTGTGACCCTAGGCAAGTCACTTAACCCCCTCCAATGAGGGTCCCTTTGAGATTTAATATACAACCTAAATTTACAATGGACCTCATAAAATGATTATATATTTGGGGCAGCTAGGTGGCACAGTGGATAGAGCACCAGCCCTGAAGTCAGGAGGACCTGAGTTCAAATCTGGCCTTAGACACTTAACATTCCCTAGCTGTGTGACCCTAGGCAAGTCACTTAAACCCTTCCAAAGAAGGTCCCTTTGAGATTTAATATACAACCTAAATTTACAATGGACCCCATAAAATGATTATATATTTGGGGCAGCTAGGTGGTGCAGTGGATAGAGTACCAGCCCTGAAGTCAGGAAGATCTGAGTTCAAATCTGACCTCAGACACTTAACACATTCTAGCTGTGTGACCTTGGGCAAGTCACTTAACCCCAATTGCCTCAACAAAAAAAAAAAAAAAAGAAAAAAAATACTCCTGGTACCAAAGAAGTGAATATATAAGAGAAGCCATTTCCTTTTTCCCTTATTTAATCTTTATTGTGTTTTGTGGTTCTGTACAACTCTTTGTATCTCATTTGGGATTTTCTTGGGAAAGATACTGGAGTGGTTTGCCATTTTTTCCTCCAGTTCATTTTTGCAAATGAGGAAACTCGAACAAACAGGTTTAAGTGACTTTCTCAGTGTCTCATTGTAAATGTCTGCAGCCAGATTTGAACTCAGGAAGATGAGTCTTCCTGACTCCAGTCCTGCTGCTCCAGCCACTGCACCACATAGAAATAACTAGAGGAGAAACTTTACTGTAATGACCTCTAATTTTTTTGTTTGAGGAAAATCCTGCCATTAGTGATTCTTTATCAAAATGTTTTAGTGGAAAAAACTCAGCCTTTGGAGTAAGAGGAAGTGTTTTAAAGCCAATCTCCAATATTTGCTATTTTTGTGATCTGGGAAAGTCACTTATTTTCCTGGACCTCAACTTCCTTAATTGTAAAATGAGATAAATAGACTGGATGATCTCCTATCAGTTGTGATTCTATGATCCTGCATTAGAATGCTTAGGGAAAACAAGGAAATTGATGGTACAAACTCTGAGAATTTGATTTGTTGATGGATTCATGGATAACCATCTGGTCTTTTCCCTCAGAGAGTGAGTAGATTTAGTACATGATGTGGAAATGATCTTGATTATATAAAGACTAAGCCAAGGGAGTGCTAGCTTTGTCAATAAACATTTATTAAGCATCTACTACATGCTAAATCAGGGCAGCTAAATCATATAGTGGATAAAGTGACTGACCTAGAGTCAGGAAAATTCATATTTCTGAGTTCAAATTTGACTTCAGATACTTATTAGCTGTGTGATCCTAGGCAAGTCACTTAACTGTTTGATTCAGTTTCCTCATCTGTAAAATGAGCTGGAAAATCAAATGGCAAACCATTTTGTTATTTTTGCCAAGAAAGTCCCAAATAGAGTCACAAAGAGTTTGAAATTGCTGAGCAAGAAAATTACATACTGGACTGATCCAACCATTCTGGAGAGTAATTTGTATGCTATAACAGCAATATTGTATAATGAAGAACTGTGAATGACAGTTATTCTAAGGAATACAATGATTCAAGACAATCCTAAAAGACTCCTGATGAAAAATATTATCCACTTCCAGAGAAAGAACTGATGTTGTCTGAATACAGATTGAAGAATATTATTTTTTGCTTTCCTTTTTTTGTATGAGCTTTCTTGTACAAAATGTTTTACATGATTGCACATGTATAACCAATATCAGATTGCCCCCATCTCAGGGAAGAAGGAACGGAGAGATAGAACATGAAACTCAAAACTCAAAAAAATTTTTTTAAGTTGTTTTTAACACATAATTAGGGGGAATAAAGTATTATTTTAAAAAAAAAGAAAATTACTTACATGCTTGACATTGTGTTAAGCACCAAAGATTCAAAGAAAGACAAAATAATCTCTGCCTTTTAGGAGTTCACAGAATGATGGAAGAGAAAATGTGCAAATAATTATGAATTTCAAATAATTTATATGCAGAATAATTAGGAAATAATTAACAGAGGGAGGATACTAAAATTGGGAAAGACCTCCTGTCAGTGATATTTTTAGCAGAAATGTGAAGGAAGGTCAGGAAATCAAGAGAAAGAGATTATAAGGCCAAGCATTACATGTGCAGAGGTGGGAAATGAGAATAACATATTTGAGGAACAACAGAGATTTAATCATTGTCACTGTAATAAAGAATACAAAGTGTATAGGCCTGGGGTGAAAAATAAGACTGGAAAGATGGATAATCAGGGATATGAAGGAAAAAAAGAGGATTTTTATGGAGGATGAATTATATCTCTATTGTTGGAGGACAAGTTTAATTAAGTCTGGAATGACTCATTACCAGAAATATGGGGGCAGGGTGATGAAGTTTTGGACCACAATAATTCATAAAGATCCTGTACTGAGTACAGGGATTCTCTGAAACTCTGGAAGCTATATACTGGCTGATAAAATCTTGGCTCCTTGAGACGTAGAAATAATTTATGCATACCACGTATATCGCATAGTCTAAATACTACTCTCTCAAAAACAGCATGAGCTCTTTGATGAGCACTTTCATGCAGCATTAGGGATCAGAAGACCTAAATTCAAATCTCATCTCTATTACTTACTGCTTGTGTGAACTTCGGTGACCTCACTGGGCCTTCTTTATAAAATGAAGATCTTAGAATGAATCTTTGATATCCCTTCCAACTTTAATTCCATGTGAAGATATGACCCTGCCTTTCTTCATTTTCTAAAGTTCTTCTACCTTCTAGTATTACCTAATGTATGAGAATATGAGGAGCCCAATCCCTCTCCTCTTGACTCAGGAACACTCAACTATTCCTCTACCAGAGTTCTTCCAGATTCTTTCTTTAGATGACCTTCTCTAGAGAAGGTAGCCTCAACTGCCCTAGGCAATATACTTTCTTATAGTCCATTCAAAAGAAGCCCAGGAAAATTGCCTGCCATAAAGCAGGGGAATCCCAGGCAATTGCAAGAGATTAACCACCCTAAACTTCCCAATCTCTAAATGTTTCCTTTTGAGGGTTATACTGACAAATTTATATTTATCATATAAATATATGACAAATAAATATTCATACAACCACTGCAATTCCAGGAACCATCCCTTCCCCTAATAAAATAAAAATCCATAGGTCTGATTCTTTGACAAAATTAACTCACTTGACAAGATTTAGTTCACTTTTTAAATGAATAGTTCTAGAGCCTTGTAGACAAAGTCAATAATAGTAAACTGTCACTTTTAAGTGCCTTCATCTCCTCCAACACACAACTGCAGACATGACAGTAGAATGAAAATAAAGGACCAAGCCCAAGTTTTTCAAAGGCATCATTGCCAAATTCCTGTCTCATACACAAAACTGTCCTAAAAGTAGTTAACTGGAAAGGGAGGGTGAGGAGGTCATTATCATCTTCAAAGGATGATGACACCTAAAGGTCTTGGAGGTCACAGAACAAAGCAAGGTGGAAAGGAGAAGGTATTCGAGAGTCTGATACTGCCTTATATCTTGTGTCCCTACCTTCTAGGAGCTGCTGAAGAAGTATAATAATTGACCAAAGGTTAACAGAAAGAAGATAATACAAACAAAACAAGTCAAGAATTAGTTAAATACCACATGTGAATTACTGATAATTTTCAAATCTGTCAAAATGGGATTGCATTTTTTCAGACATCTGCTTTTCCCCCTCCACACTCTCAACTTTCTTGTTTATTTTCATTATGGGAAAGAAAAGGGTTTTGCAATTTGATTAATGATTCAGAGAATTTAGATACTGAATTTCTGTTACACAACCCCAGAGGCAGCACAGAGATAGATGTCAAGATTGACAAGTTAAAACAGAACTAAAAAGTAACACTCTGGCAGGGTCCCCATACTCCCCCTCCCAATTTAAAAATAATAAATAAAACACCCAGTGTCATAATGTAAATGAAAAAAGTTGGCTTTCTGTTAGTTCAAAATAAACAAAGAGCCCAAATTTCTGCCACTCCCTTCCCGCTTTCAATCCCGCAATAGATGGCACCAAGCAGTTTGGCAGGTTCTGTATGTGTTCTATGATACTCAGAATGCATTTTCAGGAGGAGGAAGAAAAAAGTGGTTCTCTACATATGATTCTCTTCTTCCGACATATGGACATTGAAGCCTTGTGTTGTCCTGCTGGTTTTGTGAGTATGGAGCAGACATTTATTTGTATATTTTTTCCAGTGACTTAGGGAAAAATACTTCCGTCACCCACTAATGCCTAAAAATTTCACCCTCATGGTTTTATTTGTTAGCCTGATTAAATGCAAATAACACAACAGAGAATAACACTTTAAGGCTTATTAGACATTTGTACCTAGGTGAAAAGGAGTTTTTTTTTTTCAATTCTTTCTAAAAAAAATGCTTTGATGAAAAGAGAAGGCAATATGAAATCTTGGTGCTTCTCTTGGAGCTTGGAAATGGTATTCAGGGAAAAAAAAAAGACACAGGAAAAGCTGCAGAAAAGGAGAGCCTAAGGATAGAAAAAGCCCTGCATTTATTTTACAAACAAGTAAGGGCCAAGGGAGAGGAAAAACTCAGAGAAGGACAATGGAAGAATGAGAAAGACCCAGAATAACTTCCCTTTGTTTCTATGGTTAAGAGTGGGAAGTAAATTTCATTTATACATTTAAAGCAACCTAAAAGATTCTTCCTCTAATTCCATTTGCTCCACAAAATACAGCTACTAGAAGAAACATGCAAAGTATTAATAAGAGAATTTAGGAAGGAAGTTGCAGTATTCTCTTTCTCACTCTCTTCCCCACCCCTCCCCCATCTGTTGCATTTTTTTAGCTTGACTTGTCTACATAATTGCCTTAGTCTATAGTTTAGGAACAGTTTGGTTCTGGTCTGAATTATCCAGATTGGTAGTTTAATTCTACATTTTTACCTGTGTAGACTCAGATTAACTTAAGAATGACCTTTTTTTTTTTTTAAACCACATCCTCTCATGGAGCTAAATCCTTGTTGGTAAAGGAGTGAGAAATTGCTACCAAATGTCCCACTGCACTTCTGAAGAATTATATCTCTCTCTCTTGAAAAGGCCTCAGAGACAATTTGGTAGACTGCTAGGAGTATTTTTGGAAACTCCATGGTTTTCAAATCAGTAGTGTATCTTCCAGTAGTAAACCCCACACAAGATGGTCTATAATTGTGACTGCTGTGATTATTCATTTTCCAAAATGTTCTCTTGGACATATACTGTATATATGTATGGATACACATGCATATAAATATATAAATACAAGAAGTAGCCTTATATATAGATGAGGCAACTTTCAACTCCAAATCTATAACCCTGTGAACCACAAAAATATATATGACTATTTTTTGTTCAATTGTGTCTGACTCTTCATGACCCTATTTGGAGTTTTCTTGGCAAAAATACTGAAGTCGTTTGCTGTTTCCTTCTTCAATTCATTTTACAGATGAAAAACTTGAGGCAAACTAGGTTAATTGACCTGCCTAAGGTCACGGAACTAGTAAGTGTCTGAGGCTAGATTTGTTCTCATGAAGATGAATCTTCCTGATTAAAGCCTACCTAGCTGCCCTAAGAAGATATACATACATATAAACAAACATATACATATATATGTATTGACCACCTTTGTTGTTGAACCCTTAAAAATAAAGTGTAAGCTCTTAAAAATGACTTCCAAAAATTTAACAATTCAAAAAAATTTTAAATAATTACAATGTCTACGGTGCTATGCTAAATACTGAGAAGTCAAAATAAAATAATAACACCTGTCTCTAAGGAGTTTACAATCCAATAAAAAAAGGGAGAAATGACATAGTCACCATGTATGAAGTGCTGGAAATGTAACACTGGAAATATCCCAATTTATGTTTTAGGATCCCAGAGAAATGAACACAGATTTAAGGTTATGGATTCACATCCATTCAGAAATCATATCTCAGCCCCTCCTGACAACGTATTTACTTTCACTCATCTACCACAGTGTTCAAAGCAAAAGCAACTTATGAAATATTATATTGAGTAAATTAGCAATAGCTGAATTCTTTCAAAACCCTCCATAAACACTTATGCCATAGAAGGAAACATGGACACACCTGGGAAATAAATATGTGGTAGAGACAGATTGAATGTAGATGCTTTAAGAGAAAACAGTAGATTTTAGGAATTTAAAAATTTGTTAAGAAGATATGTCAGAAAAAGATATGTCAAAAAAGATTTAGATTTCTAAACCACAGTCTAAAATACAGACATTATTGGAGACCAGTAAGAAAGCATGCTTAATGAGAATTGGTCAAAATATATTTGCCTGGAGTTTTGTGAATCTGATCAAGAAGGCTTTAAAATATATAGAGGGAGTTAGAAGAAATTATCTTGTTACTGTTGTTCATCATTGAAGGTGTGGATAACTCTTCATGATTCCACTTGGTTATCCACACCTGCAATGATGAAAAACAGTAACAAAATAATTTCTGTAAAGATATATATATATATATATATATAAAACATATCTAGGATGTGTAAAATCGGTATATAGATGTATAATTTGATTGGAAATGTATGTATATACATGTACATATGTATATATTACATATATACATGACATATATAATAGGGGAGAAGAGAGGAGAAAGAGAGAGAGAGAAGGAAAGAGACAGAGACAGGGACAGAAACAGAGACAGGGAGAGAAGCAATTAAGTGTAGGTTTTTAATTGATCTCATTTCCTCTTTTGACAAAGTTCTGGAGGCAAAATTGGAGACAGTGCATTTAGGTTTTAGAAAATTATTTAATTTTGACTTATATGGTCTGCTTATAGACAGAGTAGCAAACTGTGTGCTTAGTGATAATAAATGGATTTGGAATTGGTTGAATTATCAAATGGAAAGAATAGGAATAAATGGGTTGATGTCATATTGGAGGGAAGTCCCAAAGGGAACATTCTAGGTCTAAATTGTAGACTTCAGAATCTCTGAAGCTTTTCTCAGCTTAACTTCACCAATCATAGACAGTCAGTTGCCAAGACCTGTCATCATGTTCATACCCTCTGTATCTGTCTTTCTCTCCACTCAAACACACAATGCCTCCCAGATCTAATGCCAAACTCTAGCATCTTTGATTTGAATTGATTCAGTAGACAAGACTTTTTCTAGTGGCATTCTCAATGTTAACATTTTGAGTTTTCTTTATTTTTAGATTGTTTCTTTTGTGTTTTATTCCCCTGATCCTTGATGAAAATTCATTTAAAATTTAGTCTCATTTTCATAATTTTAATTCTTTTATATCTGAATCAATTTATTTTACAGCTTTGAAAAGATCCAATAGGTTAGGGTTAGGGTTATCATTTTAAAGATGTCCCATGAACATGAGCAAATAAATCAAGAACTGCTCTCCTTTCCACATATATGCAAGTAAAATGTATTTTTCTGGAAAAAGGCTGTGTCCACAGAAATAGCTACCATCTAAGCAAGTAAGCCACAAAGTCCAAAAAAGTGTATTTCTTATAGAACATTTTATTTTAGCAAATTTAACAATTATGTATTTTAAAATGCTCACTATTTATAAGCTACTGTATCAGGTTCTAGAATTTCCAAGACAAAAACAAAACAATAAAATCTTTATGCTGTCCTTTGGGTTCCCTGGTATTTTGATTCTTCTGAAGGTACATTGTTTCATGATTCATAATCATATCAGGATCAGTGGGACAAAATTGCTGAAAAAATTGGCTTCTGCAGCAGTGAAATATTTGAAATGTTTCACCATTTCCTGAATGTAATCCAGTCTGCTTTCCTCCTCCTGGTCAATTTGGAGCTGGGCTCTTCAATCATTCATGATACTTGTCCAAGGTATTTGTACCAATGGAATTGTTTAATAGGCTGACCACCCAATGTTATGTCAAAATCTGGTCAATAAACTTTCTCCATTGACTTTTCCTCTATTAAAATCTGTGTAATTGGTGATCTTATTTGGGAGGCCCCCAAGTTTTCTGGTACTTGGCACAACTGATACAGTGTTATTCCACCAATTGAAGCATCTAAGAAATGCCACCTTCTAGTGTTAATTCCTCTTGGATTGGGAATTTGGGCAAGAATTCCTTCATGATGCTAGGTAACACTTTCAATGAACTTACACCTTCCTGATTTATACTTTGTGTATATTTGTATTCAGATAAAGGAATATTAAGAAGGAAATTAGAATGTGAGGGCATAGAATAAGGAGTAATAGAGTAGAAAATAAAGTTCTCCCTTAATAGTTTTACTTGTGAGATAGGAACCAGAATTAAATTTATATCCCCAAGTTTATATGCTATGTATTGGGCTTGGCTTTTTTTGGTTGTGTCTGATGCCTTTAAAAAATAGCTTTTTATTATCAAAATGTAGGCAAAGATAGTTTTCCATTCACTCTTGCAAAACCTTGTGTTCCAAATTTTTCTCCCTCCTTTCCTAGACAGCAAGCAATCCGATATATATTAAACATGTGCAATTCTTCTATACATATTTCCACATTTATCATACTGAACAAGAAAAATCAGATCAAAAAGGAAAAAAAATGAGAAAGCCAACAAAAAAGCAAACAATGAAAAAAGTGAAAATACTATGTTGTGATCCACATTCAGTCCCCACAATTCTCTTTCTGGATGCAGATGGCTCTCTCGATCACAAGTTTCTTGGAATTAGTCTGAATCACCTCATTGTTGAAAAGCGCCGTGTCCATCAAAATTGATCATCACATAATCTTGTTGTATATAAAGTTCTCTTGAGTCTATTCACTTAGCATCAGTTCATGTAAGTCTCTCTAGGTCTTTCTGAAATCATCCTGCTGATTGTTTCTTATAGAATAATAATATTCCATAACATACATATAACATAACTTATTTAGCCATTCCCCAACTGATGGGTATCCATTCAATTTCTAGTTTCTTGCCACTATAAAAAGGACTGCTGCATACAAACATTTTTACACATCTGGCTCCTTTTCTCTTTTTAATGATCCCTTTGGGATACAAGTCCAATAGAGATACTGCTAGATTAAAGGGTATGCATAGTTTGATTTGATACCCTTTTAGCAAAATAAATGGCCTCATTGCTTATGATTTTGAGTAAGTATGCTTTATCTGCTTTTGTTGATTGCTAGTGGTATGGTTGAAGTAGCACCAGATCTGGGGGATGAAAGTTCAAATACGGGCTCTGAAACTTAGTTCTAGTGTGAATTTGTGCAAGGCATTTCACATCTCTAGAACTCAGTTTCTTCCTCCATAAAATAAAGGGGAGGGTGTATTAGATGATCTCTAGGACTCTACTCAGCCCCAAATTCCACATTACTATGATTCTCTGATCCATGCCATATTGAGTCAAGATTAAGCTTGAAAAGGCATTGGCAATTCCTTCCCCTTAACCCAAAGCTTGGAACTTCCCTCAGTATCTTTCTCAAATTCTTTAAGTTCCAGTTTCTAAAAAAGAAGAAAAAAACCAAAACTCTACAACTTTAGCACTTCTAGCCTTAAAGCAGCTATGAAAAATTCCTAATGATTTTTAGATTTACTTTGTATTAAAATATCACCTTGGAAAGAAGGGGTATAAGAAATCAAGAAAGTTCCAGTTAAGAATTAAGGTGCCTTCTTTTTCCACTCCTGCTCTGTCACTATTTCTATACCCTAGAGTACAACTTTATCTGGACCTGCTTTAGTAATACTAAAGAAACCTTATTTGCATGACTCTCCTCATTGGTGGAGAATGATTACTCAGTGCTCCATTCCTATATGAGGAACAGAATTGGCAAGAACTTGAGAGAGAGTAGATCCTAGATTCTTTTGTTTTCTGACACAGAAAGAACATGATGTAGGCTTTCTTCAGAGAAAGATCTTTCTTTGAAGGAGGGCAAACCATCACGTATACCTTAATCTAGTTAGCATTATTAGTTAGTATTCCTATAATGCTAGATAATTCCCACAATCCCATGTCTTCTTTCCTTTTTTCTTCTGTCACTTACTAGCTATATGACTTGGGACTAGTCATTTAACTTTTCTAAATTTCAGGTTTTTTATCTGTAAAATGAAGGTACATCATAGGGTTATTATGAGGATCAAATGAAATTTGTATGTATGTATACAGCTTTGTAAACCTTCAAATATCACTGTTATTATTGTTATTACTACTACCTTACATAGAGATTATTTTCCCAAATTCATCCATCCATCAATCAATAATTTATTAAATGCCTATACGTTCTAGGCACTATGCTAGGGAGAAGGGATAAAAAGACAAAAAATGAAATCAGATCTTTCCTCTGGGAGTCCACATTCTAGTGGGGGCAGAAAACATGGACACATATAAGTATATAGAAAAGAAGTATGTAATTGGTATTACTGCATTCAAGTTTGCCTAGTGATAGTTCTCTCCATTCTGCTTTTTCTTAATTCTCTTCAATTAAGTACTTTTATGAATACTGATATTATTGATCTTCCTTTTCATTCTCAATGAAGGTTAACTATAAGATGGTGCCGTTTATCTAGATGCTATAGTTTGATTTAAAGATATTATTTCTTATTATGTGGATTATGATCCATGATCTCATTGGTGGAGATCTGGTTTTGCCCTTGGATGGGAAGTATGGCTCATAGTTATTACTGATGAAACTAAATGACTTCCTAACCCTAGCTTCTTAACTATGGAGAAAAATAAACATTTTTCTTGCATATAATCCTTCTATCTTGGTCTAGATTGTAAAGGCTTCTTAAAACTTTTTTCTACTGGTGACCCCTTTTCACCTGAGAAATTTTTACACGTTTTACATATTTAATAGGTAAATAGGCATATAAAATAGGTATATAAATCAAACCTTTATTGATAATAAATTATAATTTTGTAAAACCCACATTCAGATATATGACCCCATATGGTTTTACCACCCACAGTTTAAGAAGTTTTAGTCTAGAGCTTAATGTCATTTGATACTTTTTTTTTATTTTTTTGGCAATTGAGGTTAAGTGACTTGCCCAGGCTCACACAGCCAGGAAAGTGTTAAGTGTCTGAGATCAGATTTGAACTCAGGTTTTCCTGACTTCAAGTCTGGTGCTCTATCCACTGTGCCATCTAGCTGCCCCATTTGATACTTTTTCTTATAAGCTGTTGAAGAAATTTGTTTACCTGAAATTTTTTTCTCCTCTTCACAATTTATGTGACAATGACATGTGACAGCATTCAATTCTACATCCCCAATGAACTTTTTAAATTTAGTATAATAATGATAAACAAATATTTAACACAATGACAAGTAGATTTCCACTATGTGTAAGATATTGCTCTGTGCTGTGAGGCAATATGGGGGTAATAGAAATAATACTAGTCTTGGACTTAAGATTTGAGTTCCTATCTTAGCGTCTAACATTTACAATTCATTATGATCATAGGCAAATCATTTCACCTCAATGAGTCTCAGTTTCCTCATTAGGAAGAAAAATACTAGAATTAGAGTTGGAAAAAGCCTTATAGATGAACTAATGCAACTTCCTGATTTTACAGATGAAAGAAAATAATCACAAAAGTTCACATAGTGAAAAAAAGTTTTTAGATGTAAAATGGTTTGTAAATGTGATTTTTCAATAATACAGAAAAATATGTATCCTATATTCAAGGAGTTTACAGACGAGCAGGGGAGAGATAAATCAATGGTTTTCCAATGAACATGCATGATATAATACCTAACCTATTTATACATTGTATTAATTCTGAAGATCTATGGATCTTCATAGGATTTTATTCCAGGCTGAATCACATATCAGTTCCCATATGACATATTCAGGGATTTATTTTGAAGCACATATGTTATTAAAGACCTAGGTTTTATTTCCCAGAAGCCTTGCAGTGTAGCACGAGCAACAACTGGTTTCTACCAACACAGCTACTTTGCAAGAAGTTGTATCTACACAATACTCATCAGTTGAATGAAAAATTAAAAATCCAACTAAATACTTAGGCATTTCCAAACATTTAAATGTTTAGCACAGTTGTATACAGGACATAATTTATTCCATTCTGTTGTTTCAGGTCCAGAATTAGAATAAAATGAGACAATTATAGATCAACTAACAGTTCATAAAAGTAGGTTTACTTAGCCATTGAATGGAAAGAATAATAAATAAGGCTACAGCATCAGTTCAGGTAGACACAACCTTGCCTTGTCTCCATATGAAAACCTGTCTAGTCAGCAGGGTGTATTGAATGTGGTGAGTCAGATGGCAGTGGGGCATATGCCAAGTCTGAAGGGCACTTAGTTTTTGTAGGTTGGCTTTTTATACCTTAGGTGACCAGAAAGCAATCCAAATTACTTGATCCTTAGCTTCTTGGATTAATCAAGTCTCAGAGACAGCTTTTTTGCCTTTTGGGGAAAGAAAAACCCCTAGCCTAACCTACTTGTTGGATATTATACCTTCAGAGACACTATGAAACCATCTAGATGAATGTCTGATTAAAAAAAAATCTTTCATTTTAATGTAGATAAATACTCCAAGTGATGATCTGAAGGAAAGAATATTGTACTTGGAATAAAATTCTACTTTTGATTAAGAGATTTTGGTAAATCTCCTAATCTTAACTAGCCTATGCTTTAGTTTTCTCATATTTTCAAAAGTGTTTAAAGGTCAAAGAAATGGATTGTCTAATGAACAGCATTTTTAAAAAAGTGAATATTATTGTTTCTGGTTAGGGAGTTGACTTATGTGAAAGAAGTACTGTCAAAGATATTATTAATGATATGCTTGATTAGAAAAGGAAGTTAACAGTTATGTGGAAAGAGAAAGGGATAATAAATGACAAGCCCAAGTCACATAATAGTATCTATAAGACTTTAAAGGACCCTGAAAGGGAGGCACTCAATTGGGATATGGCTGAACAAACTAAAGGTACAGTTTCAGAGAAATCTAAGACTTTATGAAATCCTATAGAGCAAAGTGATTAGTACCAGAATAATAGCTTCTATTATAAAATTACAAAGATAAATGATTTTGAAACTTTATTCTTTTCAATGCAATGATCAACTGTGATTCTAGAGAATTATTAAAGACTATGCTATACAACTTTTGAGAGGATTACATCTTGATTGACTCAAGAAGACAATGAACATACATTTTTACATGGCCAATTTGGGAATTTGCTTTGTTTGACTATGCATATTTCTCCCCCTCAATTGAAGGAGAGTGGTGATTAGGAGAGAAAACATGCTTGTTAACTGAAAAATAAACTTAAAAAAAAAACAACAGAAAAGATATTAAAGGAACCAAAAAACTTCCAGAACATTTTTCTCTCGAATATATATGGAAGATTTAGACAAGAGTTACTCAGAATTAGGAGGCATGATTAAGTTGTAGTATGTACTTTTGGGAGGACTACCTACATTGATAAAATAATCCATCTATTAAAGCAATATAGTGGAGGCAAACCATGATATTCTTGACATATCTCTATTAGAATCATAAAGCTAGAGGGAAAAAATGTCACTACTTGAATGTTATAAAGCCGTCTGTGGAAAGCGGCTTTTCCATCATTCTAACATGAACCTTATCATCTTGAAATTCAAACTTTATCTGTACTGTCTGAATGGAGGGAAAAGTGGAGAGATCTTCCCCAAACTTCCATTTAATAAGGGGCCCTGGACAGCCATCTTCTCATTTTCTCACTTAAATATACTTCTTTGGATTTCTCTATCATGCCTTTATGACAGATACCTTCTTTCCTTCTCCCTCCTTTTCATCTCTCCCCTTAGATTCTTGAAAGTAAGGACTGTCCTTTTTCATATTTGTATTCCTTGTATTTAATACAATCTGGTACTTAATAGGTACTTAATATTTATTGACTGACTGATTGAAAAGAAGAATTTGTAAAATGAGGATATAACAACTGAAAAATGAAAGTGATTATTTTTGGATCCATTTTTAGCAAAAAAACAAGTTGGTATAAATACTGGGGCAACTGTTGATCTTCAAATATATCTGTCCCACATTATAATTATATTACACTAAATCTTTAATTATCTGGAGCCTTTATGGAGTAAGCTTTCCAAATATTTACACTTTTAGACAGCAACTTTAAAAAAATTAACATTGATGGAAATTTTTTTTCTTTTAAATGTACATATTTATTTAAAAATAAATGCAAATTTTAAAAAATAGGAAAAGATGGAAAAAACCCCAAGTAATGTTGTCTGGTGCCCAGCAAAACAACAGGGATGGTTCAAAATATGTAACAACAAATTTCTATTTCAAGAAAGCATGTATAATAATATATTATTGATATATTATCATATATATCAATATATGTATTGATAACTGTTTATCTTTGCTTTCTTGTAGATTTTCTTTTGTTCTCTGCTATGCACTTGATGGAAACATTTCTAAAATAAATACAACCCTATTTGAATATAATCTCATCAAATGTGAGGAAAAGAAGGAATCAAAGATAATATTGCCTAACCTTTTAACAGATAGGGAGAAAAATTGTAGAGGTAAAGTGACTTGTACCTTATGCAACTAATAAATAATAGAGTGAGGAGTCTACAGTAACCTAGGTCTTCTGACTCTGAATGCAATGCCCTTTCTGCAATATTTCCTTTTTGTCTTTTTAAGTAGAATATACCAATATAATTGAACTCTTCCTGGATGATTCAGGACCATCATTAGGAAATCACTTTACACACTGAACAGCTCTTTGGCCCATTAAATTATGTTGACTGCTTGTCCTGTGCATAGTATTCCCTGATGCCTGTGATTTTTCACTCTATTTGTCATTTTCTCCCTTTTAGTAGCTTTTCAATATACTTCCTCATTTCCATAGGCTGTCAGCTATCACTTCCCATGGCTGGCCCATCTAAAAAAAATGCTTTAGCATCTTTTCTAATAATTTATAGTCTTGGAAAACAGAGCACCAAGTATGTTAAAATTGCATATGAAATATGAATGGATTAGTAGTGAATGAGGATCTATGCGATTCTTCTCGACCCAAACTGTATGTGACTATTGTGGTCTATATTTTGATTCCTTAGAGGCGTGATTTATTGACATTGTGGATCTTACTTGTATTCTGGATGACTGAAATACAGAGAAACTGTGTTATCATGCATATATCCAGAACTGGTCTAAAGATCTGCTTGAATATGTGCATGCATGCACACATACATGCACATAAATACACATACATGAAGATAAACACATTAACCATTTATGTGTTTATCTTTTGTAAAAGATTTGTATTATTTGTATTTGTTAACCATATAACATATGGGATTTTAATATTATAAAGAATGCATTATCAAAAATCGTAGGTCACAGAAAAATAGAGCTAGAAACAATCTTAGAGATAATTTGATCCAACCCCCTATTTTTACAAGTCATTATCAATTAATTTAAAACTTAGAAGTCTTGGGATGCTTTTCAGTTAGCTAGCTAAGTAGCAGCAGTATATTTCTATCTAAAATTAAAACAGAAACCCCCAAATCTTAAACTTCATATTAGCTTGAGGATCTTGGAAGATTTTTTAATATGTTAAGTGATTTACTAAACATCTCACACAGGGAGTTATGATTAAAACTCAGATTTCTAGGAACCCCAAATCCATTGTTCTTCCTTTTTTTATCATATTATCATTCTCCCCCTCCCCATTACTCCTTCTTATCATCATCATTAGTATTAGCAGAAGCATTGGCATTTATACTAAAGTTTACTAAGCACTTCCCTCATAACAAATTTTGGAAGATGGACAATGCAGATATTATTCTTTCCATTATAGAAATGAGAGAACTGAGGCTCAAGTTATTTGATTCATGGTCATCTAATTAGTAACTGATTAAGCAATTTATTTAGGTCTCTCCTGAATCCAAGACCAATGTTCTTTCCACTACACTGAGCACTTAGTTGTTCAGGTCACTAGCCTAAATACATAGCCTGAAATACATTTCACAGAAATTAAAAGTGGCTTTCCCCCAGATTTACTGTCAATGAGCTAAAGAAATATCTTAGCAGAACCCTTTCTTAAAACTGGAAGCTGGTATCTCTAAAAAAATCTTGAATTTCCATTTTTAGAAATAGTTATTCTAATCAATATAATTTCTCCTAACCAACTTTTAAAAAACATTATTCACCAAATCATCCATCCATTCATCCATGTAGACTTTTACTCAGCAATATTATTTATTGATCATCTACTATATTTAAGTTAATCACAAAAAATATAATTGAAAATAATGTCACTGACTAAAGAATACTATCACTGGCTAATTTTAGCTGATGGATTCTTTAGAGATTCAAATAAGATAATTTTAAAGAATTTCCTCAAGTGTTTAGCATCAACATCCAGCCAATTCAATTGTTTTCTAAGAATCAATCCTTTGCTTTATTCTGTGACTGATAATATAACTAGTTGCCTTGCCTCATGTTTTTGATGGGTTGTTTTTTTTTTTTTTCAAAGACCTGTAACACTCTTACTTAAAATAATTGGGTCCAATCTTCAGAAATCTCTTGGACTCTCTTTAAAATGTAGCTTATTGTAACAATTCTTATTCCTCCAGCCTCTTACTACACACTTACACACTATTGGGACTAGGATGTAAAAGTCTACAAATGGTTTTCCACCAGTGTTGTGCACTTGTAGATTTCAAACTGGGACCCTAATTGCAAGGTCTCTCTATTTCCTCAGTGTAACTTAGTACAAAGAAGATTCAGCTGCTTATCTATAAAATTAAAGGTTTAGACTAAATGGTCTTTAAAATTATATCCACTTTTAAATTTTGAACTGATGATCCAATGGCATCAATTGATTGCCTCTTATGCCTCTATGACTAAAAAGGAAATCATGTTTTCTAAGGAGCATAGATTTAGAGTTGGAAGAAACATTAGCAGCAATCTAGTCTGAGGCCTTGGTTTTTGACACTGAGCTCCAGAGAGGGGATTTTTCATTGCAGGTGCTTTGTCAATTAGTTAATGATGGCATTATGCACAGATGTAAACAATAACAATTCATCATACTTTATATAAGTTAACTTATTTCCCCTATTTTACAAATAAGGGAACTGAGGCCTAGAGAATCAAAATTATTTTTCCAAACTACCAGTGTTCGAGTCAGGATTTGAATTCAGGTCTTACTGACTCCACTTTAATCTAAGATATCAAACACTGAGCGCCTTTCTTGAAATAAACTGCAGCTCTACTGCAGAGAGCACAACTCTGTTGGGCTGGCCACATTTTTCAAATGCACAGTTACCAAAAAGGATTATTTTTTTGGAGAATTCACACATGGCAAGTGTTCATAAGATGGTCAGAAAAAAGCAACACAAGGATACTTTCAAGATCTCTCTTAACAACTTTAGAATTGATTGTATGATACAGGAGACACTAGCACAGGATTGCTCAGCATTAGATATTCTCATCAAAGAAGGTCCTGTGCTTTATAAGCAAAGCAAAATTGAATTAGTTCAGAAGAAATGGGAGATACTCAGAGTTAGAGAAGCCATCCTAAATATTCACAGGGACTATTTGTGTCTGACCTATGGCAGAACATTCCAACCTCATACTGGTCTCATCAGTCACAGCAGATGATGACAATTTTGGTCCTCTTTGAAAATGAAAGACAACAACCTGCTATACTACCCATGCCATAGAACAGTCACTTGTTACTGATACTATGTGAATTCATTAACAATTATCCCATGCTCAAATATGATTGACAAAAATAAGAGACTAGGTCGTTCATTTGATGGAGCCAGGAAAACCTACCTCTATCAGCAAATTATTAGTTTATACCTGTTAAAAGGCACAGTAGATAGATCACTAGGCCTGGTCTCAGGAAGATCTGATTTCAAATCTATCCTTAGGCACTCATTAGCTATGTGACTCTGAGCAAGTCACTTAAACCTGTTTGCCTCAGTTTCCTCATCTCTAAAATGAGTTAAAAAAGAAAATGGCAAATCACTCCATTACCTCTGCCAAGAAAACCACAAATAGGGTCACAGTTGAAGTGAATGTTTATAGAAGCAAGCAGTTTGAGTACTCTGGTAACAACTTAATTCAACTCAGTTCAACAAAATAGTTGAAAAGTGAAAAATAATAGAACATTAGTTCTTGTCGTTAAAAAGTTTACAAGGAAGGGGCTGGGGCAGAGGAAGAGATTTCATATGTACCCAAATAGGTAATTTCATAAAATTTGAGGAAGAGATAACTTGGTTAGAATAAAATATATAATAAACTTGGGATATATATATATAATACATATATTATATATATAATAAATAGGGATAGGGATAGACTCTGAACCTTTGATCTTAGTGTAGGAATATTACCTATAATTTTGACTTGGTGGCTGTTTTCATATTTTAATAAAAATGCTGAAGTCATCCACATTTGGAGCATAATAACTTCTTTACTTTAAATATAAAACTTACTTAGTTCTTGAGGAATATTCAAGTTTCACAAACTATAATCTGCCTCCAAAGCCTAGCAACACTCCTGAGCAAATTATCAGGAACAAAGAAAGTCAACCCCAGAAAGACTTAGCAGAGCAAGACTAACTCAAAGTAATGCTGATGTTAATAGGCATTATTATGATTACCATCACTATGTGCACACATTGGGTGCCTTTCATTTTCAAGCTTTGCAAACATTAACACATTAATCCTCATAACATCCTTGTGAGCAAGCCAGATGGCAAGTTTTATTCTACTTTATGTTACAGATAGGAACATTATAATGATGGTAATAATAACAATAATAATACATCAAAATCTCGATCAGTATCATCTTATTGGCATACCAGAAAAACAAGGAAAGGTGTCTGGGATGAGTCTGCAAGAGATAAATGAGTTTTCTTGAAGAAACAAAAGGAGTTTAATTTTTTTCCCAAAAAAACATTTTCTCAACTATTTTCATTGTGTGAAACTACTGGAGTGTCACTGAAGCCTAGATGGTTCTTGAAGCCTAAGGAGATTAAGGCTTTGAGTCATTCCACTGTTCAGAGGCAAAAATCACACTGGGGAAGCTAGTACTTTAAAAAGATGTCCAAACTAATGTATTTATTTGTGAAGAGAGCCCTGGCCAGTTGAGTGCGATGAGTGTGTTCTTGGGAATGCTTGTATGTTTCATGGTGAGGAGAAGACTTTCAAGCCATATAATGGGATAGCAATCCTCTTGAAGCAGTGAGAATGAATGATTGCCAGGCTATCCTAGGAGCCTGCTTCTAAGTCAATCACTTTGTTGCAGGATCATAAATTACAGCTGGAAAGGACTGATGCCTGAAAGAAACTTCCCAAAGTCTCCCCAACAGTAGTTAGCACAAGTGTTATTCGAACCTTCAATATTCTGATTTCCTATGCTCTTTCCAGAGTCCTTTCGCTGTTTGTCTATCAATTTTTACTTAGTTCCCTTTGAATATTCGCCTTTGTATTCTCATCCTCTCACTGTGTAGAACTGAGTTGAATTAAATTGCTATCAGAGTGCCCAAATGCTTGCTCCTGCAAAACTGTATTCAGTGCTCTGGGGAATTACGAAACGAGTAGAAAATATAGTTCCTGCTCTTGGGGCTTTTATGAAATAGATCATAAGTGAATAACCCCCTAATGCAAATAATGTATATACAAATTCCATTCATTCACTTAGCAAATATTTATAGGGAGGGGTTCTTAAAGTCGAAGGCACAGGGCTAGACAATGTAAATGGAGGTATTTGGGACTGATTTAGAAGCCAGGTGAGTTTGCCAAAAAAGAATTCTATCTAAATGGACTTCAGAGGGTTCGACAGTGAGTTTTTCAGATCTTCCAATTGATCTTAAAAATGACAGATCTGTGTCTTCTGGAAGGGGGAGGGGAAAAACAGGCTCCTGCTGCCTACACCTTTCTCTCCACAGGTTGGGACCTGTGACATAGGCTCATGTGTTTACTAGAGGAGCCGAGGTACTAGCTTGTGGTAGATATATTTAGTTAAGACATGCTCGATTCCTGCTAGAAACCTTCAGAGCTTCAGCCATCACACTCCTGAGTTCTTTCTGTCTCTGTCTGTCCCTGTTTCTCTATTTGTCTTTATCTCTGCCTCCCCCCCTCCCACGGCCGTCTCTGTCTTTCTGTGTCTGTCTCTCTCACACACACCTTTAATAAAAACAAAGCAAAATATAAATAGCCTCGGTCAGATCAGATATATGATTTTCAATTTTGTTAAGTCAGAGTGGGACTAGCTTTGGACCACCTTTTTCCCACGCAGAACACAAACTAGGACCCTGCCACTGTTGGGATGGGTTGGAAAGTCTACAGTTTAGGTCCCCTACAGACTCCCAGAGCATAGGGAGATGGGAGGAGGAGGGAGTCAGAATTTAGAGCTGGAAGGGATATTAGGAAGGGAGGACAAAACTTTTGCTTCCTACAACAGCGAGGTTGGGAGTGCCCACCAACTTCCAGCAACTCCGGGGGACTGGGACGGGGGCAGGGCGGGCAGCTCTTAGAAGCTCCGCGGGAGGCTGGGCAACCCGGAGACAGGAGAGGAGAGAGGAGAGAAGTGGGAGGGGCCGTCCAACCCGCCCTTTCAAGTCTCTCTCCCTCCCTCCCTCTCCCTGGCGGCAGCTGGGGGAGATGAGTGGCGCTGAGTCGCCTCTTCCCTGACCCCTCCTCTCCCCCCTGCCCCTCCTCCCTCCCCCTGCCTCTGCTGCCGCTGCTGCTGCACGGGAAATATGAAGAGTAGGTGCAGCTGCAGCAGTGGTGGTGGCTGCAGCGACTGGGCTCAGAGTGCAGAGCTGGGCAGAGGCGGAGCGCGCCCGCGGACGCCCTCCGAGACACCAAGTCACAGAGACGGCTACCCGAGTTCGGGGCCGGGCGGGCGGGCAGGCAGCTATACCGGCGGCGCGGCGGTTACAGACTCAGAGAAGTGACTGCTGCGGCCCCTGAGTGCGCAGTTCCTTTGCACTGCAGCCGCGAGTCCTCCATCCCTGGCCAGTGAGCGGACCCCGTGACAACCCGAGTTCCTGAATCCAGTCCGGCGCTCCACTGCATCCCCAGACCCAACTGCGGGAGGTCCACCGAGGCATCCCCCAGTTTTCTCGCTGCCGCCGCCTTCTTCCCAGCAGACGAAGATGGAGTGAGCGGTCCCCGCGTGAGATCAGGCAGAACTTTTTTGGAAACCCGAAGCGAAAACTGGAAAGCCAAGTTTCTGAGAAAGGAAGAAGGAAGCCAAGAGGGGACACTGTAGGGAAAAACCCATCCAGAGCCTCGACTCCTCCACTCGCCCCTTTTTCTGGTGGCCCAACGCACCTCCTTTGTCCACCGCCTGGCTGCCTCCTCTACAGCCTTGAACGCAGCCCCCCAAAGCCTGAGCCACTGACTGACCCAGGACCCCCCAGGGGCCGCGGCTTATTGATCGCAGTTCTTCCAGCTCACTTTCATCTGACTTGTCAAGTTCACCCAGAAGGGAGTAGTGAACTTTTCTTTTGGCGTGGGGGTGGAGGGAGGGAAGAGAACGCCAGAACTTTAGCATCACTTTGATTCGAAGAAAGCCCCAAAATTGCACTGACCATCAGAAAGAGAAGAGAACAACCTCTTGGGCTCCTGGAGGAGGAAGTGGAAGAGGAGGGAGAGGAGTTGGTATAGAAGAAAAACTAGAAATGTCCCATCTCTACTTCAGTCTAGTCAGATACCTGTTTCTGGCCCTCCTTTTACATGGTGAGTGCTACTATTCTCTCTTCAACATCTCCCTTCCCCCTCATCTCTCCTCTCCCCCCGCCCCCGACCCCAACAAAAATACTGGTAAATATAATGCTAATTTATAATAACTAATTATCCATGATGACAGCTATGGTCAAGCTAGGATATGGAAATATTTGGGAATAAATCACAAAAGTCTGAATTATTTAAATTACTTAACCTTCCTGGAGCCTCAGTTTTTTCATCTGTAAAATAATAGGTCTGGAAGACATGGCCTTTGAGAAACCTTTTAGCTCTAGACCTTTCCATTGTCCTATGCTAAATCTGAAAGGCTCAAGGGAAACCTCCAGTTTCTGAAACTCCTACTTTTCCTGCACCCATGTGAGGGTTCCTTTTACCTTCCATGCCTTAAAGCTTTGCTGCTTGAGTGTTCCAATATGGGAAAACAAGCTTGTTGACTTCCCTCTTTCTTTTTACCTCCAGGGTCAATGAGTTTGCCAAAATTTTGGCAAATGTTCATATTCCTTCTTTAGCATTTTCAACTATAAGCAGAGATGCTTTAATTAAATTATGTGCCTTGTGGTTATTTTTTTAAAACGTTCCAAAGCCCATAGAATGACTCTTGCTGTGGTCCAAGATTCTAAAGAATAAGTATGATCTTTTATGGAAAAAGTAACACGTGCATTTATCTCTAAATTTCTTGGAAAAGTATTGGTTAAATTATTCATTTGGGCTCTGAATGATAGCTGCTCACTGATTCAATTCTGAAATGCTAGTGTTGTTTCAGATTTCCATGCATAAGCATTTCTGAAGTCTTTGAATGCAAGTTGAAAGTAGCAACACATAGTTTACTCAATATTTACTCATCCAAGGAAGGTCTCACAGGGATTATTAGTATTTAAGGTGCTCTTTTCCTGATGTTCTGGTGTGATCTGATTTCATTAAATTTTCCAAATACCCAAATAAGCTTTGCCAAAGAATCCTAGGCTTCAGCTCAGGGATATTATTTGCCTTTTGGAGATTTTGGAATGTTCTTTGAGGAAAATTGGACAGGTTAAAAAAAGATCAGAATTATATTATATCCCTCAAAGTAGCTGCTAGAGCAATATTGCTTGGCATAGCATCAGCAACAGAACATATTGATAATATTTTGGGGTAAAACAGCTTGCTGTAGTGTCCTTGCTGAAGAAGCACGCTGCTCTTGACATTAGAGAACTTGCATTTGAGTCCAAATTCTGTCATTTACTAGCTATATGCAATCACTAACTCTCTGAGCCTCTGTTGCTTCATCCATAAAATGGGTATAATACTCATAATACTTAATTTAGTGTTACTGTTAGAAAAGTGTTTTGTAAAAGTGTAAGTTAATATATTTAGGATCAGCTCGTTTTGCTTCAGAAAAATGCAAAATATTGGAGTGAAACACCCTGGCTTGCTTGCAAGATGTATCTCTAGGAGTACTCCTTCCTCTTCATTGTTAACAATTGAGTTACATCACTGGTGATCAGTGAATATGTGTCTAGGTTGTGATTATCATCCAAAATGATTTTTTTTAATCAGACTTAGAGCAGTAACCTGGGTCTGGAGAAGGTATAGCTCATCTTAGAATCCGATGAATTCTTCTTGAAATCACAGGAAAATGCTTTAACTGAGTAGGTAGATGCTTTCTTTATAGTCAACCTGCAGACTGCCAAGCTATTACTGCATAGGCTGTGTCAGGCTGTCTACTTAAGCCAGATCCTCCTTATGGCCAAGGTGTACTTTCAGACCCAGTGATTTGGGAGTTTAAAAGTCAGAATAGAAGTCTTGCAGTTAGAGGGCAAAAGAGAGAAGGTATAATTATAGGGTTGGACTCCCAGGCCCATCTGCTTAGAATTACAGAGTAGTTTTAATCTTTGGCTGAAACATGAAACAAATCAGAGCCAATGAACAGATCAAAACAGCAGCTGCCACCAAAAGAGAAAGAGAGATGAAACGGGAAATTGTCCATTTTCTTTCATCTATAGTTATATCTTGTGAAGGAAAAAAAAGTATTCTAATGGCCTTAAAACAAAAGGACATGGAAAGTTAGTTGGAGTTAAACAGTCTTTTTATTGAATTAAAAAAGTCATGAATGACAGAATACTTACACGCGCTGCTTAGTTCAGGCATAGCATCATTTCTTTAAGAGGTAAATGTTCTTAGAGTTACCTGACCTAACCAATTCATGGCTATGACAGAACATCCTGAAATTTCTATGAGCATGATTAGTGACCATAGAACTCAAGTAGTACCTCAGATTGGTTATGTTTCTCAAATTTCGGTATGAAAATGTATGGTAATCCTTATGGTCCACATCAAGTTTCTTAGAATCAGAAGATGTTAAGAGAATCTTAGAGAAGTGTAAGTCTTATTTGAGTGGGAGAGAATGAAAGGATTTGAGATCTAGAAAAGAACATATAGTCCAAGGGTCCTTAATGTGGAGTCTGTGAATTTGTTTAAATTTTTTTGATCAATATAGTTGCTTTCCTTTGTAAGTCTCTCTCATTTATTTTGTGTGTTTAAAAACATTATTTGTATAAGGGGTCTGTCAAAGGGATTCCACAACAACAAAAGTTGCTCCTTATCTAGTCAAATCCCTTTGATAAGATTCAAACCCTGATCTTCTGACTATAAATACATTTTTTTTTTCTTACAGAAGGCAACTGGAGGAAATATTTTGAAAGGGGAAGTAGTACTTGGAATTGTTTCTATTTTTAAGAGAAGAAGGATTAAAAGAAAAAGAATTGCAAAGCTATAGTTAAAGGACAAAGGAGATTCACAACATGTCATCCAATTCCAAAAAGAATCAGCTTTGGACAAAACTTTAGAATAACTATAATTGATCACATAATACCATAGATATATCATTAAGAAGTGGAAGGAACAGGCACAAGGAATTTGTATGACTTCATGTCTTAAATGAGAAAAATGATCACAATAAATAAATCTGTATACTTTCAGAGGGTACTAGATAATAACTCAGATACAGTGGAAAAACAGAACATTGAATTTCTTATTTTTATGTTGTTAAGGTATTTTGATAAAAAATAGATGCCAATCTCTCTTGTACTTTAAGCAAGGTTTGCATATGTGTAGCATATAACAGTCCCACTTTGGTATCAGGGATTTTAGAAAATTCTTTTCTTTGTGAAGGAAATCAGTTATGTAATATTGTATGCATTTTTAATAAATTAACTCAAATGCTTTATGAAGAAATGCATTTGGGAAACTTGGACAACTGTTTGTTTTGCCTGAATTCAAATTTTCCTCCCTAAATGTGGGGTTTTCTCATAATGTTTTTGAGAATGATTTTTATTCTGTCTTGTAACTTCAATTGTGAGAGTTTGAAGGTAGATAAAAGATTTTATAAGGATAAGTATGGAGGTCACAAAGACATTTGGATGCATAATCTTAGGTTTTAAAATTATTCCTTCTTGACTAAGCCACTGATAGGTTGCCTCATGACTTTTTTTTCATGTGTTAGGGGAAAAATTAAAACCATTATCCAAAAACCTTTCTTACCTACAGGTCAGTAAAATATGTAATGAAGAGATTATAATTACTTTTTCTGAAAGTTTTTTTTTTTATCTACAAATTTTAAGACCCAACTTCACATGACAGCACATTTATCAGATTTATTCTTCCATTTGATTAGTGATGTTATTGTATTAGCTAATTCAAGTCAATTCATATAATATTACAAATGGCAAAAACTCTACTATCTGGTTCTATTGTCTTATTTTCAGAGGGGATGGTTGAGACCTAAGATTGTGTAGTGATAGAATCAATTCTACAATTTAGATCTACTAGTTCATAATCAAAAGTTCAATATAATGAATGTCAAAGAAAGTATGTTGCTATAAATTGCCCTCTTTTGCTCTTTCCTCAGCTAGCATAAAAAAGTGTAAGTTTCTGATGTTAATTTCTAAAATTAGTGAGCTCCAGAATACTCTTATAGTTGATTTGTCTATAATAGAAAGATTTGATTCCAAAATTTGGTGTTGATATTGTGAGAACCTCTTTTTAAAAATGTTGTTGATAGAATTGCTTCATTTTTTTCTGGGAAATGAAGCTCTTTCTTTAATTTCATTCATTTGTGTTCAAACTTCCAACTATTTCTATGATGACAACTTGAGTCTGAAAAAAACTTAGAAGAATATTAAGATAAAGGTTAGATAATTATGGCAAAAGGACTTAATTGTAGTTTATGGACTTGTGTTTGAATCTTGGCCTTGCTAATTATGGCTTGTGTGATCTTGGGCAAGTCAGTTAACCTCTCTGAGTTTAGTTACCTCATCTGTAAAATAAAACCAGTAGGTTAGATGATCTCTGAACATCCCTTGCCCCTTGAGATCCTATGTAATTGCCAGAAAATATAATTTGCTGGAAGAATTTCATGATGTTAAGAAATGTTTTCTTTTCATTCTCTGACTTTTTTTTAGAGCAGTAGGAAAAAATGGTGTGAGAACCTTAAATATAAAAATAAAACTACCAAAAAGCATAAATTTCATGAAAAATCTAGGTGCAAGTTCTTGCTTTAAGCCTGTGGCTTAGCAGAGACAACCAGAGACCTCCTCCTCTTCTCTCTGCAAGATGAATGAAGAGCAAAGCACAGGTGGCAAGTGTTTCATAATTACATTCTGTTTTTGAGCATAAAGCAGAAGTTTGATCAAATTGGCAATTGACACAGTCAATTTAAAAGATCAACAAACAATATGAGTCATCCAAAAGTATATTCATGATTTTTATATCTCTCAAATATATGTGCATATCTTTGCCTCTCTATAGATCAGGGAAATGAAGAGAAGGGAAATATCCAGGTTACTAAAGCAAATATATATATATATATATATATATATATATATATATATATATATATATATATATATATATATATATAAAACCTTTGAGTGAAGGAAAAGCAAGACTGGATCTAAATTGATGACTCTTCTCTATATTTTGCTTACCTGCTTAGTTCTCTTGTCAGTTAAGTGGTAGTGAAAAACCACATTGTGTTTCTCCCAGGGATCCCATATAGATGACAGTTCAAAATGATTAAGCCTTTAGATCAGGGATCCCCGCTTGATTGTGAGCAGGATCTGTTTTTTAATTCCCTGAAGCTTTTCAATTGCTAATGGGGAGAGAACTGGAGAAACAGTAAAATTCTTGGAGCTAGAGATTGCTAACAGTAAAAAATCATTATGTGGAAAAGAGAAAGAAGGGGACTATTGCTCCTCCCTTCCCCCTGCTGGAAATCCTAGGAAATCACAGAAAGCCCTTTCCTGGAAAAGAAAGAGAAGGGTTAGTGTCCCCAAGAACTGGTTTGAAGAACCAGCTTCTTCAGGAGAAGCTTTGGAGTTTATACTCACATCTTTATTTCTAAATTGGAGTCTTGTATGTTAGAAAGTAGTGACCCAGGAGAACATCTGATGTTCAGCCAAAATCAAAGTAGCATGTGATTAGTATCATTTCTTTATGATACTCTTTCTAACAAAAAAGAAAAATCAAAGCTTTTAATGGTGACTTCACAGGAAATGTTTTCCACTGTACCCCACCCTCAAAAAGGGAGTAAAAAGAAGTGAATAAAAAAGGGGAAAAAAGTTTTGTTTGTCACTGTAAAGATGAAAATTAAAAATAATGCCAAGAAAACCTAGTTAACTAGTATTGTCAGAATCACTATTTTCTGTTACACTAAAAATGAAAAGGCCTCAATATTTATCTAACAATTACTACATCAAAGTGTAGTTTATGGCAATGACTTTTTGTTTAATTGAGCAGAGCAATTGCATGGATAAATAATTACCTATATTTAAGCTAATCAGTTGCATTTTTACATGCTAGAAAATTTTCATCTTTCAGATAAGTTTTAACTTGAAATATAGCATGGTTATAGTAGAAATAGAATAATATTCTTAACATATATTATTTACATTGGGGTTTCCACAAAAGATATGTTAAAATTACAGCTCATAATTCACAGGTTTTTTTTTTAAATTAGGCTTTTCCCATTCCTTTTATCTTTTCAATTACTTTTTAGAAAATACTTTATTTTTTTGCTTTCATAACCTTTATCTACATGAGTAAATAGAATAGAAAAATGAAAATTATGTAGCCAATTCAGACAATAAAAATTGCTGTTCAAAATGTTGGAGGTTAGAGGGTAGAATGATCAAAAAAGGATGTCCAAATTAATCAGACTAATCAAAATGATTAGACTTTTCTCCATTTTTTTACTTGTATAAACATAGCCTTTCAGAGATACCTGTCCTATGTTCCAAAAATTTCCTCCTTTTGCCTCCAGGGGGACAAATGAGCACAATCTTTTGGGTGTCAGTTTACTCATCTCATGGATGAGAGCATCACAAGTAGGGAGTAATGTTTACTATTGTTAGCGTAGATCAAAGAGAGGAGTTGCATGTGTATCATTTGTGGAGTATGCTAAGATCAGCTCTCCACAGCCATCATCTGGTGAATTTAGGCAGTGTAGACAGCCCAAGTAATTCAAAACCCAGTGTTCATTTGGTACCTGGTCTTATGATCCAATAAGGTGAGCTCTCTTTCTTTTTATGTGGAACCCTGTCTTTAAAACTGTTATTACTGAGAACTTCTGCTCCAGAAATAGAAAGTTGAATGTTGTGATCCTAATTAAGATAATTTTGGCAAGATTTAAGGTGTTGGCAAGAATAATCTAACCCCTAAGAGTAAATCAATTGCTCCTTTAAAGTGAAACAAATGTATCACAATGTAAAAGTATCATTTACTGTCTTGAAGGTGGTAATTTGCTAAGTGGTAGGTATCCTTGTGCCCTAAAGACTTCATTTGCTTTTCACAGCTTTTATGCAGTCTTGCTCACTCTCCATAGGAGCAAGCCTATTACCAGAGTTTCACTACAATTCTCTTCAGGATCCATTTCCTGAGACTTAATTGTACTTGAGACTAGTTTTATGACAAGATTATCTGGGTACTTGGTTGGGATCCAAGATGCACCCTTCATGGACGAAATTCCTTGTTTTGACAAAGTGTTGTAATTATTGTTTAGTATTTGCACAGTATTTGATATTTAGAAAACATTTCACTGATATGTTTTATTAATTATTCCCCACCATAATTATAAGGAAGGCTACTATTGATTTTCTCACTGTATAAACGTCATGAGGCACAGTAACATGAAGGGTCAGTTGCCTAAAGTCATGCTGTTGGCTAGTATCTTACAATTCCTTCTTCTCTAATTGACTATTAGTCACTTTTCTTGTCAAGAATAATCCATAGTAAAGCTAAAAAATCCAGAATCAAGCCTTTACAATAATATAGCTAACTGAGCACATCAGCCTGTGCATGTGATGGTTTTCTTTCACATTTTTTTACTGTCATGATATAAAAAATAGAATGAAAACAAACTCATTTGATTAAAACACACAAAGAAAACAAACAAACAAACAAACCCCAAACTCAGGTTTGGATGTGTCCTCAAGTTGGCACACACCACCCAGTCTCTTGTGCTTTTTATATATGAAGTGTTGTACAAAGAGAATTAATATTCAGATTGCCCAAGGCACTGCTGGATTCCTAAGTCATCAAAGAAAGATGTTCACTCTAAGAAAGATGTTGACTCTAAGAAGGCAGAATTCTCAACAATCAAACTGAATGAAGTTTTTTCTTAACTCTTGGTTAACAAAAAATTTCAGTTAATTACAACATCTCATTCCCTGAGCATTGTAGGTTAACTATTTTAAAAAACTGGATAAATGTATATATATAAATATGAACACCTATAGAGTAATTTCATTACTATCAAATACTCTTTAAAAGATTTGAAGGTAGAGGATCTAAACTCCTACTATAAAGCTATGTTTATCAAGGTAGGGGCAAAGAATAAGCATTTATTAATTATCCACTATGTGCTAGGCACTGGACTAATCACTTTTATAAATAGTAATTCCTTACAACAGCCCAGAACCTTGATATTATTACCCCATTCTATATTTGAAAAAATTGAAGCAAACAGTAATTTTCCCTGGGTCACTCAGTTAGTGCCTAATGCCATATTTAAACTGAGGTCTTCCTGTCTTTGGGCCCAATGTGCTTGTACCACTAGATGCTTCTATCATTCAAGGACTGAAAGAACTAAATACAGAGACAGGAAAAAAGGTGAGAGAGAATATTCATAGAATGGACTTGTCTAGTTTGTTAATCAAAGACATATTTTACTTAAATACGTTATTTGTTGGATTTCATGTAGCTATGCTTAGCTTCCATTGCTGCCTACATTAATGCTTTTAAAATGAATTGTCAATTCTCTGCCATTTATAAGAAGTCTAACACATCCTACATCTGTTTTCCTTGTTTTCCATACCATGACAACCAAGTGAATATTTGAAGATGAATATTGATAGCCAACTGAACATTGAAAAGATAGGATAGTGTACTTCATCTGATGTATTACAAGTATCCTTTCATTAATTTGAATTACTGATTTCATTCTCTTACTTGCTAAAGATATGTTGTTGTTTTTTCAAATGAAACACTTAAACTCCATATCCTTTAAATTTACTACTGTCACTTCATAGGAGGGAATTACTTGGCTCAGTGGATAGGATGCTGGGCCTGAAATCAGGAAGATTTTAATTCAAAACCAGCCTTGGACATTTACTAGCTATGTTACCATGGACATATCACTTACCCTGTTTGCCTTAATCTACCAGAAAAGGAAATGGCAAACCCCATTTGGTATTTTTATCAAGAAAACTTCATAGAAACAATCCCTAGCTGTGTGACCCTGGGCAAGTCACTTAACCTCAATTGCTTCAGAAAAAAAAAAAAGAAAAAGAAAAAGAAAACTCCATAGAGAGTATTAGTGTGCTGTATTCTATCAGGTCACTAAGAATTGAAAATAACTGAACAACAAAAACTTCATAGTATTGATTTGATATTATTTTGTCTTGACTACTAAATTTGAGTTACCTACTTTGATGTTCTTATTATATTGATTGGGTTTTTGTTTATGTTGGAGTCTCTGAATAGGAAGAGGTGAAGACGTAGTTTCTCTCTGTCTCTCTTGGTCTCTGGCTGTGTGTGTGTGTGTGTGTGTGTGTGTGTGTGTATGTATATGTCTGTCTCTGTTTCTCTCTGTTTCTGTCTCTGTGTGTCTCTGTTTCTGTCTCTCTCTTTTTCTCTTCCTCCATCCTTTCCCCCCTCCCTACTTCTATTTATTTTTTCCCTTTTTTTCCTTATTTGTGTGTGACTCATTTGCCAAAGAATTCCTGGGGAAAAATTATAAAATGACTCTCATAATATCTGAGAAATTAGCTTCAAAGATTTCTCCCTCAGTTAACTATTTCCCTTCTAATTTTAGTTACAGATTTGTTTGTACAAAAACCTCTTAATTTTATGTATTTCTTCCATCCTTTGCTCTCTATCACTTCCCCCCACCATGCCCTTAACATGGAAGAGCAGCATAGAAAAGGGGTGTAATAAGCATCAATAGTTGACATAAATAGCTTCTGTTCCCCCCCCCCCCCCTTTGTCCCTTTCCTTCCCTTCTCAGTTCATTTAAATTGTCTGGTATTACTGGACATCTCCTTCTCTGACATCTTTAGGATTAGTGATTAGCAGGGTATTTTCTAGGCATTTTAGAACCTCTCTGCTATGCAAATACCCAACTTTAACCTCTAGGTCCCATATCCAGGATAAGAGGCAACTAGGTAGTAGAGAGGATAGATCACTAGATCTGGAATTGGGAAGACTGAATTTGATTTTAAACATGTATGGTTTGTGTAAACCTGGGAAAATTACTGAATCTCTGTCAGTCTCTACTTATCTATACAATGGAAATAATAAAAATAATAACTACCTCTCATGGTTGTTGTGAGACTCAAATTAAATAATATTTGTAAAGTGTTTTTCAAATCTTAAAGTACTACACAAATGATAGCTATTATTATCATTGTTAAATCTAAATACCTCCAACTGATCAGATTAGGGTACATAATGAATCAGACTACACACTTTAGTATCCCATTCATGGAATGAGTTATTACCTGCCATTCATTTTCCATAGCCTATGCTTGCAACCATACTATTTTGGTTGCTACAATAATCAACCATCTTTTGTAGATTCTTACGTTGGTATCTTGTCTCCACTGTGTTGTGTTTAATGACCAGTGTTAAAAGATAATTGGGAGACTGAGAACAACTTAGTTCACACACACTTTACAGAATAGTAATGGAAGGAAAACTGGATTTTGCTTCAGGACATAAACTTGAGTCCTGATTCTTACTTCCTTATTGTATGGTCTTGAGCAAGTTATCTTTGACCCAAACAACTAGTAACAAATCTCTACCTATTCAAATCCTATATTCCCTGCCAAAGCTGCAGATATCAGATCCTATGCCTTTATTCTCACCTTGCTGGCACCTCTGTGCTTGGAGTCAAAGATAATTGAGTTCAAACCCTTTCTCAGATATTTACTAGCTGTGGGGCTCTGGACCAGTCATTTAACTTTGTCTCTCTGGGCTTCTCAATATTAAAATAGGGATAGTAATAGCATCTACTACCAGGATGTTATAAAGACCAAGTGAGATGATATTTGTAAAATGTTTAGTATAGTATTATGGCTTGTGGTAGGTTCTTAATAAATGCTTGTTTCCTTCTTTCCTTCCTGCTGTAGGGTTTCTCTACATCTTATTCTAATCCACTAATTCCACATATAGACCTTATCTCCTGATTGTCTAGTTATCTTCAAATAAAGCCCCTCATTGCTCTCTACCCATCTATATCAAATGGACTATATCCTCAAGACCCAGGTTTGATTCCCAACTTCCTTTCTTGATGACTTCACCCTCAAGGGATCTCTCCCTTTTATAATTCCTTAGTTATTTGTACAATAAAACGAGTATCATAAAAGCATGGAAAGACTTACATGAATTGATGCTAAGTGAAATGAGTAGAACTAAGAAAATGTACACAGCAACAGCAAGATTATGTGATGATCAACTGTGACAGACCTGGCTCTTTTCAACAATGAGGTGATTCAAGGCAATTCCAATAGATTTGTGATGGAAAGAGCCATCTGCATGCAGAGAGGACACTATGGACACTGAACATGGATCAAAGCAAAATATTTTTACCTTATTTGTTGTTGCTGTTTGTTTGCTTTTTTCTCATTTTTTTCCTTTCACCTTTTTATCTGATTTTCCTTATGCAGAATGACAAATATGGAAATATATTTAGAAGAATTGCATATTTAGCCTATATTAGATTGCTTGCTGTCTATAGGAATGGGTTGGGTGGGAAGGAGGGAGAAAAAGTTGAAACACAAGATTTTACAAAGGTGAATGTTGAAAGCTCTCTGCATGTATCCAAATACATGCTTCTTCATAAAATAAAAAACTATAAAATGAGCATTTTGTTATTATATTGTCTTATACTTTTGTTTTCATATATGTGTAACAGAGAACTCATATTCACTCCTTTTATATATGCATATTTATAAGTTGTCTTTTCCCAAGTAGATTATAAGTTCTTTTATATTTCCTTTAGTGCATACACCTTAACATACTAGTCACTTGTTAATATTTATTGTTTGATAAAATTGGCCTTTTTAGAAAGAATGTGAGTATAATATTGCCTCAACACCAAGCACCCCTCTGGAGTGGCTAAAGAGAAGGCCAGGTTTCCTAGAGATTATGGGAGGGAACCAAAGAGAGGCTTGCACCCTGTTGGATACAGGAAATAACTTTGTTGAAACTACCCCCTTTGAAAACCATTAAGAAGAATTAGCAGTAAAACTAACAGAGAAAATTCTATTAGGAATAAAGTTTCTCTGAGTGAATGCCTCTCAGTTGGAGAATGGCTGAATAAATTATGGTATATGAATGTGATAGAATATTATTGTTCTATAAGAAATGATCAGCAGGATGATTTCAGAGAGGCCTGGAGAGATTTCCATGAGCTGATGCTGAGCGAAATGAACAGAACCAGGAGAACATTGCACATGGCAACAAAAAGACTATATGATGATCAATTCTGATGGACGTGGCTCTTTTCAACAACGAGATGATTCAGATCAGTTCTAATGATTTAGTGATAAAGAGCCATCTAAACCCAAACAGAAGACTGTAGGGACTAAATGTGGATCACAACATAGCATTTTTACTCTTTTGTTATTTTCTTGCATTTTATTTTCCTCATTTTTTCTTTTTTGACTTGATTTTTCTTGTGCAGCAAGATGACTGTATTAATATGTCTGCATATATTGGATTTAATATATATTTTACCATGTTTATCATATATTGGATTACTTGCCATCTAGGGGAGGGGGTGGGGGAAAAGGGAGGAAATTGGAGCACAAGATTTTGCAAGGGTTAATGTTGAAAAATTGTCCATGCATGTATTTTGAAAATAAAAAGCTTTTTTAAAAAAAGGAATGCAGTTTCTACTAATAAGACCAAATATGACAAACAAAATGCTTTGTCAGTTCATACTGTTTCCTCTGTACAAATTGTTTCAGCCAGCTTTGTCATAAATAGTTCCTGAGCTCTAGAGGCCTAATGACTAACTTTTTTCACTTGTCTTTCTTTTTAGGGCTGGGAGAAGGTTCTGCCCTCCTTCACCCAGATAGCAGATCCCATCCTCGATCTTTAGAGAAGAGTGCTTGGAGAGCTTTCAAGGAATCTCAGTGTCATCACATGCTCAAGCACCTCCACAATGGAGCACGGATCACTGTACAGATGCCACCCACAATTGAGGGCCATTGGGTTTCCACAGGGTAAGGACAAAGGTAGTGATGGGGAGATCTCACAGAGCATTGCAGTTGAAGGGAAATGAAAAACATTCTTTCTTATCTGTTTGATGTCTCAGATGCCCAGAAACTGCCTGTAATATTCAATGAAAACTCTACTCCCTTCTTATCTGAATTTTATCTTAGATGGCATGCAATAAAAAAATCCAAGACTTTTTTCAGTTAAGAAACGGAGCTAAGTACTGTTGAAACCTTATGCTCAGGGAGAGATTATAGTATAACACAGTTGACCACATGGAATTAGTGAATGGAATCTTGTTTACTGAACTGTATCATACTGCTTGTTTATATAAAAAAAAAAGTCATTAGCAAGTGAAATTAAGTATCTGTATTTTACCAACCCCTGAAACATAGTTAACTTTTTATGGTCTAAATACTGTATTCATATTCAACTAATGCAATATATATGATTTCAAGGCTTTAATAGGAAAGAAAAAGACCTCTACTAGTCTTTTTCTCTGCCACAGATATGAGATTCATCATTAATTGAGCACTAGATTATAGAAAGTAATCTAGAAGTCTGAGTTTAAGCGTCTCAGGCCTGTGGCATTTGGTATCATTTAACATTTCTGAGTTACCAAGGCTAGATCTAAGTAGGCTGATTTCTTCCTTCCTGGGCACCATAGAAAATTGCCACCATGTAAGAGGTGGTGTCTAGCCAAATGGTTTGGCTAATGCCAAAAGTAGAGAGTGAAATCAATTTGTGATTCAGCCTTTCATGCTTTTTATGTAAAAATATGTTTTTATCAATGTATCAGTATAAACACAAACTAATAATTCATAAATGAATATATCTTTAATAAACAACTCAAAATTAAAAAATTGAATATCTTTGAAAGAGATGAAACATTCAGTCCCTTTTTTTCACTATACAATAGGTTATTACTTCCTAATATATCTTTCTCTTTTGTATTTTAATCAAGTCTTTGTTAAACATCTTTGTTAACTGGTGATACAAAGACAAGATTAAATAATAGTTGAAGCACATGTTCATATCTAAATAAATATAAAATAAATAAAAGCTAAGTCTGAGGTAAATGAGGTAGGAAATCTGAGCAGCTGGTAGAGATCCTTTCTGAGGTTACTGGCAGTAGTAACTTTTGAATTTTCTTTCATTTTTTGGGCATTAGAGCTATTTTAGCCATATAAATGATGCCTTCACTTTGTATCTCATTGTAGCTTTTAACATCTATTGAAAGTCTTTGGATCATATGAGTCCTTAGAGATTTTCCTAACTAGTCTTCCTGTAGTTAAAAAGTAGTTGCTGTTTTATACAGTATCAGTTTCTTAGAATAGTTCTTTATTTCCTTTTCTTTGTCTTGTTAGAACAATAGCAACAAAAAAAGAGAAATATCGGTCTATGTAATCTTAGCATTTCTGTGATTGTCTTTTTTTCCAGTCATGAAAAGTTATTCTGACAACCTTGATTCCATGGTACTAACTTTTTATCCTTGCAGCTTATTATTCACTATTGTTATTCTATATAGAATGACTCTAGATTCTTATTAGATTGGTGACTTTCAAGGACTTTCAAGTTTCCTAAAGAAGTTTTGCCATTTTTTCTTTTGCAGTGTTTTAGGATAAAATAAAAATATGTTTAAAGTCCAGTTTTAAAGTGGTATGATCCATATGATCTGACTATTTTAGGTATATTATAATTGTAATTCTGTTTAGCTATAGGGAGGAAAGGGTGTGAGGAATTGTTTAAGGGAAGTTAGATATTTTCTAGTATCAGTCTTAAAAGTAGTCTTAAAGAATCTTGATTATCTATGGATAAATTATTCCTCTCTTAAAATATTATTTTGGTAAATTATTCATTAATTAAAGTTATAAACATTTAAAAAACTCATTGGTGATTCAGACTTAAACTTTTCCTGGAAAGGCTCTTCCTTATCAAACAGAAAAAAATTATTAAACATTGAAGAGTACAGTGCCTCAGTTTATTTTCGATAGCAGTGATTAAAGTTGTTTGGTGCCACATTCATTAATAGCAATTTCTCTCAAAGTATTTTTGGGAATGTATACATCTCTATCTGAGCTCCTCTGAATGGTCCCTCAAATCAACAGCAGATTAAGCCTGTGAACTGGTTTTGGAGTGGCAGAACCCACAAATAATTGGAGTATAACAAACTTCCAAAAGAAATTTTAAAGAACTTTAGAAAAGGTCTGTTTTAATAGGGCAGGGGGAAAGTCTGCTAATCCCACACCACAGTGCAGGGAGCCAGGATCTTAAGACATCTGCACACTGGGGAATCTACTGTGAAGCTCTTAGGCTACTCTGTCCTGGTTGCAAGCTGGTAGTTCAGCAGATTTGCTGCAAGATACTCAAAAGCAAATACAAAAGGCAAATTATGACCCACTGAGCCCCAAAAGAAAGCAAGAGCTGGTTGTACCTATCTAGCACCAAAAGTCAGTTAGCAGCACTGGCCCTAGGGCAAACTAAAGTAACTGTTGTCCCTTTGCCTTAAGAGCAGACCTCAACCTTTAAAAATGAGCAAAAAAGCAAAAAGAACTCTGACCATAGACAGCTTTTATGGAGAAAGAGAACAGACCTCAAATCCTGAGGATCCTAAAGGAAAATCAACTCCAGATGAAGCCCCAAAGTTTGATGTGAATTGGTCCCCACTTCACAAGGCTCTCTTGGAAGAATTCAAAAAAGATCTTAAAAGAGTTAGAAGCTAAATGGGGAAAGGAAATGAGATCTTTGCAAGAGGGTATGGAAAAGGAAAACCGGAAATGATCTGAAGAAAACTACTTAAAAATAGATTTGATGAAATGGAAAAAGCATAAAATATTTTTGTTTTTGTTTTTGTCTGGTCTTTTGAGTCTGTCAAAGTAAGAAATCCTGGTATGGAAATTCCTACCAACAATGCAGAAAGACAATTCTGGTGTAATTTAAAGAGTTGCCCAAAGTACTAAGAAGTTGTGATTTTTTTCCCCCAAAGAGGGGGGATCATACTACCTACAAATGCCTCTTTCTATTTTCATCTGTTCAAAGAAAAAAAAAACCCTACAGCTACTGAAAAAACTTTTTATAACCAATTCCTTGACACATTATTCAGGATAATTATGAGGTGTATACATTTTTGGTGGGCATCTTTTTTGGGTGGGAAAGGGCTTGATTCAAAGACATGATTTCACTTGTATATCATTTTTTTGTGGAAGCCAATACAAGTCCACAACTACTCTGTAGCTTACAGATTTAAAGAATTAGCTGGAGCAATGAGAGATTAAATGACTTTGGCTGTGATCACATGGTCAGTGTATATCAGGTGCAGGATTTGAACTAAGACTCCTGACTCTAATAAGAGCCTTCCATCCACTATGATAAGTTGCCTCTCAATAATAATGAACATAATTTTACACTTGCTAATTCATCAAGATTTCAAAAAAAATGAAAGAAATGGTTTGGATGTGCAATTAGACACGAAAGTTGTGTCTCCACAGATCACCCACATATTGCAGAAGATTTCATTTAGTGAGAGCTTCTTAGTAGCACACATTTTTGTTCAACATTTTTCCATTTGCATATCTGGTGCTTACTAAGTACAATGAAACATTTTATGATATTTTAGATAGTCAATTGGACAATACTTAATGAGCATTTTCTATGTTCTTGGCTCTAAAGAGGATTCAAAAATATAAAAGACAGCCTTTATCTGAAATTGCTTATAATTTTGTTGGAAGGAGAAAAATTAAATAATACAAGGTGACAATAAAAAAGCTAACAGAAGGCAATCTATAACTTATTTCCGTATATGTAATATAAGCCAGCAGTTCTCAAAATTTTTGGTCTCAAGATCTTCTGAAATTTATTGAAGTCCCCAAAGAGCTTTTATTTGTGTAAGTTATATTGATTTCATTTTACCAATTTATATAAATTACTATTATTCTTAAAATAATTTTGTTCTTGTAGATCTCCTGAAAAGATCTCAAAGATCCATAAGAGTTCCTGGATCACACTTTGAGAAATGATGATATAGACAATAAGTGCTATGAATTTAGAGAATGAAGTAAGAAAGATTTGAGATAGAACTTCAATGGTAGAGAGAAAGCTAATTTTAGATAGATAATATGAGCAAAATCATAAAGGCAAAAAAGCTTAAGAAATATATCAGGGCAAAGTAGTTTAGTTGAAATTGAAATTTTGCTTATGTAGGAAATGGGAAATAAGCGTGGAGAGATGACTGAGGTAAGATTGTAAAGAAGTTTGAATACAGACATAAGGAATTTGTCAGTCATTCAATAAATGTTAGGTTTTGATTCTGTGAATTTTAGTTGATAAACATTAGGAGTCATTGAAGATATTTGAGTAAGGTAATGAAGTGGGATTTTAGAAAGATTAATGTGACAGTGAAGTGCAAGTTGAGATATGATATAAAAGGTGATGAAGATATCAGTGGGAATAGAAAGGATGAATAAGTTGCTTATGGACACTTATGCTTCATAGCCTTGCTCTGGAACTAGGCATAAAACATGATAGAATATTCTAAGTAATTTTATTCCCATTTGGAATGCCAAGGAAAACATTTTTCTATTGTAGTAGAGATGATGATATGTGTAGCTTTTAAAAACAATGTATTGATATCATAATTAGAATATAATTGTTATGAACCATAGACTAAAGACACTGGACTGTTCTTTTAGATAGAGCATTCAAAGAAGATTTCCCCTTTATCTGATGTTAAGCATAATTTTATACAAGTAAATTAATGGGAATTTTAGCAGTGTATGTAACACTTAAATAAAATATATCGATAATTTTTTTGGTATAGTAACAGGCCAAATTTTATATTCCTCTTGTCATATCTTTCACGGCATCCCAACAACCAAAGAGATGATTTGCCCATTGTATCCTTGCCAAAATAAAAGGATCCTTTAATTGAGGGTTCCGGGTTACAATTAGGTTTTTATTCTTAGCTGACATTAATTGGTGTCTCCCTTTGACATGCTAGAAAGAAACCCAAGTTTAAACTACTAAGAGATTGAACTCCTCACTACCTGCTAATTATAATACTTTCATGCCAAGAGTAAATACAATTGATCTGCCAGTGTATATATATATCTTGTTTCTTGTATATAGAGCTGGATTCAGATATTCTAAACTATTGTTACTAGATTTAAATTGAGAAGAAAAAAAAAGAGAGAGAAATTTGCCAAAGTAAGAGAGGTGTAAAAGGTTAGGCAAAGTGCAAAGGAATGTTTTGAGACACATTTAAGAAGAGAAATAAAGAGGATCTTCTACAGAGAAGAGAGAAATAAAGATAGATAGTTGACCATATTCTGAAATGAGATGCAAAATAGGTTGAGTGAGCCAAGATGGGGGAGAGGAAGAAAAAGAATAAAGAAGAAGAAAAAAGAAAAAAGAAAAAAAGAGCTTCAAGAGGAATGAGAGAGATGGCAAGCAGATTAAGAACATATAGCCATTTCATAAATAAGGAAAATAAATATTTTTGACCAAGCATATTGGTTTTGGAGTCAGAGAACCTGGATTCAAACCCTGGCTTAACTTTTTTTATAGGTATAGCTTTGGTTAAGTTATTTCAACTTTCTCAGTTCTAGTTTATGTCTAAAATGAGACTGATAGACTAAATAATCTCTAGAGCTCTTTCTGGTTATAACTATATAATTTCATCAACCAATAAGTATTTATTAAGAACCTACTGTGGAGCAGTTGTGGTGCAGTGGCCCTAGAGTCTGGAGGACCTGAATTCAAATTCAGCATTAGACATTTGATACTTACTAGCTGTGTGATCCTGAGCAAGTCACTTTAACCTACTGTATGTCTGACACTGTGCCTAAGCACTGCAGAGGCAAAAAGAGGCAAAAAACAATCCCTGCCCTGGAATAGCTTACAATCTAACATAAAAGAGAAAAGAAGTACATAGATACAAATGAAGAAGGGAACAATTGATGTGGTCAAAGGAGTGAACAAATGGGGAAAAAAAGTGGAATTTACCACATACTTGGCTTACTGTAATGAAAATAATCTTCCCTTTTCCTCTACCTCCCATTCCCATTTTCCCATTTTAATTTTGCTATAAATGACTGCAGCAATCTTATGTCTAATGCTCCACATACAAAACCACCTAGCTATCTCAATTTTGTGCATGTTTATTTCAACTATTTTTATTTTAGGCTCCTCCAGGACAGATGACTGTCTTCTTTCATTTTTGCACCCTTAACTGCTAGCACAATGTCTTAAACATATAGGTGCATAGTAAGTGTTAGTTGAGTTGAATTCATTTGATTTATTACTGTAGTGTAGATGGCCTCAATAACTTCTTCAGTCCTTTCAAGCCTTAGGACTTCATAATTTTAAGTAGAAAGTGAAAGGAGATGTGCTTTAGAGAAAAACAAAGTTTGCTCCTGCCAAGACTCCAAGGCAAGTGACAAAAATCTCCATCCTGCCTCCCTCCACCAAATATTGACACTTATAGAAAAGAGCACAAAATTATAACAGCAAGATCATTTTTAAAAGTGACTTGAGAAGAAATAGTTTGTCAATTCTCAGATACTTTGTGCAAGTGATGTTTTTTACCTTTTATATTCCCCCCCCAGGAAATACTATATAGTGTATTTTGTTAGTTTATTTGTTTAAATGAAGAGATATGGGAAGAGGAGGATTTGCCCATGAATGATGACTTATGGTTAAAGAATGGCTCAGTCCATGCAGAGGATTGTTTGAAACTTCTCTTTTATAGTGGAAGGAAATGTTTCTATATTTATAAAATTAAGATGTGAAGGATAATTTTTTTCTTAACTAATTAAAGAATGGAACTTATTTTCAGATCCAGAAACCTACCTTTCATAAACAAAGCATGAAATTTGTAGGATTTGTAGAATGATATAGGTGATGATTCTATCACCTTGACCTATTTGTAACTTAAATGAATGCCTATCTAGAGTGATAGCTTAATGGAGTGGAAAGAGCCTGGATCTATAATCAAAGAATTTAAATTTGAATTGTTATGACCTTGGATAAACTATGAAAATGCTCTGGGGTTTCCTTTTGTCAAGTTAAACAAGGTAATTGGGCTAGATAATTTTTAAATTTAGCTCTAAAGTATATGTTCCTATAGTATTTTTCATTTCAGAAAGCAATAGTGCTTTCCATTTATTATATATATATTTTTTATTTTAAAAAAAATTCTCTTCCTTTTGTTCTCCAGATGTGAAGTAAGATCTGGTCCAGAATTCATTACCAGATCTTATCGATTCTACCACAATAATACTTTCAAGGCCTACCAATTTTATTATGGTGGTAATCGCTGTACCAATCCTACCTACACTCTAGTCATCAGAGGTAAAATACGGCTTCGCCAAGCATCATGGATCATCCGAGGAGGGACTGAAGCAGACTACCAGCTACACAATGTCCAGATCATCTGCCATACTGAGGCTGTCGCTGAAAGACTTAGTCAACTAGTAAATCGCACATGTCCTGGTTTCATCTCCTCAGATAACCCCTGGGTGCAGGATGCCACCTATGACTTATGGCGAGAGGAAAATGGTCGTGAATGTACAAGGGCAGTGAATTTTGCTATGCATGAGCTTCAACTGATCCGGGTAGAAAAACAATATCTCCATCACAATCTGGATCATCTTGTAGAAGAACTATTCCTTGGTGACATTCACACTGATTCCAGCCAAAGAATGTTCTATCGACCATCTAGTTACCAGCCACCTCTACAAAATGCCAAGGTATGTCTTTCCAGGATCATCAGGGTTCTCCCATTTTACATTTAAGATGATTTAAGATGAGATAAAATCAGCAGACTTTTTGTGCCAAAGTGTGAAATCAGTGTTGGGCATAGGATATGGCATACCAGCCACTGAAGAAATTAAATTTTTGAATAATAAGGACAGTAGTTTAAAAATAAACTGGATTACATCAGGAAACTGGACTATGGAGAGATGAAAGGTAGAGAAAGAGGAAGAGGAAAAAATAGAGAGAAAAGAAAAACAAAACCAAAAGTGACAAATAAAAAAAAATCATAATGTCAATAATAATAATAATAATATATAATATGTAGTATTATGTAATATTCAGTAATAATAATAATCTTAGCTAACATTGATATAATGCTTTATGATTTGCAAAGCATTTTAGCAATAGTATCTCAACAACTTTGGGTAGGTTATTTGCATTTTGAAGATAGGGAAACTAAGGCAAAAGATAAATGACTTTTCCCAGAGTTATGTAGCTATTAAATTTTGAGACCAGATTTTATCTCAGGTCTTCTTAATTCCAGAATCAACACTTTATCCTTAGTGCCACCAAACGTTTCTAGCAATAAAAATTACTATGCTGTGTGACCCTGTTTAAGTCACAATTTCTTGGACTTCAGTTCCTTATGTATAAAAATGAGAGGCTTGAACTAGCCAGACTCTAAGGACCCATCCAGTTCTGCATATATGACTTTTACAACATATTTTTCTCATAACAGCTTTATGAGATAGTAATTTTAAGATTATCTCCAATTTATAAATTCAAGAACAGTGTTACATAGATATCCCTGGTCCTATAGCTAGTAAATGGCAGAGTTAAGACTTGCTAAAAACTTAGTTAAGTCTTCCAGTTGTACAACTTCCAATTGTAAGTCCATGCTATGTCTCACAAGTCTTGTGAAAAACAAGTCCATGTATGGTAGTAATGATCCTAAAAGGAGAAGAGGAAGGCAAACTGGAAAAAAATTGGGGAAGTAAGAAAGAGCACAATTAGTAGCCATGAAGAAGGAATATGACTAGGTAAGGGATGACTCCAACATTTTCATTAACAACAATAATAATATAATGCATTTACAAAGTACTTTTCCCCAATGTTCCGCAGAGCAAGAACACATGCTCAATATCATACACACTAAAGAAGGGGTATCTAGCTAAAGGTACTTGGGCCCCTTTTGGATTCTCTTTCCTCCACAGGGCTGAGCACAAACTTTATTCTGTGCTGCCTTCACCCAGTTGCAGAACACCAATTGCATAGTTATATAGTACAGATAATTTGAAGAGAAATTTCATAGGTCTGACCACAATCAGTGGAAGTGTTGAACTTGGAAGACTGGGAAGTGTGATAGCTATGTGTTAAGCTCCAGCCACTTTTAGATAGGTAGAAATGGAATAGGTAGGAGTGGAATGCAGCCAGGGTTAGAAAAGTTCCCTTAGAAATGTTGAAACATAGTTACTAGAATGTTGACATTTCTTGGATTTTTTTTTTGCCCAAACACTTTTGAATTTTAAAGTTTCTTTGGTGATACTCTCAGGAGAACAGTGGCTCCCTAATTGGATTGACCCATTTGCTGATGAGGGTATATTTGTGCAAGTATATGGTGTGTGTGTGTGTGTGTGTGTGTGTGTGTGTGTGTGTGTGTGTGTGTGAATCAGAATGTTTTTCTCTCATGCTCTGATACAAATCACAACTGGATGAAATAGCACAAAATATTTTTCTTTCTCAAACACTATTCACAGTATTGGAGATTGTTATTTGAATCTATCTTATCATGAGTTCATATAACAAAAACACTCTCCTTTTATTATAGTCATATAAAATTTTCTGAGAAAACTTCCTTGGCCAAGGATATTTCCTATAAATGAATCTTGTCATAGCCATGTCTAAGCATTTGTAATTGAAATATGTCTGATGAACCAGTGTGCTGAGATGCAAAGCCACTTGGATATCACTCTGAGTTGGCAGTTTGCCAGAATGATGTTAAGGACCATTTGGAATTTGTTCCAAAGGGGAACATAAGCCAAAGCCATTTCTTTCTGCCTCATCTGTTTTCAAACTATCTGAAAAGAAAAAAAGGTGAACTGAGTTTGAGGAAAAGGGAAGTTTTAATTTTTGGTCCTTGTGGCTGTAAAAAAGAGCTTCTTCATGTACAGTCTCTAGACTCCCAGAATGTTCTTTATACTAGTAAAGTAGGAATTTCTAAAGATTTCCCCTTTCAGGAGATTGATTCCTTTGAAAAGAAAAAAAAAAAGAGGAAACAGAAAAAAACCTGTTCCCAAGCATGATGGGCAAGTCTTTAATGGAGTCTTTCAGGGGTACTCATAGAATCTGAACAATTGTTAATCAGCCTGAAATTTCATTTGGGAATTTTGATTGCCAGAATTCAACCCTCTAATTGGGTAATATTTACTTTTAAGACCCTAGTTTGAGGGGTAGTAGGAAAAATAACAACAATAGCAAAAACTTCCTTCTTGGTCTTAGGTTTCATCTTCATAAGTGAAGCCATCTCTCAAAATATATATGGTACTCAGAGAATAGGAAATTATTTCACTGGTATAGCAAACTCTCAGATAAGAGAACTCTCTCTTCTCATGCAGTTTGGCATCTTCTCTGCAACTGATAAGTTTTAGTCTTACAGAATTATGTGGATTCAAATTTCATCTCTACTTATTACTGTACATAAATCTCTTCATATCTCTGGATCTCAGTTCCTTGTTTATAAAATGAGGGGGAATTGGACTAATTGGCTTCTAGAGCTATGATTCTTATGAGCACATTCTTTATCAAGCCTAAATCACAAATCTTCACATAATCACCAATACATAGGAAAATTGATTAATTTTATCTCCTCCAAGTTGGCTGGAAAATAACCAAATTGTAGGCTAATCAATAAGCACTTTTTAAGCACTTACTATGTGCCAGGTTTTGTGTTAAGTGCTAGAGTTAAAAAGAAAGGCCAAAGGATAGTTCATGCCTTAAAAGAACTCCTCTTCTAATCATGCTAACAGTTGTGTACATCTAAGTTATATACACTGCAACTGGATGGCCATCTTAGAGGAAAAACATTAGCAGTGGGAAAGGGGGTAAAGAGGTCCCACAAAGATACCACCTTTACAGAATGTGGATTTTGACATGAGTTTGAAAGAGACCAGAAAAACCAGAAGGCAGAAATGAAAAAGAAAAATTCTAGTATAAGAGGATAGATAGTAAAAAAGCAAAGAATTCTGAGATAGAGGATTGTGTTAGCGACAGTATCAAACCCTGTATCATTGGATTATGTAGTTTGTGGAGGGGAGCAAACTGTAAGAAGACTGGAAAGGGAGGAAGAGACCAGGTTTGAAGAGAATAATATATTTGGTCCTGGAGGCAAAAGGGAGTTTTTGAAGTTTCTTGAGCTAAGACATTGGGTTACATTGTCATATCTGAGCTTTAGGAAGAACACTAATAACTGATTAGAGGATGCATTAGAGTGGAGAGAGATTTGAGATAAGATTTGAAACAACTGGTAGTCCAGTGTCAGGTGTTGAGGAATTATCCCCAGGAGACAATTATGTGAGCAGAGAGAAAAGGGCACACACTAATAGAAATAACTTGACCAGAAATGGTTATATGGAATTAGTGTAAGGGAGGAGAAGTCAAGGATGATGACACAGAGATTGCAGTATTGAAGATTGTAAATCAAAGCATTTAAATAATTTACACAGAATGCCTCCGATTAAGACTTGGTAGTGGAATGAGCGCTGGTTACAAGATCTGAATTCCATTTTGACTTTTGCTTCTGTAAGTTTAAGCACATCACATAATTCTTTAGCCTCCTAAAAATTTCAGAGGTTCTTTTCATTTCCCAAATACTAGGATTGTAAGAGTTAATTCACCATGACATTCTTTTCTTATAAACTTAGATTTGTCTCATTTTCTATTCCCCTCTTAAAACTCTAATGGTGTGGCTTCTCGAGACCAGGGATACTAAAAATCAAAGATTTTTTAAGTGTTTAATAAGGCTTCTGGCTTCTTCCCCTTTCCCCCTCCCCTACTTTCCTATCATTTCCTTTGAACTCCTAAGAGGGATTTTCATGTTGGTCAGTGTCCATCCTCAGAACAGAGCCCATCTGTAGTGAGAACAGAGACATACAGAGCTCTTTGAAAACATTTGAGGGTTAGGAAGATTTTTTTTCAGATCCTTCTGATTAAAATATGAGAGTTGGCTGAAAAACAGGGTGATGTATCCAACCCATGGTACTGCCAAGCTCACCTCAACTAACTCCCTCTGGGAGTACACACCCTCTGAATGTAAGGGAATCTCAAGCACCTCTAAGTTGATTGGCATTAGCAGAAAATAATTTGGTAATTTAGGTATGTTGTTGTATGTCTCCTACCCCTACCTTCAGCCATGGAAAATTTCCTGTTAGTGAGGGTCCTTAATCATTGGAAAGGAAATTAAGGGATTTTGTATGATTTCCTGCTTTGGTGGACTATTTCATAAAGGGAGAGATTAAACTAGACTGATGCAGTATTCCAATGGAATGGATTACATGACCTCCATAATAACCTACTGGCCCTATGATTCTGTGGTGAGCTCAAATGATAATTGCTCAGGGAACACCGATGTATTTTTCTCAACTTTGACTACCAAGTTTTTTCTCCTTAATATTTTCCCCTCTCTAACCTAGCAAAGAAATTTTTGGAAGCATTGAACAGGTTTGCATATCTATCTGCATTAAAATTTGAAATGGATATTCATTTTTCCCAAAAATATAGAAAAGTCTGTCTCAATCCTGGGCTAAATCTCCCAATCTCACTGCACTTCCAGAGATAGCAGTGCAAAACAGTTTAAAATGGAAGTTACCATAAAGGCAGAAAGCCCCCAATTCCAGACTCCTAGGGGATGCTGGCATTTTGGGCAATTCAAAGGGACCATTCTTCTCTTGTTCTTCTTGACGTACCTTTTGGCTCCAAATCTACAGTAAAGTCATGAGGATGTTTTTAGATCCCTTTTCTAGGACAACTAGGAGTAGTAGTAAATGGACTTACAAATTGGTAATTTTCCAGATGCAGCCAAATGAAAAACCACAGTTTTTCTATGCCCGTTTCAGGCTGCCATACCAGCAGGTTGTTAACCTGGTTGTGGGTTGCGGTGTTTGCTGAATACAGGAAGAAAGACTGGAGAAGCTGCATTTTAAAAGACCGCACAAGCATGCCATTGAAAGGTTATAACCCTTCTTCTTTGAACTCTTTGCCTTTCCTAATTGCTGGTCCCATAGAGACTTAGCTGAAAATGAGTTTAAATGCTAAATTGAGTTTGAAACCACTAGTTCAGACTCTTCTGGAAACTGGACACCATGTATAAATAGAAACATTAAATCAACTTGTTATTCTAAGCTTTCTACGACTTCTCTGTGAGATTCCAAAAACTTTGGCAAGTAAATTACCTTTGGGAAGAATCAGGTGAGCTGGGTAGAATCCCTCATTATGAGGTTGGCTTTTTCCCCCTTAAAAAAAGAGGCTTGCTTAAAATATATTTCTAAGAAGATACCTTGCTGAATTCAGTTTAAAATTAGGGACTCCTATAATGGGAATTGCCCCACTCCATGCTCATATTTTTAAGAACCTTATCAGTGGGTGGAATAACTAAGTTCATTATTTCAGATATAGAATTGAATATTAATTAAAAAAAAATGATTGTTGGGTAAGTTAGAAATGCCAAAGCCGAAGGACCAAACTTTTGAATAAACAGAATTGGGCTTTCTCCAGATCCCTGCAGTGACTTAGCCACAGGATGGTAAATCAAAGGTTTCTCTGAAAACCAGAAAGCTTTCCTCCAAGCTTTGAACCCTTAGCATTTTATTCAATTATTTATCAGATAATAGTGAAATATTTTAATAGTAAGGAATGTTGTGAAGAATCAAAAGTAAAACTTTTTGAGAAAACTTTATTATTTAAAGGGAAATATATGCTAAATGTTCTTTTTCTCATGAATTAGTTGTAGCTGCTTTCATGATTCAGAACGAAGAGCAGCAGGACAGTGAAAAGAGTCCCTGCCTTTGAGTTTTATGGAAAAAAGACTTAGTCAATCTGTCAATGAACATTTATAAGCTCCTTTTATAGGGCAGGCACTATGCCGTTTTGGTGATAAAAAGAAATGCAAAAGATAACCCCTGCTTTTCAAGAACTCCTAATCTAATGGGGGAGGCAACAAGAAAAAACAAATTTGTACAACTAAGTTCCACACAGGAAAATAGGAAATAACTAACAGAGGGAAAGCAATAAAATTAAAAGGAGAGGGAGAGGGAGAGAGAGAGAGATTTGAACGAGTCTGGTGTCACTGAATTGAAAAACACATAGGGGGGAAGTATAAAAGCCTAGAAAAGTGAGGATAAGGGGGTGGATTGTGAAGGGCTTTGAACTCCAGAGGATTTTCTATTTGATTCTGGAGGGAATACAGAGGTACTAGAGTTTGAGTAAGGGGGTGACATGATCGGATCAGTGTTTTAGGGAAATCACTTTAGTAGCTGAACACATGGTCTGGAAGGAGGTAACACTTGAGGCAGGCAGACTTATTAGCAGGCTATTGCAGTAGTCCAGGTGTGAGTGATCTGGGCCTGCACCAGGATAGTGGAAATATCAGATGAGAGAAGGGGGCCTATTTGAGAAATGTGCAAAGGTGAAATCAGCAAACTTTGATAACATATTGTTATTTGGGAGAGGGGAGATGAGAGAGAGTGAGAAGTTGAGGATGATGCCTATTAGTTATGAAACTGAAGATGAAATTCCTTCTACAGTAATAGGGAAGTTAAAAGAGGGAGGAGTTCAATTTTGGGCATGTTGCATTTAAAATAACTACTATATAGACAGAGAGTGGAAGATGACAAAGAAGTTATTGCTGAATAAATAGATTTGAGAAATTGAGGATGATAATACCTTATACAATAACAGAAAAGCTAGAAGAGGGGGAGAGTTGTGGGGGAAAGGTGAAATCAATTTTGGGCACGTTGCATTTAAAATAACTACTAGATAGACAGTTGGAGAGTGGAAGTTGACAAAGAAGTTATTGCTGAATAAATATATTTGAGAAAATGAGGATGATTATACCTTATTCAATAATAGAAATGCTAGAAAAGGGGGATAGTTGTAGGGGAAAGATGAGTTCAATTTTGGGCATGTTGCATTTAAGTACTAGATAGACAGTTGGCGAGTGGAAGTCGACAAAGAAGTTATTGCTGAATAAATAGATTTGAGAATAGTTTTTCTCTCAGGGTCTTGCACTAGCTACTCTCTCCTCTTCTTCTATCTAGACCTCTTGGTCAACTGATTCAATTATAAACTGTCCTCTCTTGAGCTTCGTTATATCACTGATTGTGCCCAGCCAAGCCTCAACCTTGGATTGCTCCCACAATTTGCCACCTTCACTTCTACACATGTCCTGCTGAGCATGTGGAAAAAATCATGAAATCTTTCTGACTCTATCCACTAACGATTTATTTCATGTAGTCTCAACTGGGCCCTCACTGCTGTAAGGCAATCCTATTATACCTTCTTTATTAACTCACTAACTTACACTCCACAGTAGCTCTTCCAAACATTTTCCTCTCTCCTCAGTCTCCTACAGTTCCCCTCCTCTTACTCTTTCAACTGAGAACCTTGCTTCATATTTTACAGAAAAAAATGGAGGCCATTCTCCATTAACTTCCTCTTTCCTCCTCTTCCTCATCTTCCATTACTCATATCCTTTCTGCCCTTTCCTCCTTCATCCTTGTCTCACATTAAGTGGGCCTTATTCTTTACCAGAGCTAACTCTGCCACTTGTTTAAGCAATTCCATTCTATCTCCTCAAAAGATTGCCCTCTTTATCACCTGCATTCTTTCAATTATTTTCAATCATTCCTACTACCTACAAACCTCTCTGTGTTTCTCCATCTTAAAAACAAAACAAAACAAAAATCTCTCATTTAATCTTTTCATCCTATCATTCTGTATCTATTCTGCCTTTTGTAACTAAGTTCCTTAAAAAAGTGTGTCTACAATAAGTGCCTCTACTTTTTCTCCTCAGTTTCTTCTTAATGCTTAATAATCTAAATTCCAACCTTATAATTCCATGTTGTCTGTTAATTATTTCCTATTTAACCTGTATATAGCTTGCTTTGTATTTTTTTGCATTTTTGTCTCCCTTTTTAGGTTGTCTTTTGCATCTTTTTGTATCCCTTTATCCATAATACTTAAAGTTGCTAGCACATAATAGATGCTTAATAAATGTTTATTGACTAATTAAATAGTATAGAATTTGTAAACCTTAGAACATTATTTAAATATAAGGTATTATCATTATTATTATCTCATTCTTTTTATATTTTTGGTAGAGTTAGAAAAAGTTCAGAATATCTCAAGGACAAATTACCATGCCACTATTATTCTTTTATACATAATATTTTTTAGAAAAATTAGAATGGGTAAATAAAATGACTTTTAAAAAAATTAAGAATTTTAAGACAATAATTTGAGGATATCAGCTTTTCTTCTGTGTTTTCACTTGAAGCATCTTTGGAATATCCCCAGGAGCAGGAAACAACATTAGCAGACATTTATATAGCACTAACTATATATGAGAGATTAGAAATGTTTTATAAATATTTTCTCATTTAATCCTCATAGGAAACCCTAGGAAGTAGATGTTATTATTATGTCCATTTTGTAGCTGAAGAAATTGAGGAAGACAAAGGTTAAATGACCTGCCAGTAGTCACACAACAAATAAACACTTGAAGCTGGATTAAAACTCAGGTCTTCCCCTGCTTTCCATCCACATACCATCTAGTGGTCTTTGAAAAGCTTTTCACGAAGTATGTCACATACTTCATCCTACTTCCATGAAGTTTTCATTTTCTCCTACTTTCTCTCAAATTATAAATGAATTTAAGTGCATAGGGAATAGATTTTGGTCCTGTGGTTTCATTGGTATAGAAAATTCCTAGACAAGGGAATTTTTACCCTCACCTTCTCCATAACTTGAATAACAAGTAATTTCTCAGTGGATGTTTTTGCAGGTATGTATTTGTTTGAAGCAGAGGAATAGGGAACAGTATGCTGAATACAAGAAAAAATATGGAAATAACTATAGATAATAATCCAGTTGGTCATTAGCATCTGAATTTATTAACTTGATTTCAGAGGAATATGGCTGGCTAGATGGTAGTGGCAAGGGGTGGTAGAGGAACATACTGGAGTTATATATGTAGTTGGCATAGTTCCCAGGAATCACTGGGTGTGTGCTGCTGGATTGGCCATGGAATAGAGCCAACAATTTGTGAGAGAATTCCAAGCCCCATTTTCTTCTATCAGTGGAAGGCAGAAGAGAAAGCTTTTGGGAGCTACAGAGCTGAAAGAGGCAAGCTGCCAAAAGGAGTTGGAGAGCTAAGTAGCTGAAGGGGCAGTGGGTGAAGACAAAGTTAGATGCCATTTTGGCAACAGTGGTTGGCTTTTAAAGTAAGTTGTTTCCTACTTATTGTGAAATTTTTCCTATAACCCAGTGGAGATTGCATGCTCTATGGAAATATTGAGCTGGGTGTTGGGGTCATCAACTGACAAGGGGCTCTGCTTTGGAAATGTACACATCATTTGTTTTTATGAATGTTAGTTTATTTGGGGTGAGATAATGTGTTGCAGACATGCTGCATTGAACAGACTTTTTTGTTTTTGTTTTATAAACTTGTGAAAATGCTTTATTATTGGCTAAAGTCACCTCTGATGACTCCAGTATCTCAAGTAGAAAAACAAAAGTGAAATCGCGTATTTAATGAGTTAGTAGAATTAAGTAGTGTACTTTTGTGGAAGTGAAATCTATGAATATTTGCCTTCAAACATTTATTAAAAATCTACTATATGCAGAGCATATAGTAGCAAAAATCATTTTGTCTTATTTAGCTAACAGTAGTAGTTCTGCCTCTTGTACCCATCACCCTCTTCCCTTCTGGGGAACAAGAGAAGGACAACTTTATTTTTGAGATTATGATCAAATACAAGGTGGATAATATTAAGATCACAGTCAATCAACTCTTCTACTATTTCTCATGCTTTCTGCACATCCCTGGAACACTGCTGTATATTTCTGTAGATGGAAAACCTCAGTTTATCATGTAATTTTCTAATTACAAGATAAAAGTGAGAGGAGAGACTGGTTTCTTAGTAGTCATATAGAGCATTTTCTAAATAGAAATAAAGCAAATTTATGAAGCATAGTTGATACTTGTTATGTCTGTTTTATCAGTTTCTGAAATTCAGATCATCTTGAGACTAGCTGATATTATCAGAATCCTGATATTTTATATAATAACAATATGAGAAATTGATTTGGCTAGGTATCTATTTATGATCACTGGCATAAATAAGTTAACTAACATCCTGGGAACCTAGCAGCATTTGACCTTTTAGAAAACCCAGATAAGTGTTGCTTGGTAATTTTTTTTAAAAGGTTCCTTTTACATCATTGCCTGCCCCCATAAGAATTTTAAGAATTAATGATCAAATCAGTTCTATTTGTCTTCAGCAAAATGTTATTTAACTGAGCAGATATTGTTAATGAGGTCCCCAGAGGACTATAATAAAGTTTTCCTAGGGCTCCTTAAAAAAAGTGTAAAATATTTGAACTAATATACAACTCTATATTCAGATCATCAAAGAGCTAACTAGCTTCTCTGAAGCCAAATTTTCTTATTTTCTGCCTATAAAATTAGATATTTTAATGGGACATATACTGATATTATGTGTGTTTTTCTGTATTCATTCTTTCAGGTCCCAGTTCTTCCCCTTCCTTCACCATTATACAGAGGGGAGAGTTGGCAGCTATAAAGGGACACTGTAGAAAACAATGGTCAGTTGTCATGCTCATGTTACCTATATATGACCATAGATGATATGCTAAAAAGAAACTCTGAAAAGAAATTATATCAACAATTACTGGCCTATATGCCTTCTCTTACATCTATACAAAATTTTTATCTGAGTCATCTATACATAAATTTAATAGTCAATAAACATTTATAAAACACCCACTATGTTTTAGACACCATACTAAGTTAAGGGAATACAAATATGAAAAGGCAATTCTACCCTCAAAGAACTTAGAATCTAATGGGAAAAGACAAAACACACACACACACACACACACACACACACACACACACACACACTGTGAGAGGAGGTGACTTAATGAAAAAAGTACAAGAAGTACAAATGAATGTAGCCAGATGAGAATTTGAGGGCATTAATCATAAAGATATCAATAAGGAACAAGCACACTTTCCCAAGTGACATTTAACAATGGACTACATCTTTATCCTCTCACAATTTTGTAGACATTTTAAAATCCCATTATGTTTATTGTTTGAAATTGCTTGAAATGAAAAAAAAAACAACTAATGAGGAGTTCATAGAACCAGACATTACCCTAGAGGTTTTTTTTTTTTATTAAAGCTTTTTACTTGTATAACATATGTATGGGTAGTTCCCCAACATTGATCTTTACAAAGCTTTCCATTACAAATTTTACCCCCAGTCCCCTCCCCTCCCCTAGATGGCAGGAAGTTCACTACATGTTAATTATGTTGAAATGCTTGAGAAGTTATGCAAGAAAAATCCTATCTACAAGAAAAAAAGAAGAATCAGAGAAAGGCAACACAATGCAAGCAAATGTCAATAGAGATCATTAAAATGTTACGTTGTGGTCCATATTTCATATCCCTCTCTCTGGGTGTATATGGTTTTCTTCAGTGAACAATTGGAACTGGTTTGAGACAATTCTTTGTTGCAGAGAGCCATGTCCATCAGAATTGATCATCATGTAATACTGTTGTTGCTGTGTATGATGATCTCCTGGTTCTGTTTATTTCACTCAGCATCAGTTCATGCAAGTCCCTCCAGGCCTCTCTGAAATCGTCCTGCTGGTCGTTTCTTACAGAGCAATAATATTCCATAACATTCATATACCATAATTTATTCAGCCACTCTCCAATTGATGGGCATCCCTTCAGTTTCCAGTTTCTAGCCACTACAAAAAGGGCTGCCACAAACATTCTTGCACAGGTGGGTCCCTTTCCCTCCTCAAAGATCTCTTTGGGATATAGGCCCAGTAGAAACACTGCTGGGTCAAAGGGTATACACAGTTTGACAACTTTTTGAGCATAGCTCCAAATTGCTCTCCAGAATGATTGGATCCGTTCACAGTTCCACCAACAAAGTATTAGTGTCCCAGTTTTCCCACATCCCCTCCAACATTCATCGTTATCTTTTCCTGTCATTTTAGCCAATCTGACAGGTGTGTAGTGGTACCTCAGAGTTGTCTTAATTTGCATTTCTCTGATCAATAGTGATTTGGAGCAACTTTTCATATGACTAGAGATGGTTTTAATTTCATCATCTGAAAATTGTCTGTTCATATCCAAGAGGAAAATCAAATTGTTAGTCTCAAGAATGATAAGGGAGAACTTTCCTCCAATGAAGAGGAAATTAGAGCAATAATTAGGAGTTACTTTGCCCAACTTTATGCCAGTAAGTTTGATAATCTAAATGAAATGGAGGAATATCTACAAAATATGGATTGCCCAGGTTAACAGAAGAGGATATAAATTATTTAAATAGCCCCATATCAGAAAAAGAAATAGGACAAGCTATTAACTAACTCCCCAAGAAGAAATCTCCAGGGCCAGATGGATTTACATGTGAATTCTACCAAACATTCAAAGAACAATTAATTCCAATACTACACAAACTATTTGAGAAAATAGGGACAGAAGGTATACTGCCAGAATCCTTCTATGAAACCGATATGGTGCTGATAGCTAAACCAGGTAGGGTGAAAACAGAGAAAGAAAACTGTAGACCAATTTCCCTAATGAATATTGATGCAAAAATTTTAAATAAGATATTAGCAATGAGATTACAGAAAGTCGTCCCCAGGATAGTACATTATAACCAAGTAGGATTTATACCAGGGATGCAGGGCTGGTTCAATATTAGGAAAACTATCAGCATAATTAATTATATTAATAACCAAACTAACAAAAACCATATGATTATCTCAATAGATGCAGAAAAAGCCTTTGATAAAATCCAACACCCATTCCTATTAAAAACACTAGAGAGTATAGGAATAAATGGGCTTTTCCTTAAAATGATCAGTAGCATCTATTTAAAACCATCAGCAAGCATCATATGTAATGGAGACAAACTAAAACCATTCCCAATAAGATCAGGAGTGAAACAAGGCTGCCCACTGTCACCATTACTATTTAATATTGTATTAGAAATGTTAGCTTTAGCAATAAGAGAAGAAAAAGAGATAAAAGGAATCAGAGTAGGTAATGAAGAAACCAGATTATCACTCTTTGCAGATGACATGATGGTATACTTAGAGAACCCTAGAGACTCAACTAAAAAACTACTAGAAACAATTCACAACTTTAGCAAAGTGGCAGCATTCAAAATGAATCCACATAAATCATCAGCATTTTTATATATTACCAACAAAGTTCAGCAGCAAGAGATACAAAAAGAAATTCCATTCCAAATAGCAGATGATAGGATAAAATATTTGGGAATCTATCTGCCAAGGAAAAGTCAGAAACTATATGAACTAAATTACAAAACACTTTCCACACAAATAAAATCAGACCTAATCAATTGGAAAAATATTAAGTGCTCATGGGTAGGCAGAGCGAACATAATAAAAATGACAATACTACCCAAACTAATCTACTTATTTAGTGCCATACCAATCAAACTCCCAAGAAGTTATTTTACAGATCTAGAAAAAAATAGTAGCAAAGTTCATTTGGAAAAACAAAAGGTCAAGGATTTCAAGGGGATTAATGAAAAAAAGGCAGATGAAGGTGGCCTTGTTGTACAAGATCTAAAATTATATTATAAAGCAGCAATCATCAAAACCGTTTGGTACTGGCTAAGAAATAGAGCAGTCGATCAGTGGCACAGGATAGGATATCAGGACAACCTAGGCAATAACCTTAACAATCTAGTATTCGATAAACCCAAAGACCCCAGCTTTTGGGATAAATACTCACTATTCGGCAAAAACTGCTGGGAAATTTTTTTAATAAGATCTCTCCCATTCATGTAGCAAGATCATGTAGCATCTTGTTCAAGATTCTTTGGAAAAGAAAGCCATAGAAATAACCCCATTCAGTGACCTCAGATAATAAATATCAGGCAAGACATAAAAAAGGCAAATGTATGTTCATCAAAAGTATTTGTCACTCTGGATGATAACCAGTGTAGATTCCAGATTGAGGAAAGACTTCCCATGGATGATGACATCCTCTTTATTATTCTCTTTGCAGATGTCTTTATATTAATTGCTTCAAGTGGTCAGACTATTTACAACATTCTGAAAGAGATTTGAAATCATTCAAAGCAGTTTGACCTATTTATGCATCCAGAAAAGTCCAAAGGGATGAAAAATGTTTACCACCTAGATTTCAAAATGCCCATTGAGCTTGTCCCACCAACAGCATGCAGTGTCACTGATGGCTAAGTTTCACATAATATCATATCTAATATCTACTTTTTCAATACAAACATTTTACTGATTTTGCTGTACAAAAGAGAAATCTACAGTGCTCCTACAATGCACCAAGGGCAATGGGAGGTGTGTGGTGGATATGAGTAGTTTGTAACATGTAACCAAGGGAGAATTTAAAGAATGGGAGTAAAGAATGCCCGGAATAACCAGTTGTAATGTAATGTAATGTAATGTAACTAACAGATGCGGTAGTCATGGGGCAAGAGGATAGCCAGAATCAGGGTGCTCCAGTGCTTTCCTCAAAATGTCAGAAAAGGGGAGAAAGCCCACCAAAATCTGAATCCTATTCCCTGCTTCCCCTCTTCCACTTCATGGTGAGTTTTTGGGAGGAAATGGGTGAGAATGGATAGGTATTGATGTGATATCTCTATCATTGGAGGAAACTACTGGATTGTTTGATAACATAGATCTATCTAAATACTTGGGGTGGGTGTTACAAGGATGAAGAATCAGTAACCATGTTTATACCACTTGCATAAGACAATAAGTCTAGAGCTAGAAGAGGATATATAGTTCTGTCTCTTCATTTCTCAATTGAAGGCCAAGGAAAGTTAAGTGGTGGGGAGAGAGAGACAGACAGACAGACAGAGAGAAAAAAGAGAGAGACACAGAGAGAGACAGAGAGAGAGAGAGAGAGGAGAGAAATACTTGATAAAATTATGAGTGTACTGAGGTTTCTAGTGCCCGCCCCACCTCATATACACACACATAGATAGATATGTTAGTGTTAGAGCATGAGAGAGAGCTTAGTGAAAGAGACTGACAGACAGACAAAGAGACAGAGAGAGAACCCCATAAAAATATATTAATGAACATTTAAGGTTCATTATGTGCTGATGGGAACAAGGAAAATTTTCAAGATCTCTCATATTTATCACTAATTATTACGACTATGGAAAAAACTTGAGACTAGTTTGACATTTGAATCGTCAGAGTTGTCCAGCTCTCAAATATTGTCTCTGTTGCTGAGAGGCAGTGTGATAGTAGAAAGATCACCAATTTGGAGTTAGCACTATCTGAAAATTCTGGCACTTAGTACTTGTCTCTCCATGTGTAAGCTACTTAACTTCTATAAAAACCTCAGTTTTCTCAATTGTGAATTGGAAATAATACTTGTAATACATGCCTCACAAGACTGTTATGAGGAAACTTGGTAAACCTAAAGAAAACATATGTGGATCAATTGGTATGGAAGATGGCAGAGTGGTAAGATAGAATACATTTCTAAAAAAGACATAGAGGACTCTAGAACCAATTTTCCTTTCATTCTGTTTAAGTTGGTGAGGAAATAAGCTTGAAGTGAGAGAGACTGACATGTATAAGACTATTGCTTCCTTTTACATCAAACTAAAGCTTAAATTGAGTGGAAACTCATTTAGTCTTAAATGAATTATCCTTTCCCCCTTTTTAAAGGAGTGTTTATCCCCCCCATTAGAAATTTCATTGAAATTCAACTTAACAAGAATTTATTCAGAATATGATCACAGAACTAAAATAGCCCCTAAGGGAAAAAATGTATAGGTAAGATACTAGCCCCCTAGGAAATGACAAACTTCTTGGGGATAGAAGTACAAAAGTGAAATAGTTAAATAAGATTGCAGTGCAACAAAGAATTAAATCCCAGAATGAATAGTGGGACAGATGTTACTGTAGGAGTCAAGGAAAGGCATTTATATAGCACGGGCATTTGAGCCTCACAACAATCCTGACAGGTTGGTGCTATTATTATCCTTCACAACTGAGGAAACTGAGGTTCAATGAGTTGCACAGAATTAGTATAGCCAATAAATTTCTGAGGTTAGATTTGTAACTCAAATCTATCCTCAAGCCAGACCCAGCACTTTAGCCGCTGAGCCTTCAGCTATCTCTACAACAGGCAGGGAAAGATTAGATTGGAGTAGTCTTTAAGACTCCAAAGAGGGCTTTAGCTTAGGGCTTCTTAAACTTTTCCCACTTGTGACTCATTTTCACCTGAGAAATTTTTACGTGATTCTGGGTATATAAGCATATAAAATGGGTCTACAAATCAAACATTTAGTAATAATAAATCATAATTTTGCAGCCCACTTCTCACATTTAATTATGAGACCCCATACAGAGTCACAACTGGACTTTAGCTGAGCCTCCAAGAATAATTAGGAATGGATTGGGTTTGACCCTACAGAACCGTGGACTGAGAGAGTAGTTGAAGTTATCTCCTAACTCTCTTTAGTGTATGATAATCTGAAAAATATTTTAGTCTTTAAAATTCTCATTGATTTGATAGATTAAAATGTGTTTTCTTTCTGACTCTAATTATCCTCAGCAGCATTGAGAGTCAAGTTATCTTGGCAGGGGAGTGTGCTGGATCTGAAATTGGAGGAATTGGGTTCAAATCGTGACCGTGCTGCTTACTTACCTGTGTAACATGGGTCAAATTACTTAATCTCTTAGGGACAGGGGAAGGGAAAGGAATAAGTACTTGTATAATGCCTACTATGGGCCAAGCCCTGTGCTGAACCTTTTGTACTAGTATCTCCTTTGATCCTTACAACAACCCTAAGAGGTAGGTGAAAGATCCTAGGTTTTTCTTCTGTTAAATAATTAGGTCAGATGACCACTAAGACCTCTTCCACCTCTACATCTATGAGTTCATGATTATAATTCAGTGGCTGTATATTGGGGGGGGGAGCCAGAGGAACAGGTAGGTAACATAGTAGGTAGAACACCAGTACTAGAGTCAAAAAGATTTGAGTTTTAATCTGGCCTCGGACGCTTACTGGAATGTGATCCTGAGCAAGTCTTTTAAGCCTGTTTGCCTCAGATGAGGATTTGTAAAGGCTCTGGAGAAAGAAATGGCAAACCACTCTAGTAGCTTTGCCAAGAAAATCCCAAATAGGGTCACAAAGAGTCAGATGAGACTGGACAACAACATATAAGGGTTGTGTGTGTATGTGTATGTATTTTTAATTTAGGGAAATAAACATTGAATCAACAGCAAAGATGCAACCACAGCTGGCACTCTGATAGGATATATTTTTATCTAAACTGTAAACGAATAGTTGATAACCATAACAAGACAATAAAATAGCCACAATAAAGAACTTGTCAGTTTGTATCCTGAAACACCACTATTAATAAAATATTTTATCTACTAAATGGCAGGAGAGGAGTAACAATGATGAAAACTGAAGTGAGAAGAAAATCAATCAGCTAGTATTAGTATCCAAGGAACACTCATCATGGGTCAGTGTCTGGCATTATTAGACTCTGTGGGGGATGCAAACAGAGACATGGCTTGAACTATGGGATCCACAGGATTTAAGATTTTTCTAAGCTAACCATTAAAATGGATAGCTGTGGAAACAGGATGAAAGAGAATCAAACATGTTAGCAAATTAATAAGCAAATGAGGAAATTTCTTTATCATTTTTTTTCTTTTAAGGTTAATATGCTTTATACTCAGTTGTTTTTCTTCTGGAAAACTTTCCAGATGCTTCTTTTTTTTTCCAAGTACAGAGTGTATTGAGCATAGTTTTGTTTGTTTCATAAACTCCTTGGGCATTCTGGTAAAGCTTATGGACCCCTTCTCAGAAAAGATTTTTAAATACACAAAATACAGGGCATAGGATGCCAAGGGAAATCAAACATAATGATACACAATTATTAATATTTTTAAAAATATTCATGGATTCCAGGTCAATAATTCCTGATAGATTTTTTATTTCATCAGTTTTCAAAGTGTGGTCCAGGGACCTCTGAGGATCACTAAGACATTTTCATAATAATACTAAAATGTTTGAATTTCTAATAAGTAATTATTGTATAACCCACATTTATTATATATTATATTTTATTGTATAAATACAAGCTCTTTAGGAGATCCTCTATACTTTATTGTATAAACACAATCTCTTTAGGAGATCTTCTGTATTTTGGAAAAGTATAAAGGGGTTTTGAGACCCCAAAGTTTGAGAATTGTGAATCTGTTTAAGTGGGGGAAAATGATAAATAATTTGATAAATTTTGGTAAATGTGATAAATGATAAAGAAACCTGAAAGAAAAGTTAGTTGTTCTCCCTTTTAAAAAAATCACTGGTGATGGATCTTAAAACCAAAAAGGAGAACAGTTGGGGACCAGTTTCTAATTCATATTCAACTTATTATCTTTAGAAAATCAATGATCTATCTAAATTAGAATATTGCTGTGATGATCCAAACAATTTTTACCTCTTTCCTTTGAGGTGCAAAAAGAGCTTTCAATTGCCTATCTCTGGCTTTGCCTCACTATCCATTATTTTAGTATAAAATCCATAGAATCAGCATTCCATTATTCTTTATCTCCTCCCTCCATCCTTTTAGGTTTAGCCCCTACAGGGCCCTGTCTGTCTCCATGGCTAATCTTAACAGACTTGTGGGTTGCTGAGTATTGTTCTAGTGAAGTTCTATAAATCCTTCAGTGCCCTGAGGAACAAGTGCACTTCATCTGGCATCCTCCTTGTGGTCTGAGCTATTGCCATGGAAGCAGTTGTACTTTTTCTTTAATATTATTTTCCCAACTCTCCCCACCATACACATACATATCTCTTTTTTTTCCTACTGTTTCACAAACTATTGCCTGTTTTTATTTAAATTTCTTTTAAAAAAAAACCCTCATTTTCTGTTGTTTCATGGAAATAGTGACTTCAGAGAGGTCTGGAATATATAGTAAACTGAGGCTGTTCTATTCATGATTGATTTGAAATCTGTTGTCTTCTAATATCCATCACTCCTGTAGCTCCTTGTCAACCCCGTTTTTCATCTAGGACATGCTCACTAACTGATGCATAAGGACACCATCATCCTCACCTAAGCTTGAAGTCTTGGTGTCATCTTCAACTCTTTATTCTTATCCCCTCTGTAGCCTATTATTGCCGAATCTAACTTCTACTCTCACAAAATCTTTCATATATGTTTCTTTGCACTCATTTAGTCACAGTCCTGGTCCAGGTCTTCATTATCTCTCCCAGACCAGTTCAGTGGCCTTCTAACTGGTTTCCTCGCCTTATATTTCTCCCTTCTTCAATGCATCCTCTAGTCACTTATCAAGATGATTTCTTTAAAATATCAAGTTGACTGAAGCAGGACAACAGTAGCTCAAAAGCATGAGCTAATTTATATATATTTTCATTTCATATGTTCATGTGGGCTATTTGTGCCTGACTTGTGATAGACCTTCCAACCCCATATTGATCTGATCAGCCATAGTCAGACACACTATACCTTAACTCCAACATAATAATATCAATTGGATTCTTTTAGAGTGAATGAGATCTGACTATGTCATCCATTTCTGTAAAGAGGAAAGTGAATCTCTCTTTCTTCCAGATCAAATATAAAGTCCTCCATTGGACATCCCAGGCTCTCCACATTTCCTACTTTTCTATCTTCTTACACATTCCTTCCTTCTATAGATTTGGTGTGCCAATAATCCTGGCTTACTTACAGGGCTAAAATACCACCACTCTTATCTTCTATTCTAGAGGCAGCTGATTCTGGTGTAGGAATCAGGAAGGTCTGATTTCAAATCAGCCACTAATTGTGTGACCCTAGTCAAGTCATTTAACCTCAGTTTACTTCAATTTCTTCAACTGCAAAGTGGAGGTAATAAAAATACCTACCTCCTGTGATTATTGTGAGGATCAGTACATAGAAGATACTATATAAATATTTATTCCCTTCCCCCATCCTCACACCATTTTGTTCCTGTCTCTCACACCTGGAATCAAAAGAATCAAACATAAACATAAAGTAATAACTAACTTTAGTCATTCACAGCATTCCAGTCACTGTTACTAGAATATACATTGTTAAGTCCTCTATCCATGGTGTTGAAATGAAACCTCTAGAGAGAAAAAAAAAATCTTTCAATTTATTGGTGTCTTTCTTTTCTTTCCTGGACAATTTTTAAACCAGCTGTACACTGTACTTATTTGTGAATAACATGGGATCATAGAGTAGGAAATTTTAAAGATCATCAGATTAACTCTCATTTCTATAGTTGAAGAAACTGAGTCCTAAGGAGTTCAATCACTTGCCCACAGTCACACAGAGTATTAAAAGAGCTTCTTAGAGGCAAACTCTTTTGAATCTAGAATCAGTGCTCTTTGAACTTGGCCATACTGCCTCTCTAGCCTCCAAAGTAGAGTGGAAGTCCCTTGGTCAGAAACTGCTTCACTTACGTCTTTATATCTCTAGCACCTGACATCATCATACGGGGTCAATTGTAGCTAGTTAATTAATGTTTGTTTATTGAATTAAATTGGACTATATAGCTGAAGAGACATTTTCTTTGATATTCCTTGTATAAACTTTCTCCCTCTGTCTGCCTGTCTCTCTGTCTCTGTTACTTTCTCTTCTTTGTCTTTCTCTGTCTCTCTGTATCTATCTTTCTCTATCTCTGTTTCTCTGTCTCTTTTTCCCTCCTTTCCTCCTTGCTCCCCTCTCCCCTTCTCTCCCCTTCTCTCCCCTTCTCTCCCCTTCTCTCCCC
>JAJPUD010000850.1:321627-363859 GCA_023553655.1 Myrmecobius fasciatus | reverse complement strand
CTCTCTCTCTCTCTCTCTCTCTCTCTCTCTCTCTCTCTCTCTCTCCCTCCCTCCCTCTCTCCCTCCCTCTCTCTCTCCCTCCCTCTCTCCCTCCCTCTCTCCCCCTCTCCCTAGTGGAACCCTATTGATGCTTGTTTATTCCATTCTGGGCAAGAGGCTGTTCCTAGTAGTAATCTTTAATGAATGTCATTGACTACCCAGAAATATGTACTGATTAGAAAATGGAAGATGCTTATAGAATCCCTGTCTTCCAGGGATGATACTTTTAAGTGGCTAGAGACTTTGACAATACAATATATTCTTTCTCATAGGGCACAAAGTCAGTTTGCATTTTGCAGTGCTTGAGGAATTCATTTGTAAAATGTTAAAGGATAGTTACAGGATAATGGCACTAATGTGCTTAAACCTGGGAAAGAAATGTCATATAAAACTAGGTTTCATTGATATTTACTGGCTTTGTGGAATTATAGCGAAACTAGAAATTATAACAGATGAAAAAGTGCCTTCTCTCCAGGACATTACTCATTTAAAAGGTTTGTGGTTTCTTTTCATTTTTAGAAGACAGTTTTTTTTTCCTTAACCACTTATGTAGGTATTTTTATTTTATTTTTTTGACATTTACATGGTAACTTAATTATATATTTAAAAGGAATAATAAGTTGCATATAATGGATGTATAGTTTCATGTTTCATGTGCAACTATCTTTTTCTAACATGTTATTGAAATACTTCTTTTATTCCATAAATTAAAAATAAATGCATTTTTTTTTAAAGTGAGGGAGTGAAGTATTAGCAGGTAGGTATAAACCAGTCTTCCTTCAAGTAAATGCTCTAGGAGATATACATAAAATTATGGCACCTTACCTTGAAAAATACCAGAAGTTTTTCTATGGACATGGGCGCCAGAAGGGTTTCAACTTGTATGTTATTGTGAAGTGATACTGTTTTCTGCATTTTTTTTCAAGATGAAATTATACTTAAACAAATGTATCAATTGTATTGGAACAAATTAGCATTTTCAGAACAAGCATTATAGCAGAACTGACTATACTCAGGCTGTCTACTAATTGTCTCTAATATTTGTTGCTTTGTGTCACCATATGCTTTTCTCATCATTCCTTTTCTTTTTTTTTTAATTAAAGCTTTTTATTTGCAAAACATATGCATGGGTAATTTTTCAACAGACCCTTGCAAAACTTTGTTTCAAATTTTTCTCTCCTCCCCACTCTCTCCCCTAGATGGCAGGTAGTCCAATACATGTTAAGTATGTTAAAATATGTGATAAATCCAATATATGTATACATATTTGTAAAGTTATCTTGCTGTACAAGAAAAATTGGATCTCATGTAGGTATTTTTAAAAATTTAAAGTTTCTACAGTTGGTATACCTCAAAGCCATTTTTCTTATCATGTCATCAAGGTGATACTAAATACTTCCATGGCTTTAGAGACATTAGTAAATGCTTAATAAAAATATTTCATGGCCAGTCAGAAAGACTTGAATTGAAGCCCACTCTTCATGCCACCCCTATGGTGACGAACCTCCTTGTCCTGGAGAAGTCACGCCTTCATGGAGCTTAGGCTTCATCTGTAAAATGGATGGCAGGACTGCCCTAAGAAGATTATGGCATGGTACAAATGAGATAATATATTATGCAAATGACTACAGCCATGAAAAGATTTTATAAATATCAATTGCAAGTATTATTCTTGAGGGATTCTGGAAAAGCATAGTCTCCTTGGCTAGTTCCACCAAGCCAGAAGTATTGCCTTGATTATAGAATGGATTTGTCATCTGAAACTAGTCCAGCCCTACTTAGAAAGGGCCATCACCATAAGGCTGACCAGCAGGTAATGATTTTTTTTTGACCATGAAGGCCATCTGCTAGTGAGGTTGGTATTGTTGTTGAAGAAGAGATGAAGGCCATCTGCTAGTGAGGTTGGGATTGTTGTTGAGGAAGAGATGATATCACCCATTCTTATTGTATTGAGATATGGTTGATTAAAAAAAAATAGCAACAAGGAGATTTTTTTTTCTGGTTTCTTTGCTTTAAAAACCTTCAACTTATCTATTCATAGAAACCCAAATTGTATATCAGTGTCAAGTCCTAGGGAAAGAAGCCAAATCCTTGGCCTTGAAAGCACCAAATCTCGAACACTATATGTCAGGAGAAAAAAAAAACCCATACAATAGGAAAGAAAATAAAGAAAATGTAACTTTAGTGTGATACTTAATGAGATTCATTCTGCTTATTTAAAAAATGGTTGTAATTTCCCTTTTTTACTTAGTCATCTGGAAAAGCTGGATATACATACAAAAGCATATTAGAAAAAGGAAATCCTAGAGGTGCAGTTAACATTTCCTATTTCTATTGGAGGCAATCCTGTAGTTCTTTGATCCAAGACAAGGATAATGGAAATGGAGAAAAAAGAAACAAAACTATTTACCCTAAGCACCATTAGTAAAGTATTTACTTCACTACATGAACTACTAATTGACTTGATCATTGTTAATTACTGGGGGAAAGGATGCAGAGGAAGTATGATGAATAAATTACCTCTTTATAAGAACATCTATAGTTTTTATTTAATGACTTTGTCTTTTTTCTAAGGCATGGTTCTGAATTTTAGTACTCTAAAACTTTTAGTGTCTCCCCATTGCTTATTGAATAAAGTCCAGATATTTTAGTATTCAAAGCTTCCCACAATCTACCTCTCACAATTTTTCAGCTTTCTCTAGCATTACTTTGCATTCTGTCTTACAGGCCAATTGAACTACTTTCCATGCCTTTGACATATACCATTCCCCTAGCTCTGTGTCTTTGCTTGTTCTGCTCCCTATGACTAGACTGAGCTCTACCTTTATCTCTCCCCCTTGAAATCCTTCTTTCATTGCTGTTCAGGTGTTCTTATACCAATTGTATAATTTTCTATAATTCCATCAAGAAACACTTGGCTCTCTTCATTGGGTGTTTCAAAGTACTATGTAATTGGTACCTCTTGTATTGACCCAACATGTCTCATGGATACTCGGAGGATACAATGTAGTAGTTCAAGGTCAGAAGTGACAGCATGTCCTGGGAAGAAGGAATGATCTTTCTTGAAGCTGTATTCAATACCTGTATTGTCAATAGTCAGATACAAGTCGAGTGACTCTTTTCTGAGCTTACGGATTTACACAACCAGAAGAATATACCTTTATCAGCAGACATTTGTAGAAGGAAACACTCCTCCAGTATATTCAGTAGGATAAATTCCTTAGTCTTCTGCTGGTTGTCATTCAGTATGCATGACCATAAAATCTCTTTGCCTAGGGGCAGGCAGACAAGAGAAACCACAACTCTAATTGCCAACTCAAGGGTTAAAGAAACTGAATTCCTGCCATGCTCAAGGCTTATCCTGGTGGTGATGTATTTATATATTCTGATTAAAGACAGTTCTAATAGACTAAGTTCAGGTGTTTTACTCTCCCAGTTTAATCAATGTAACTTGAAGACAGCAGTATACAAACCACAGGACACTTCTGCCTTCCTTAGACCATAGCTCCCCAGGCAAGCAATAGGCTAACAAATACAAACCAGACCCCTGGGTTAACAGCAGAGGCTTCATGCTTTCATCTCACCTTGCTGCAGCTCATTTGATCTTGTTATTTATGAGCCACAAATTATGTTAGCCAAGGGGATGTTCTCTCTCATAAATTGCAGCGCCATACTCATTTAGCAGAAGTAGCAAGTAAATGACTGAGAAGAGATTTCCTCTTTGATGGGGGCAGGTAAGGAGGTAGCAATTGAAAATCTCAGATGTTTTCCCCATTTTTCTCTTCCCTCATTCTATGAAATCAATTAAAGGCTTTTATAGTTACACTTCCTGATATTAGAAGAATTAGGAAAACAGGAAAATAATAATAACTAGCATTTATATAGCATTTTAAAGTCTGCAAAGCTCTTTACATACATGGCCTCATTTGATTCTCACAATAGTTCTATGTGGTAGAATGCTATTATTTATCCCCATTTTATAGATAAGGAAACTGAGTCTGAAAGGGGTTAAATCAGGCTTTGAACTAAGGTCTTCTTTACTCCAAATCTAATATAGTATCTAATATACCACTTAGCTACTTAAACAAATGCTTCCCTTACAGAGATGACACTGATATTTAGAGTACCCTTGGGAGGGAAGGAGTGATTGTGTTGAATCAGTACCTGTGGAATGAGCTATGTCTCAACTTGCCAAAGAGACCTAGTTTAGGTATCACTAAGCTAAGTGCTCTCTCTCTCTCTCCCTCTCTCTCTCTCTCCCCCCTCTCTCTCTTTCTTTCCCCCTCTCCCCTATCTCTCTCTCTTTCTTCCCCCTTTTCTCCTTCTTTCTATTTCTCTTCCCTTTTTCTGTCCCTTTATCTCCCTCTCTTTCTCATGTTTGTCCATCTATCTGTATCTCTCATACTTTCTTTTTTCCCAATTTTTTTTTGCTGAGGCAATTGAGGTTAAGTGACTTGTCCAGGGTCATACAGCTAGGGAATGTTAAGTGTCTGAGACCAGATTTGAACTCAGGCCCTCCTCCTGGTGCTCTATCCACTATACCACCTAGCTGCCCCATGTATCTCTCATACTTTCAACCATGTGCACTTTTATCATGGTTTTATCCTTAGCAAGTCCTTTATTATTTGATTTGCCCGAGATTCCTATTGCTTTGTGGGGGTAGTAAAGATATTCCTTTGCTTATATGCAGGTGAGGGAATTGGTGCTGAAATAAAGAAATCAACTTGCATACTATCACAAGAGTTAATGGAAAAAAGGTGGAGCTTGGAAACCAATCTTCTTACCCCCAACCAACTCCAAGTTAGTTTATATAGATCATGTCTGTCACTCCTCCCAGACCAGATAACAGACTTTCATTTCTGCATGTTCCATATGCACATTCCAGTTCATGAGGCTTTGCAGATAAATGTAGAAAATCCTTGTCCAGTGGAGGAAGGTGGTAATACTATAAACCAGACACCAGAGAAGAAGATCTATTAAAAATATATCTTCTGCTTGCTTCTATTAATTCAATTGCCTACAGAGATAAAAACAGAATATGAATTGAAAGCCTATACAATTTCAAATCTGCCAGGCTGATAAAAATAAATGGATGCTATGCATATACTGACATTTTCAATGTGGTCTTCAGCCCTTTTCTTCTTTCAGGCATTTTCCTTCCCTTCTTAAACAATTTTTTATGAGGGCAAACAGTTCACATTTTAATTTTTCCTTGTGTGCTTCTATTATAACATTTGGTTTTACTTTAGAGATCAATTTTGCATGTGGGTTAGGAGGAGGCCTATGTTCAATGTGTACCCATCAGGTTTCCAGGCAGGAAATTTTATTAGGTTCTATGGTTCAACTATTTAGGTTAGTCCAAGATAGCATTAAAAAGAGATATTTCATACAGGATATATCATCTCCAAGAAGTCTTTTCCAGTCTCTCCCAGTGCATTCTCTCTAAGATTACCTCCCTTTTATATTGTATATATTTTATATAGATATAATTCTTTATGATTAGAAAGTGGATTCCTTAAGTCAAGGTCCATGTTTTTTCTGTCTCTAGTACTTAGCACACTGCCTGGAACATAGAAAATGCTTAATGAAGGCTTCTTGGATGGCTGTCTGCCAGATGAGTCCTCTGGCTGCTTATCTGAGGATAATGTAGTAATAAATATGGATGAATTAGGAAGCCATTGAATGGTTGTGACTTGGTTTAATGGAAAGTACATGGTTTGCTGCTGTTTGCAATTTTAGTGCCAACCTCAATTCCTCACTCTTCCTCACCTCATAATGTTCTAATCAGTTGCTAAGTCTTGTTGCTTCTGCCTCTATAGTATCTCTCCTATCCATCCCCTTCTCTCTATTTGTATTACCAAACACCTTTATCTCCTACTTATTCTACTACGGCAGTATTCTAATTGGTTTCCCTACCACAGGTCTTTCCCCAGTCTAGTTTATTTTACCCATAGTTGCCAAAATTATTTTCATAAATCACAAGCCATGCCATACCCCAATTCAATAGATTTCAGGTGCTTCTCTTATCTCTTAAGGCCAAATAATCTCTTTTGATTATTTAAAGCCCTGGCCCCAATCCATCTTTCTAGCTTTATTATATATTATTCCTCTTCTCACAATTTGGTTCAGCCAAACTTGGCCTTGTCACATATAAATCCCTATCTTCTGACTGTATATCTTTGTACAGGCTATTCTCCACTTCTAGGAGGTACTCTTACTATCTTTTTAGATTTTATAGTTTCCTTCAAAGTTTATGTCCAAGGCCAACTATTCTACTTAAAGCATTTTCTAATCCCCTCAAGATGCTAGTACCCTATTTCCATTAACTTGTATATGTGTTTAAACAAAATACACAGATATATCCCTATCTATCTTCTGATATGTGTATGTGTATCAAATTTAAAATCCTGAAGGCAGTGAATGTTTTATTTCTCTTTGTATCCTTAGTGTTTAACATGATGGATAGCAATAGCAGGTTTTAAATAAATGTTTTTTTGGTTAAATGATAGATGCCCTTTAATAAGAAGGGTCTTTCACTGGGTTTCTTCTCTGGTTTCAGAATCATGACCATGCCTGCATTGCATGCCGAATCATCTACCGTTCAGATGAGCACCATCCTCCAATTTTGCCCCCCAAAGCTGATCTGACCATTGGCCTACATGGGGAATGGGTGAGCCAGAGGTGTGAAGTACGCCCTGAAGTCCTCTTCCTCACACGCCACTTCATATTTCATGACAATAATAATACCTGGGAAGGGCATTATTACCACTATTCTGATCCCATCTGCAAGCACCCCACCTTCACTATTTATGCCCAGGGTCGCTATAGCCGTGGAGTACACTCTGCCAGAGTCATGGGAGGCACAGAGTTTGTGTTCAAAGGTAAGATGCCAGTCATGAATCAAAATTTCTTTAAGGTTTGAGTGATGATGAGCAAGGCTTGACCATTTTTGCTGTGGATACGTATACTACCTTATTGAAAGCAAGAGACTAGGGGGAACTTTTTCTGTTGGCAAAACCTATCATGTAATGTTTAGCATATGCCCACTTACAGAGAAGTACCAGCTTTGTATATTGGGCACAATTTCTTGGGTTAGGCAATCCTGACCTCTAATATTCACTTTAACAAGATTTAGAAACCTAGCCTAGAATGCAAGTATCAGTGGGAGAGGTAATACCTTTACTTAAATTTCCAAAAAGTGTAAATGACTAATAGCTGATCTTTCTTATGAGCAAGTTTCATGGGAAAACTGAGAAAAGCACTTATTATTTGAGGTTGTGGGTAAATTGTACAGAAAAAGGGGCCCTCTTCTACTTGGAAGGATTTGTTATTGCTGTTTTTGTTTTTTATCTTGGTACAAACTGTTTTATTAACTTGTTTTATGTTGTGTATCTCTTTGGCAATGTGAGGAATTTTATAGATCCCTTCTTAAAATAATGTGTGTTTAAAAATTATATTGGAAGGAAATGGTAAATTTTAGTGAAACATTAGTGAAAATAGAAATATAATTTTTCTCCATCCAAATTCAAAGACCTCCTGATATCTATCCCTGGAGACCCATACAGTTATCCTCTAGGGTTCATTAAATGCTGAATTGACTTGGAGCACAGAGTACTATTGAACAGGGAACACTAATGAAACAGAGGAGGTGATTTACATAATGAAGGAGCTTCCAATCACTTTTATTAAGAGTTGTAAGACATTTGGGATCTATTTTCAAGAGTAGTCATAGGATCTCCTCTTACATATTTTAAGAAATATGTACACATGAGATCCTGGGTATACAGATTTACCAAGAGAATCAAAGAAACATAAAATGACAGATCTAAAGGTGGAAGGGATTTCATGTCATCTGATGTAATGCCTTCATTTTATAATTAAGGAATCTCAAGAGAGATTAACCCAGAAAAGTTAAATGATTTTCCCATAGTTACCCAGTAGAAGAGTGAAAATTTAAACCCAAATTCTGACTCCAACTCCAAGGAGCTTTCCAATACAAAGCAATAGTAATGTGGGAAGGATGACAAGATGTGGACCATTTCCAATAAAGATTGCATAACCAAATTACTCTTTTTTAAAAAATTTTCAATAGTATTTTATTTTCCCAAATATACACATAGTTTTTAACATTTGTTTTCATAAGACTTTGTATTCCAATTTTTCCCCTCTTTTCTTTACCTTCCCCATCCCCAAGACCACAGTCAATCTAATATAGATTAAATATGTACAATTGTTTTAAATATATTTCCATATTTGTCATGTTGTGAAAAAATCAAACCAAAAGAGAAAAATCCACAAGAAACAAACAAAAATAAAAAAGGTGAAAACACCATGCTTAGATACACATTCAGTCTCCATGGTTTTCTCTGGGTGTGGATGGCATTTTCCATCCTGAGTCTATTGGAATTGAAGTACCACATTGTTGAGAGGAGTCAAGTTTATCACAGTTGTTCATTAAATAATCTTGTTATAACCAAATTATTCTAATATAAAATACAGCAAAGACATTTCACCTGAGTCTCATTTGCCCAAATAAATCTGAGAGATCTGAGGAGCTATATGCAAGATATGTGTTATAGAAGCAGAGAATCTAAGAGGAAGAAATAATCATAAAGTTCATTTTTTCAGCTTGTAGAGTGGTTAACTTCTTGGGTGTAACACCTTTGACAAATGGTCATCCAGTTTATTTGAAAATTTCTCAAGATTGGGGAATTCACAACCAGTGAAGCCCTTCAACTTTTGGATAGTAATTTTAGGAAGGTATTTCTTAAACCAAACTAAAGTCTTTCCTCCACAATTTCTGAATTCCATTGTTCCTAGCTTTGTTTTCTAGGGCTAAACAAAATAATTCTTCTCTCTCTCCCCCTTGAAAACTTTTTAGGTACTTGACAGATAGCTATCTTGTTCCCTGATAAGTTTTCTCTTCTCTATCATAAAAGTCTCCAATTATTTCACAAAAATCCTCACACAGAATGGTTTCCAAGCTCCTCTCTGGACATGATCCAGCATAGTAGGGTTTTTTTCTCCAATGTGGTACTCCAAACAGCTCACAATTCTCTATGTGGTCTGACAAGGGTAGGGCAAAACAGAACTCTCTCCCCCTTGTTCTAGACACTGCCCTCCCACTAATGTAAGCCAATTTGGCATTAGCTTTTTGCTTACCACATAACAATGTTGGCTTTCATGGTGAACTTTCAGTTCACTAAAATCTCTATAGCTATAACTTCCCCATTCCTTCTAGCTTTGAAGCTTTATATAAAAAGAGCTGGGATTTTTCTCTTCTAAATCTTTATCTACATTTTGTGTTACTACTCATTGCCTAATTTCTTTCAGACCCTAGCCTATGGACCTAAATTAATTTACATGGCACAGAGAAGTGATTGATGCTAAATCTATTAATGACCTTAAAACATCCTATGCCATTAAAAAAAAATCCAGTTTCCATCATTAGTCTTTAGTAGGTTAATTTTTCAATGTGTAAATATTAACTCACATGATATTATGATGTAGAAACATTTTATAAGCCATTATTCTCTAAGACTGTGAAAAGCATAATTAGTAATGGATGTCTGTAGTTGACAGAACTACCAAGGCCTAGTTTATTGACTGAAAGAAGTTAAATTTACCTAGATACACATTTAATTCATTTGGTGTGACTGTCATTCAAAGAAAAAGACTCAGCTAGTACCACACTAGAAGATTCTGTTCTTACTGGGGAGGGGGGCGGCGATGGAGAAGATGGGATGGAGCCTTTCTTTCTCTCCACTATCCCTTAAAAAAAAGAAGGAAAATCTCACTGGTATATTACATTGCTAGTATCAACTCTAGAAGACTTCACTATCATATGCTTGCTTCCCTAGAATACTGAACTTTTTCTTTTTATCTTCTTCCTCCATAGTGAATCACATGAAGGTCACCCCCATGGATGCAGCTACAGCCTCTCTTTTAAATGTGTTCAATGGGAATGAATGTGGAGCTGAGGGCTCATGGCAAGTTGGAATTCAGCAGGATGTGACTCACACTAATGGCTGTGTTGCCTTGGGAATTAAACTACCTCACACTGAGTATGAAATCTTCAAGATGGAACAAGATACACGGGGTCGGTACTTATTGTACAACGGCCAGAGACCCAGTGATGGATCCAGTCCTGATCGACCAGAAAAGAGAGCCACATCTTACCAAATGCCCTTAGTTCAGTGTGCATCTTCAGCTCCCAGATCAGAAGATTTAACAGAGGAGAATACAATAGGCCACTATGGGAATGGAGCAACTGAAAGGAATTTCTGTACTATACTCTTGACTCTGATTGCATGCTTTTGGACTATTCTACATTGGAATACCTTCAGCTAGATTCCTTTATGTTTTAAATATATATATATATATACATATATATATATATATTTTTTTTTTTTTTACAAACTAGGATTCCTTGGGATTTGTGAATTTTCTTTCCCCAAGAAAGGACGTTTATTTCCCTGATGCACTCAAATGCCTAAGAATTGTTGTTCTTTTTATTTTCCCTTTCCCCCCCCTCAAACCCCACTCCTAACCCCAGAATCATGAATAGCACTTGTTTGAAGTTTCGTCTTTGAACTTCATCCAGTCTGTTCCCTGGCCTGAGTGACTGCACAACAGTAATTGCACTTTAGGACTGCAGATGGTTTGTGGGTAGTAGATTCTTTGGGGGTTGGGATTTTTTTAAAAAAAATTATATTATTTGGCCGTGTTGGACTTTAGTTAAAAAAAAAAAAAGATCCAGCTACAATTTTCACTGCCATTTTCCTCTTGTCATTTCCTTTCCTATTTCTGAAACTGCCTCTCCTTCAAAATCTAATCATCTTGGATAGCCCTATGCAGTATTGGGTTAGTGCAGGGAGAATGGCATCTTTTTACTTAAGGAAAATGCTTTGGTGTAGATATGTATATATTCAAAGACACAAGGATTTATCTAAATGATCTTTACAAGTTTTATACAAAGAGAAAATTGAAAGCATTCCTTTCAGAAGTACTAAATGGAAAATATGTATAATTAAAATTTCAAAGTAATTTAAGCTATTTTTACATGTAATTTTTTTTAACTTTTAAAGAATACATTTACTGGAGCATATGTGGCATAGTCCCCTGCTCGTGGTTGATAAAAGTCAAAAGGAATCTTCAAGGTCAATTTAGCCCAACCCATTACAGTGATTTTGTTATATTTGGTTTGTTCCTGTTTCTGTGTTCTGTACAAACAGATAACTTGTTGGAATCAGTATGTAAAAAGCAATGCCAGGACAAATCAGGATAAGCTGTAATGTATCTGGTATGTGCAGGTCCTTCAAATTGCCACATGAATGCTGATAATAATCTGGTCCTTTTCCTAATATGCCATTTCCTTTTCTTAAAACTTTCACCTTGGCTTGTATGACATTTTGTTACAGGTAAAAAGAAGTATCCAGATTTGCAATATCTCTCCTGCCATCAAAAATATTTTTTTAGAAGAAATTTTTAAAGGTCCTGCTTTTCAGAGAAAATGTAAAAATTAGTATCCTGTGGGATTTGTAGCATCCCTTTCATGCCGTATGTATCTTGACTTTTGTATTGTCTTATAATCATATGGACTTAACTGGGAGACTAACCCTCCAAAGCAGTAATTGACTTAGTGATTCAACATAAGCCTGTCTCTCCATTCCTCAGTCTACCCTTAAGCAAAATAGGAAATAGCATTTCTGCCCCATTTCTGTTTCACTGAGACACTGGATGAATTTAATGTGCTTTGGATTCTTGGAAAGAGATCTGTATTAACACCAAGTATTTTTAAGAATAGAAACTAATGAAAAAGAAATGAGTCAACGACTGAAGATCTAGATTTAAAAGAATGCTTGTAGAAGGCCAAAAATCAGTCAGGGTTAAAACATTATTCTATTTAATATTAAAATTAAATGCCAGTAATATTGTCTATGATTTAAATTTTAAGGCTCATGTGAGTGTGTACTTTTTAATAAATGTATTTCATTTATATTTATAATCATGGAGATTATTAAGATCATGTATTCATCATAAAAATACTAACTTGATCTGTCAAATTTACTTCCTAGTGAAAAGAACTGGAAAAGTATTAATACTCCAAAATTTATTTTATCTATGAAGCCATCTAACAAATGGAGTAATCATTTCATCATTATAAGTCACAACAAATCATATGAAGCATGTAATATTTACTACCATGGGCTATATAAGTTATTTAATCATGGAAGTAACAGGCTAATAACTATTGAAATTAGAGACTCGTAACTCATAGGTCTGGAAAAATTGTTTCCATATTAAACACTTACAGTTTTTAGAAAATGTGTATATATTTATATAACTTATTTTTAAAGTTGCAAGTATGTCAAGATACATGTATATATACATATGTATATATGTATGCATGTGTGTGCATGTATTTCTAGAAAAATTAATGCATATAAACACACATGTGTCTTATTAATGAGAACAAAACTGAATTCATATGGATATAGGTCCTCTCTCTTTAGCATTAATGTAATTTATTAAAAATGATAATCGTGATAACACATTTATATAGTTTGGGTACAATGATGGGTTTCTTAGCTGTTAATTGCAACATATATACATGTTTGGACTTACTGTATTTTTACAAACTTGCTTAATCTAAAATCCAATTGATGTGTCATTTAACTTCTTTAATCTCTTGTTTTGTACAGTTCTTGTCCATGTCTTTCTGTAAATTATATACAGAGGATATACTTGACATATTGGAGGTTTTCCTCTTGTATTTTATATTTTGTGGGCACCAATATAGTCTAAATTTTCTACTGCTTTTAGTCTTGATATATAACTGGCCTACTTTCATCTAAGATATGCCTGGCCAGATAACATGTATTTTATTTCATGAATGGAGCACATATCTTATTTTAGTTTACTTATACCCATCATATGTCTTCTTTTTGCCTTTTGGGTTGCTTGTAATTTTGAATATGTTGAGATCATGATGTTTTTATGAGTTTTATGAGTCATAGCCATACAGTATCACCAGGAGAATATTGTTATTAAAGAAAAAATATTTTCTGGTTGCAAAATACTTGAGATAATTAAAAGCACTGAGGAATTTCTCAAATATAATATAAGCCATTCACTTACTCAGTTCAGCTTCAGTTTATTTTTCATTGGCAATATCCAATCAATAATTCAATCAACAAGCATTGAGTAAGTACTTACAGGCATTGTTCGGGATATACATGTTGGTGGTTTAACTTAGTGGGTTCTCTGTTTAGTTAAATATTATCTTGGCATTGTTCATTTTCATATTTTTGTTTTCCTATGGTAGATAAATGTCTTTTGAATTTCTGTGGATTTCACTGAAGAAGTTTGGTAGGATATTAGGGGCTAAATACAATTAATACAATGGGATCTGTGAATAAGAACATTTAAAGAAAACTTTCATTAATTCACTTTTACTTGAACTCTGCACAGGACATCTTCCATGCTGCAATCAAATATTTTAAGTGAGTTGATATCTTGCTGTTTTATGATTAGCTTAATATTGAATTGTTGAACAAAGTGATCTCCTTAGTCACATATTTTTACAATATATTGCAGAAAGTGATTCTTTTAATGAGAAAGATCTTATCAATGATGGCTGAATTTTGTCCTACCAAGTCTGTTAAAAAAAATTAACATAGTAGTAGTATTTACCATACTATTTAGTTACAAGATGCAAAGATATATAGACAGAGATATAAAGAAATTTCTGTTATCTTTTCATGCATTTATCAATAATATTCAATATATATATATGAATGATTTTCATCAAGATTTTATGAAACAAAGAAAGTAAGCACTTAAGTAGTTCTAGGTACCTTCATTTATGAATAAAGTTTTCTAAATGTTAATGTCCTGCACCAAATTACCCAGACATGCTGTTAAGTATACTACCATTCTTGAAAAAATATGGCTATAATATTCAGGAAGAGTCCACACTGAAGAATTTTTAATGACTTTAAGATGGACTTTCTTAGAAAAGTTATAATGATATTCTGCTCCAAACTTTCAACTTTACATTCCCTCCAATTCCAAGCAGGAAAAAAGGTGCTAGCCAGGCTCACTAGGAAATAAGGAAGTAGATATTTTGCCCCAAGGGGATGGGAGAAAGATATGTGACTGGCCATAATGATTATTTCTATGCCAGAAACCCTCTTTTTATAACCTTCAGCACATATTATACCTCAGCTCTCTCTGTGTGTTAAAGGATAGGGGGTGATTCCATTGCCAGGCTTTTATCTTTTGAGTCAATTTCAGTACCATGTGTTTTCACATAATGCCACAAGTGACTTGAATTAGGAAGTTTTCCTTTTCTAGATCCTAGGCTTAGAAAGAAGAATTTGATTTAACAATGGTCTCAAGAGGTTGCTCAGAAAATAGATGTGATATTTATAAAATCTGAACTTCAAATTGAACCTCCTAAAGGAGTAATCATAGGGTTCCTAAAAGTCAAAGAACACATATGTCCAAGTTCCTTGATACAGCAGCAAGCAATAATTACACATGTATTAGAAGAGCCATTATCTACAATGAATAATATGTTCAGAGATGTTCTAAGAACGATTTGCACACTGGCTAAAAATTCTGGTTTACCTAACAAGAGTATACCAATTCCCCATGGAAATAGGGTGAAATACTGACATGTACCAACACCTAATGTAGAAATCAATAAATGGCATCAGAGTTACCACATCAGGACAATTTCATCAAAAGAAATTATTTTCCACTTGAGTTGTGGTGGGGTTTTCCAAGCCTTCCACAGGCGTTGCTAGTATTTTTGCTTTACCTGATTTCCTAAAGATACTAAATAGTTTTATCTATTTAAGCTAAATGTAGTAGCCATGGACAAATGAAAGAAAAGATGGCCAGATGCCTTCCATTTATTTCTAGTTTCATAAGGAAAAACATTCTTTCCTCAACATCAAAGAGATTGTATGTTCTTTATCTGTGTTCTTCATAGAGCCATTTTCGACTCTTTAAATTTGGACAGCTTGGTCTGTCTTACTTAGAAAATGGATGGGTCAATTTAATAACATTTGCCCATAGATTGAATAAACTCTAGCAATGAAGCTTACTACCCTATTCCCACCACTATCACCACTCTTTATTCCCTCTTCTAACAACATCCTATTTTCCAGATATTTATGTGAACAGGGCTACTCTACCAAAGGGGAAAACTTAGAGTAGTTTTGGTTTACAACTTCTTCGCAATCATGTCAACACTCTTAACAAGAGTACCTAGCAGTCCAAGAGAAACCAAACTCTAGATTCAGAACATTATGGAGGCAATAGGGCTATTACTTGGATAAGACTTAGAATTTTAAACTAGACCAAAAATGTATTTCTCTTCTCTGGCAGGAATGAATTAAGATAAATGATTTCCAGGAGAAGGACTTTCCACATTTGTATTTTTAAACATCAACAGAGTGTCTATCAAATTACCTTTCATTCTGTTATGAATAGCAGGCCTCAGCATTCCAAACTGAAGCGATCCTCCAAAGGAATAAAGTCTTAGGAATTTTGGGACTGGGAATCTTTTAAGGCCCAGTCCTCCACAGGTTGTGGAAAGGAAATAATGTAAGAAGAAAAACACTTCACAGCCTAGCTCAATATCACAATAAGTGAGGTGCCTAGAGGGCAGGGATTGGGTTTTGCTTGTTTGGAGGGGTGGGTTGTTTTTCATTCTTTTTTGTATCCCTAGTGCTTAGCATAGTGCCTGACCTATATGACAAGTACTCAGTATATGCTTGTGGATTAATCAATAATCACTTTGGAAGTAAACAAATAGAAAAAGGATGAACTTTGCAGAAGATGCTCCAGAAAATTTAGAATTAGTTGATGAGAAGATGTTTCCCAATGTGAATTATTTGGGAAATATTATAAATAATATTCTGCATCATGTTCTTTATGAAAAAAGTGGCCGATAAGCTTTATACTAATATTCTCAATCATCAGATCATATTTGCAAGTTTTGAAAGAGTATGAGCTCCTTGCATGCAAGCAGAGGCTGTTTAATTTTGTCTTTGTATTTCCAGTGCTTAGTACAGTGGCTGACATATAGGAAGTGACGAATAAATGCTTTTTGATGAATTGACTATGAAAGAGAAAACACTGAAAACAGATTGGAGATTACCTCCATTATCACCCATTACCTGGGTAAAAGCATGTTAAGGGGAAGAGACTGCACAATATACCATAATTTGTCAGTATAGTGGCATTGGAACAGGGTTGGGGTGATTAAAAGAATCTGGGGAAAGAATTGTAATGAAAAAGATTTCTTTGCCCTACTATTACTATTATCATAACATACCAAGTATAAACAGGTGCCTTAGCAAAAGGATAATCTGTCTTCTAAGTTTTTATTTTTGCCTCAAGCTTTCAAAATATAACTTTTTCCTAGCAATAAGGGGAATACACAATACATGTACTGTAATCAATTTCAAAGCAATAATGTTCTTGGTAGATGTCTATCATTTACATAGAGATCTCTTGTCTTTTTCATGAAGCAATATATTTTAAAGTTGGAATCTAGAGTCCTCTCCCCCACCATTTCCAGTGCTTTTCTAATGTCAGGGCCTTTTTATTTTTATTGAGCATTTATGTTTTGTAAATATACAAAGCAATTCTTCTCTTCTACTCTATGTTCCAGATTACATTGTTGGAGAAATAATTGTTAAAAGACTGTCTAAAATAAGGCTGTCAAATAAAGCACTAACACCTCTCAAGACAGTGTCATGATGAGTTATTGCTTCTAATCAAGTGAAATAAAAACAACTTGAAAATATTTGATTGCACTTAAGATTTTCTAATAATTTGTGTTTCCTTTAGAGATAGGAAGAATGGAAATAAAAAAAATTAACAATATAAAGTATTTTATTTCCAAGTGAAATTTAATATGAGGTCTATAGCTTCATTTTATTTTACATGGGTATATATTTTAGTTCAAATCAGCAGGTATATATTTAGTACTCAAAATATTGAAAAAATGGGTCTGATAAAAATTCAAAATGTGACACTCTAATGCTTGCATAGTGATTTCCTTACAACAATCCTTTGCAGTAAGTAATGGAAATGGACTTGTCTATTGCTTCACTCCAATTCAGGAGATCAAGGAGTCAAAATGCTAGAATGGGACCCCTAAGAAGAAGGAGTTGAAAGAACTAGAACTTATAAACAATAGGGATGAGGAGCACTCTCCAACAATCTATTTCCTTTCTACCACTACCATCACATCAAACATAGCAGCTCTGGTTCCCTACTACTGCTACTGCTACTGCTGCTGCTGCTGCTGCTGCTGCTGCTCAGTTACCAGACATCAAGTGTAGCTCACATTCAGGACCAAATCAGGATTTCCCTTTGTCATTCAGCAAAGTGCTAGAAAGCATATTTATTTCCCAGAGAAGAGGTACAGTACATCAGATTATTTAAAGGTTCCACTGATCACCTTGCTTAAAAACAAACAACAACAACAACAAAACAACAAAACAAAAAACAAAACCCAGCATGCCCATTTTGTATAAGAAGAAACTGAGTTTCAGAGGTTAAATGATTTGCCCATGGTCATAACAGCTAATGTCAGAACCATGTCTCAAGCTCAAGTCCTCTGATTCCAAATTGACATTCTTTCTACCAGGAAACATTGTTTCTTAACTCTTCCCATTTTTTTTTTGCCAATGTCTTTTAATTTTTACTTACCAGTTGTGATAAGGAAATATGGCATAGGAGATAAGATGTTATCTTGATGTCAGAAAATTCTAAGATCAAATGTCTCTCTGTCCTTCATAAGCTATATAATCATGGTCAGTCACAAATTCTATGATCCTCAGACAACTTCTTAACATTTATCTAATAATTTATAGAGCAGTTACCAATTGAGGAAGAACAGAGAGCTTCTATATCAGAAAATCATAGAGCCTTGATCTATACCAACTATGGTGTATAATCATTTATGTATGTCAAAAGCATTAAAAGTGCCTGATCTTTCAAGAAATCAGGAAATAATCCAGTAAGTTATCATTCTAGTTCTTAACATGGATTCTATGAAATTTTGAAATTTTATTTTGAAAAATATTCTTTGATATGATTAGTTTCCTTTGTAATTCTATAGTTTTTTGCATATTAAATGTTAAAATTTTGAGATGAGGTCCATGACACACAAAAAGGATAAAAATCTCTGTTCTAGTGTATACTCTTTTGTTGAACCTATCATATTACATTTTTGAAAGAGTTGTCTAAAAGCATGTGTCTATGCGATTGGCATAATACTGCATGATATAGTATGATGATTTAATGATTCCTACTAATCACAACAGCCAAATTGATTGCTTAGTGATCATCATTGGCCTTCAAGATGTCACTATACAAAGGTCCAGTTTATTCTTGCCTATAGACTCAGGCAAAATTAAGCCATGAGAGTCAAGGAAACTGGAATACCAAGTGTACCAGGCCAGGCTGACAACACAATAATCCACGAAATGTTTTCCATTAATGCAGAGAAATAGGCTGAAAACAAAGTATTCTGCCAATTAAAGTATATAGTATTCATGCATTTCAAAACATCAAGCAAAGTGGAAAAAGAAAGAATAGATCAATCACCTATTGGAAAAATATCCCCAAAGATTTTAATTATCTGATATGTCTCCTAAGAACAAATAGATCAACTATCATAGTTTTTATGGCATGAAATAGATGAAGAAAAAATGTGGGAGGGATTTTTAAACCAGAATTTGAAATATTAAAATTGTGTATGAGCATGAAACTTCAGAAATATTTTTCATATTAAGTGAGGTTTGTTTTTCATTCTGGAAAAATACAGTATATATAATTGAATTCTAATTGGATTCAGATATTTACCCATGGATATTTCTAATTTACAAATGGATATCACTAAACATCCTGCAGATGACCTATACTGACTATTTATAGCTTTGGTTACATTATTGTTGTATTGTGGGGGTTTTTTTTAGTCTATTAAAATCTTAAAACAAAAGCAATATCATATTAAAAGACATTTCATCTTTTATCATCTCTTATTTGATTTTTTTTGCCATAGAAACTTTTTAAAAGATACCATTGGATGATTTCATAAACATTAGAATAGCAGAAATGTAAACATAAACAAAAAACAAACTTGGGACAAGAGGAGAAAAGCCTTTTGTTTTTTAAATAAAATAGCTTCAATAATAAGGAAAACAAAGTTACCAGAAGAGCAAATTTCATTCTACAAAAAACATTCTACAAATATATCCTGGGACACAAGCCTCATCTATGATATTCTTAGCAGTCTGAAGCTGAGCTCCTCATTTCCTTCATAATTTAAGACTAAACAGAATAAAACACCCAAGGGCACCTTGAATACTTCAGAGGCTTGTGCCAACTCAAAACTGGGTAGACAGCTCAACAGAGCTATTTTCCTAATGCTTCTAGAAATTCTTTTGGAATGAGAGATAAAGTTGAAAGGATAATATTTGTGTTTATTAAATAAAAATCAAAGCTAGAGCTGAGCCAAACATGCAAATGCTGTCATTTGTGGCAGTTGCAATGATAAAGATGTAAATGTGAATGAGAATTAGCTTTAATCATGCAAAACCCCAATGTTTTCTATGCCTGGAGCAATCTTCCTCCCCACAGCAACAGGTGTACAGCAATATTCTTTGGCCAGGTTTTCCCTGGGGTCTTGATTTTGATAATTTTTTTCAGAAAATAGAGAGGCAAGATAGAAGTTAACTGTCAATTTTTGTTTGTATATAGGTATCAACTCATAAAATTACAGAATTTGGAATTGGAAAAAACTTCAGCAGAATATTTAGTTCAAACCAAACCTAAAGAATCCTCTGTTTAATATATTGGGCATATACTTACCTAGCCTCTAAATAAAGATCTCCAATGAGGAGGAGTCCAACCCATTCACTTTGGGAAGACACTGATTATTAGGAAGTTTCCCCCAATATTCAACTTAAACTTGCCTCTTTATAACTTCCATTCATTGCTTCTAATTTTTCTCTCTTCTGCCAAAAGAAAAGTTTAATTTCTTCAAATGACAGAAAGTTATCATGTCTTCCTTGAGTTTTCTTTACTTCTGGCTAAAAGTACAGCTTTTTCAATAGCTTTTCATAAGACAAAGACTCTTCACCAGACTGGTTACCTATAATATCTAGAACTAAATGATGTAAAATTTGTATTCTTTTGAAAATCATTACTGTAATTTTCAGAACTTTCTACAGAAACCCAGAGCCATAGTGTCACAGAACATATACAGAGCTAGAAGGGATCTTAACCAAAGATTCTGGAAAGTAAATGGAAATTCTGAAATTTTATCAGAAAATAAATTTTCTGATAGCATCTTCAGCTGATCATTCAAGAAAGCTGTAATAAAGTCATAAATGTCCCATAACAACCATGGATGTTATATTCTATTCCTTTTTTTCCTTTTTGAAGCCATTATGTTTAGATAAAGCAGAGCTTTTGCCTCTTCTTTTTGAACTGTTGTTGGGAATCTCACTTTCGCTTTTCTCTCTGCTCTCCTATTTTGACTGGGAGACTAGGAGAAATGATTCCTAGTAAATTAGTCCAAGCATTCTGAAGCACATTTTGGAACTATATTTAAACAGCTATAAAATTTTGCATACTCTTAGATCTAATTATGTAACTACTGTGTCTGCATCCCAAAGAAATCAAAGGGAAAGGCTTTATTTGCACAAAAAATATTTAGAGTGGCTCTTTTTGTGATGACAAAAAAAAAATTGGAAATTGAGGGGATGACCATCAGTTGGGGAATGGATGAATAAGTTATGGTATATGAATGTAATGGAATATTATTGTTCTATAAGAATGGATCAGCAGAATGATTTTGGAAAGGCCTTAAGAGACTTATATGAAGTGACGCTAACTGAAGTGAGTAGAACCAAGAGAACATTGCTCACAACAACAAGTTTATGTGATGATCAACTCTAATGGACTTGGTTCTTTTCAATAATGAGTTGATTCAGGCCACTTCCTATAGACTTGTGATGGAGAGAGCTATCTCTATCCAGAAAGAGGATTGTGGGGATTGAATATGGATCACAATACAGTATTTTCACCTTTTTTGTTGTTTGCTTTTTTTCTCAATTTTTTTCCTTTTTTGATCTGGTTTTTCATTTAGCATGCCTAATATGTTTATAAGAATTGCACATGCTTAGCTTATGTTGGATTACTTGATGCCCAGGAGAGTGTGATGGGGAGAAGAGAGGGAGAAAAATTTAGAACACAAGGTTTTGCAAGAGTGAATGTTGAAAACTATCTTTGCATGTATTTTGAAAATAAAAAGCTATTATTTAAAAAAAGTGACAGGCAGGATGCTTTCAAAAAAAGCTTGGGAAGACATATAAACTGATGCAAAGTAAGGAAGCAGAGCTAGAAGAACATTTTACACAGTAACTGCTTTATTGTAACAATGATCAGCTGTGAAAGACTTAGCTACTCTGATCAAGACAATGATACAAGACAATTCCCAAAGACTCTTGATGAAAAACACTATGTACCCCCAGAGAGATAAACTCTTGAGCTCAGATTGAAGCAATATTTTTTACTTTATTTTTTTTACCTTTTCTGTTTGTATTTTATTTTCCAACATGGTTAATATGGAAATATTTTACATGACTTTACATGTCTAATCAATATCATAGAGAATTTGTAACAAAAAAATTAAAAGCATTATTTTCATAATTAGGAAATATTTAATGAAATGAAAATACTTTTAAAAAACAACAAAAAATAATACTAATTGATGGACATATATGTAACTATTATCCAAACTTCTCTCAAGGATTTCCTTCATTCATTGCATATTGCATACCTTCATTAATTTGATATTTATTAAATTCCTGCAACAAACAAGGTATTGTCACAGGTGCTGTGAAAGATACAGAGTTGTATAAGATAGAAACCCTCAAGAAACTTCTCCTGTAATATGGGACCACAGCATAGTGGATATAGTGATGCACTTTGAATCAGAAATACCTTCCTTTAAATCTCACCTCTGATATTTACTAGCTATATGAATGTGGGCAAATCACTTTTCTCATCTGCAAAATGGGGCTGATTTAATAATTCTAATCATAATAATAATTGTAATCTGATTACTTCTTTATCTCCACTTAGCCTGGTCTTTATAGAGATTTGTAAAATTGTTATTCCTATCTATTTCTACATTCACTGTAGTAATAGGGAAAGCTAAATAAAAAAAAGTCCCAGCAGGGGACACTCCTATAGTCCTGACATCATAATAGACTGGACTTCATGTTTTAGATCCCTAGCCCTTTGTATTAAGCAAACCCTGAGGAAAAGCTTTTTGTTTGCTTAAATGGAAACTACTCTAGCCTGTATAAAATAACAGCCAAAGGGAAAATTTGAATTTTCTTGTCTTGGTCATCTTTGCATTTCTGCTCCTGACTATTTCTTGTCCTTAAAATATGCTAGTCCAATCCTTGGACTGTCTCAGTTATCTCATTTTTTAGTCTTCTGTCAATGGATTTAGATTGGCAATGTTAATAGATGTTTCAAACATCATCAGGACCGTGATCCCACTAGCTCTAGGAGAGTGTTTCACATTGATTATCAGGCCTAGTTAGCATATAGGAAGAGTACTTCCATAATAAGTATTGTAAGGACAGCTGCCCCACAAGTCTGGGCACACTTTTCAATAAATATACACAGAATCCATGAGAACACTCATGAATATAAAGTACAAAGATAGTAACATACATAAAAAGAGAACACGTTGCCAAAAGGTGTACTTACAGTTCCTGGTTATGGTAAGCTCTTTTCTTTTTCTTTTGTAGAATTTTTATGTCTCCCTTAGATGTAATTTTCTGTTGGCTCCCTTAGGGTTGAAACTATAACCATAACCATTACTTCTCTTTGCTACAATAGCGTCTTACTCTCTAAAACTGTCAGTCTTCTGCAGACCTTCTGTGATTAATCAAGTTTGGGGGTCCACCACCACCTAGATATATATAAAGTTTATAAAGCACTTCATGTACATCATTTCATTTCACAATAATCGTGTTAAGTAATGTGATAAGAATCAGTGAGAAAAGAGCTTATGGACAGAAAAAAAACTCAGGCATTAAACTACTAACAGTGAATAGTCACTGGAATTCCTACATATAAAGACACAGCACAATTATCTGTAATTATATTATATAAACGTATTTTTATATATGAAGATGGCACTTAGTAAGGTCAGGATTTCCTGAGTTATACTTGTTTATAGAAATAATGATTCATTTAAGACTGATTCCAAGGCCTAGTGGCCTCCAAAATAATTCATCTGGCAGTAATTCAAATATATTCAGTTTCATGTAAGACTGTATATGTCTTCTGGGGAATACAAAAATTTTAATAAAACAGTACCTGCCTTCATGAAGCTTTAAATGACATAAGAATTGGTTTATAATCTTAAGAAAGTCATGTCTCTTTACAACAGACCACTGTGCCCTCTTAAAATTCATACCAGAGGGCAAACAGATAACAACTGAAGGATAAGTTTAGGAAAAAAGGGCATAAAACAAAATCATTCTTTTCTTTCTTTCCTTTTTCTTTTTTTCTTCCTTCCTTTCTTTCTTTCTTTTTTCTTCCTTTCTTTTTCTTTCTTTCTTTCTTTTTCTTTCTTTCTTTCTTCCTTCCTTCCTTTTTTTTTTTGCAGATCCTTTTATCAATATCCTGCATAAGTAGGTTCTGACACTTCTTACTTTGGGAGATTGTTCAAAGTGAAAGAAAGAAAAGGAAAGGAGAGGAGAGAGAGACCGAGACAGAACAGAGGTAGAAAAAGAGAGACAGAGATAGAGACACAAAGAAAGAGAGAGTCATAAAAAGAGACAGAGGAGGAAGAGAGACAGAAAGACACAAAGAGATACACAAAGAACAGAGAGACAAGAGACAGAGCAAGACAGAGATAGAGAGAGACTGAAAAACAGAGACACAGACACAGAGAGACAAAGTGAAAGAGAAAGAGGCACATAGAGAGACAGAGAGATAGAGAAAGAGGGTGGCAGAAAGACAGACACAAAGAAAGTTAAAATTACTACTTAAAATGAAACCTACCTGGCCTAGTGCAGCTTCCCCCAGAGGATGGAAAAATATTTACATTATGAAATGAACTGAAATCCAATGGGCACTCCTTGTTATTATTAGATTTCCTCTTGAGAAGCATTTGCAAATTAAAACATTACTTGCTATTTTAGTATTTTGCTTTTTTAAAAAAGATAAAAAGACCTTCCTGAAAATAGTTTTATAGAAAAAGTGGATGATCCATCTCATGAACTTGTTTGTTTTCTTGTTTGCCTAGCTAAAACAATCCTTTTTTATATTTATATTTGTTTGTTTGTAGAGGGTAGTTTTTCTCCTTCAAAGACAGAGGAATCTTTTCATAAACTAAGCAGGAAAGTTACAGCATCAAATATGCCCTATATTCCCATTTGGGGGCCTCTTTTCTTTTCCATTTTGAAACTGGATCCAGAGCTCCCCATACTGGTAAAATCTGGGAAAGCAACTATAGACAGAAGATAAACCTGAGAGCAGTTTCTTAATAACCAAATGAATTGTTAGGGGGGCTTCTCTGGGACTGAAGCAGACATTCTAAAATATTTCATTATCTGATGATAAAAATCATGTGCTCATTTCTTGTAAAAGATCATATTTTTATTGGAATCTTGTTTTCATATCACTTTCATTTTCAAATATATCCTCACTCCATATGTGACAAATTATCCATTTTAACAAAAGGGAAAAGCAGCAAAATTAATGATCTTATCACCTGTGTCTGACAGTATCTAAAATATTTCATATCCACAGTTCCCTACTTTTGTAAAAAATAGAGAAAGGATCATTTTCTCAAGTCTTCTTAGGGTCATGCTTGGTCATTAGAATTTACGTGTCCAGTTTCATTTATTTTTCTTTCCCATTATAGTATTGAGGTCTGCTAAGTAGTGCTGTGGATGGGCCGCGTGTAGAGAAAACTATCTAGCATCAAAACACTTGCAGCTGTGTGACTCTGAACAAGTCACTTAACTCTGCTCTAATTCATCTGTAAAATGAGCTGGAGAAGGAAATCTTTGCCAAGTATCTTTGCCAAGAAAATCCCCAAAGGGGTCATGAAGAGTCAGACATAACTAAAAAAGACTCAACAACAACAACATTATACTGTTATCTATATTTTTCCCTTTTTTGCTTATTGAATATATGGTATATAAATTTTTTTGTAATTCTTTATAATTTGTTGTTTTCTATGCCATAGTGATATGTCATTGCATTCATGTACCACAATTTGTTTATCCATTCATCAATCAATGAACATCTACTTTACTTTCACTTCTTTTAAACCACCATTGGGCCATTTTACTGGATACTTAATAATATCAGCAAATAAAGAAATTGTCTAGAATGGTCACTGCAATTTCAAAGAAGGTTCTAAAACCTGTCATATGTGTATCCTCAAATTATGATCAGGTTAACTTCCTCTTTTCTTTATGAATAGTTCTAAGGGTTTATTTTTTAGAATTTTAATTTTTAATGAGCATATAGTCAGTATAGACTTTCATAGTTTGCCATTATTTTTGAAGGGAGATATTTCTAGACTTTAGGAAAAACAAGATTTCAGAGGTCTGGTATATTAGTATAATATACATATAGGACCTGAAGAGATCTTCAAAGGCAGGTATCAAAATAATTCTATAGAGTGAGGAAACTGAAGTCCAGAGAGCAAACAAGACAAGGAGACTAAGTGGACCATGCCAGAGGCTGAATTGGAACACAGATTCTCTAACTCTGAATCTAGCATTCTTTCCTCAGTCTCCTTTGAAGTCCCAATTGTTTTTCAGTTGATTTACTGTCATGTTTGATTTTTTATGACTGAGATTTTCTTAGAAAGTTACTGGAGTGGTTTGCCATTTCCTTTTGTAAGTCATTTTACAGACAAAGAAACTAAAACAAATAGGGTTAAGTGATTTGCCCAGGATGACACAACTAGAAATTGAAGTCAGATTTAAACTTCCTGACTCCAGGGCTAGTCTTCTGTCCATTGTGTCACCTCTCTGTTTCTATCAATGAATTTTCTATAACCTTTCTTTAAAGAGAAACATCTCCTTAACATAAAGTATTATTTATTTAAAAAAAACAGTTATGGTATTTGTGAAAACAATGGAGACAGGCTGTCTATGAATAATTCAGAGATTTTTTTGGAATGTTTTTGATAGGTGGGTCTCAATTAGGCCTTTCCAACTTGCCCCGATATATTTAGCAAGGGCAACAAAACCTGATTTTAGATATAGAAAAAACAGGGCTTTTGTATGAAAAATTTTGCAAAACTATGCCACAGTTTGAGCAATAATATAATTTCTGTTTAGGAAAAATAGTAATTATCTCAAGCTAGAGGCTGGAAGCCGAACGTCTGCCAAATGTGTGTGTGCACATAGCTCTCTCTTGTGTTAATATTGTGTACTACAAGCTTCCAATAAGGAGTAAAAGTTTAAGCTTGGAAGTCTAAATTATTTTTGAGAAAATGTAGCTGATATTGTAGTAGAAGGTTTTATATTTACTTATACATATATATGTGTGTGTATACACAAATACATACATATTTTACTATGGCCATTACATTTTAGAGAGTATTCCTCAACTGTGATACTCTTACATTAAATATACATGATTATCTAGGTAACATAAATTCAGTAACCTAATAAAATAGTCAGTGATTCTTCACTTACTTATGTCATTGTTTTATTGCATTCAAGTTGGAATATGGCATAGGATCTATTACTATTTCCAAAGACAAAAATAATCTTTTTACAAATGAGGAAATTGAGGCCAGAAGAGACAGAATTAGACTAGAATTCAAAATAGAACAAGACTTTCCCTAGTACCACTATGCTTCTTTTCTTCTAGGGACCCCAGATAGAGGATAAAGTAGTTTTTCAACTCACTTTTATACCAATAGTATCACTTGCCACGTGGATTATTATTTAAATTACCAACAATTTATGAGAATATTTAATGGATCCCCAATTGTTTGCATCAGTCAATTTCTGAGAGAGAGATGAAATAGCTAAAATTAATTTCAGAGTTACTTGAATTAATGTATTTGGCATAGAATCAGTTAAATGTGGTTGTTATACATGGGGTTCTAAAACTCCTTTGGAAACAAAGAGAAAAGTTAAAGAGAGATGAATATAAATGGAACCTAGAATGAACAAAGTAGAGAGAAATAAGACAGAATATGATAACTTCCAAAATTGGAGAAATAAATTACAAGTCAAATAGTTTGACAGAAATTTTAGCTTCTTAGAAAAAAAAAGTAAACTTATAGCTTCCAAGGAAATCTTGTTTCTTGATATTGTATCTTTTCTGTTTGTTAAATGTCTTCTATACTGCTTTTGGTACCTTATCAATTCAATGGTACTCTAGTACTCACATTGCTAGAAACTGGGAAAGATCTTAATTTAGAAAAGCCGATATCACCCACTGCATCCTGGGCCATTACCAGTTATCTTGACCTTTGTCTTGCCACTGGACTTCGATAACTCAAGAAGAGAGACACTAATAACTTTGTGAAGCTCTGTCTCACTTATCTCAAGATACCACCATCATGGTGTTGTTAGTCTTTTTGAGAACAAAGGATGAATAGCAATATTGCCTGACATATAACATAGTAAGCACTATATAGATATTAACTATCACCATGATTTATTTTTAATTTTATCAATGTACAATTAGAGCACCAGTTCTCTATTCCAGGAAGTTATGCTTCTATCAATACAATTCAGGATAACATTAGGGTTTTTTGGCTACTCCATCATGGTGCTAATGATTATTAAGCTATTAAATTCCCAGATTATTATATAGAACAACTTCTGTCTAGCCATCTCTCCCCCATCTTGTGCTGGTCTTTAATGAACCACTGAGAGGTAGAGTACCATTTCTCCCCTTTGTCTCAGTGACTTTGAAAATAAATCACAAGGAGAGAAACTGTGGGAAATTATAAGGGAAAGAAAATGCAGGAAATTACTTAGCTCTCCCGAGTCCTTCCCCCTGTCATCTTACAGTTGTAATATTGATTTTTCTATACCAAAGTGTAAGATTTTACATTTATCCCATTGACCTTATTAAGTTTAACTAAGTGTTCCAGCCTATCAAAATTTTTTGGATCTCTCATCTTATGTGTTTGGTGTCTTCTGCAAATTGCACGGACCTCTAATCTATGTCCAATAATGGTTATTAATAAAAATTGTTACCAAGCATAAATCCTTTAGAAAATCCTTTGGAAACATCCTGTCATGCTGTTATTGAATTATTAATAACTATTCCTTTAGCTTGATGTCCAACCAAGTATTACTCCAGATTGATTTATAATCTTATGGGAGAAAAAAAAGCAATCAGCTGATTCATGGCATCCATCCTCAAAATAATACTCCATGGATACTTTCCATACATGGAAGTGCATGACAAAGGAGTAGGGAATTCCTTTATCTCTGGGGTATCTTATTGTTTGTCTTTCATTTGCAACTAATATATGAATTGGAATTAAATGAGGCAAAATTACACAAAGTCATCAGCTTTATTCTCTTTCAGTCTTCAAAGTCCAAAGGCAAGACAAAAGTGCCAATAGCTAGGGATGTTATGGATAATCTTGGCATCTTTGATGTTTGGCTAAGTTCTAAGCACCAGATAACACCTTCTTCAACTGCCTTCATGACCATTGGGACAAATTGTTCTCATCTACCCATTCTATCAGAGAAAATCTTCATGTGTTTGGAAGTAGACTTTCCTTTAACTCTGTGGATTTGAGGTCTGTTAGTTACCCTCAACCTAGTTTACCTCATCTGCTGAGATAGTTTCCCTGGGGTGTGGATACTATCCATGCTATAGCTTTTGGAGACCTCAATAGGATTTATAAGATACCAGTTAAATTTAGGGGGAATATGATGTAACAAAGTACTCAGTGGAAATTGGAGGGGGGGGAATAGAAGAAAGGAAGCAACTATCCAAGTTAAAAAACAAATGACTTGGGGGGGGGGGGCGGAGCCAAGATGGTGAACTGCAGACAGCTTTCTCTGTGAACTCCTGAGACCTTCCCTCAGACCCAGACAAAGTGAGCCTTCGAACTGGTTTTGGAGTGAGGGCTCCGCCAAACATTTGGACTACAACGCACTTCTATCAAAGATCTACCTTGAAAGTACTCCGGAGAAGGTTAGCCTCAGGGGAAATCGGCCTCTGGTCTCCAGCAGGGGTGGAAGTCAGGGCTGCAATAGAGGGGTGGATTTGAGGCACCCAGGAAGCCCCTGGGAGACGCCTGGGCCACTTTGCTCTGCTTGCAGGCAGGTGCTTTGGCAGATCTGCCTTTGGAAAAGGGTGGATCGAGAGCAGCTGAAAACGTGGTCCTAGTGCGAATCTAGGCCGACCAGCCTCAGAGCAGAAGTCAACTCGGCAAACTGCCCCAGGGCAAATATAAATTGTTGCAGTTTTTTCTGCTGGGGACCGATATCCCAACTTTAAATCATGAGCAAGAAGAAGAGAGCTCTCACTATAGAAAGCTTTTATGGAGAAAAAATAGAACAGTCCCCAGATCCTGACATTATGAAAACAATCCCAGATGAAGCCACAAAAGCAGACTTAAGTTGGTCTCCCTTTCAGAAGGCTTACCTGGAAGATTGCAATAAGAATCTCAAAAGAGAGCTAGAAGAAGAATGGGGAAATAAATTGAGATCAGTGCAACAGAAATAGCAAAAAGTGGAAAATAGGACTGGTGAATTGGAAAAAGAAAACAGTTCACTGAAAAACAAAATTGGTGAATTGGAAAAAATCTCCAATTCACTGGAAAATAAAAATGGTGAACTGAAAAACAAAATTGGTGAATTGGAAAAAGACAACAATTCACTGAAAAACAAAATTGGTGAATTGGAAAAAGACAACAATTCACTGAAAAATAAAACTGGCAAAATGGAAAAAGAATGCATTGAACCAAGAAATTCAACTGGCCAGCTACAAAAGGAGCTCAAAAAGATAACTGAAGGAAATAATGCTTTAAAAATTAAAATTGAACAAATAGAAGTAAATGACTCAATAAGACTTCAAGAATCAGTCAAACAAAAACAAAAAAAATGAAAAAATATAAGAAAATATGAAATATCTCCTAAAAAAACAACTGACTTGGAAAACAGATCCAGGAGAGACAATTTAAGGATTATCATACTCCCTGAAAGCCACGATGAAAAAAAGAACCTGGATGCTATCTTCCAGGAAATCATGAAAGAGAATTGCCCTGACATTTTAGAATCAGAAGGCAAAATTGGCATTGAAAGAATTCACCGATCACCTCCAGAAAGAGACCCCAAAATTAAAACCCCAAGGAATATTGTGGCCAAATTTCAGGACTATCGCACCAAGGAAAAGATATTGCAAGCAGCTAGAAAGAAACAGTTCCAATACCGAGGAACTGTAATTAGAATTACACAGGATCTGTCAGCTTCCACTTTAAAGGATCGAAGGGCCTGGAATCAGATATTCTGAAAGGCAAAAGAACTTGGATTACAGCCAAGAATAAGTTATCCAGCTAGAATGAGCATCATCTTCCAGGGAAGAAGATCGTCATTCAATAATACAGGAGAATTTCACCTATTTCTAATGAAAAGACCAGATCTGAACAAAAAATTTGACCTCCAAATAGAGAACTCAAGAGAAGCATAAAAAGGTAAAAAGGAAAACTCTTGAGAACTATATTTCTACTATAGGTATCCTTAAAGAATGGCAGTATAATTTGATTTTTCTTTGATAATAATGGAAAAGAAATTAGAGGTGGAAAGGATATAATACTGAAAAAGAAAAAGGGGGGAGGGGGAAAAGGAGGCAAAATAAAGTAAAAATAAAGGAGGTAAAATAAGGCAAAATCTCATAAAGAGACATAGAAGATCTAATATAATTGAGGGAAAGAAGGGAGGGTGATGAGTATTGTGTAAACCTTACTCTCATTAGATTGGACTCTAAGAGAGTATATCAGACACATTTGACTTCAAAGACAGGCCTGACCCTCCTTGTGGGAAGGTGGGAGGGAAAGGAGAAAAGGAAATGGATAAACTAATAGAAGGATTAGGGGAAAGGTTTAAAGGGGAGGGAGGGACTCTAAAGGGGGGAGGATTATTGGTGGGAGGTGGTCATCAAAAACAAAGTACTGGGGAGAGGGGAAGGGAGAGAGGGGAAAGGGAAGAGAAAATCATAACACTGGGTAAATAAGATGGCAGGGAATACAGATATAGTTATTTTAACTGTGAATGTGAATGGGATGAACTCTCCCATAAAACGGAAGCGGGTAGAGGACTGGATTAAAAGCCAAAATCCTACAATATGTTGTTTACAAGAAACACATCTAAAGCATAGAGATACATACAGAGGGAAGGTAAAGGGCTGGAGCAGAATCTTCTATGCTTCAGGTGAACAAAGAAAGGCAGGGGTAGCAATCCTTATCTCAGATCAAGTAAAAACAAAAATAGATCTAATTAAAAGAGATAAGGAAGGAAACTATATTTTACTAAAGGGTACCATAGACAATGAAGCAGTAACAATACTAAACATATATGCACCAAGTGATATAGCATCCAAATTCCTAGAGGAGAAACTAACAGAGATGCAAGGAGAAATAGACAGTAATACTATACTAGTGGGGGATCTCAACCTTGCTCTCTCAGAATTAGATAAATCAAACCACAAAATAAATAAGAAAGAAGTTGGGGAGATAAACAAAATGTTAGAAAAGTTAGGTATGACAGATCTCTGGAGGAAATTGAATGGTGATAGAAGGGAGTATACTTTTTTCTCAGGGGTTCATGGAACTTATACAAAAATTGATCATGTGTTAGGGCATAAAAACCTCAAAATCAAATGCAGAAAAGCAGAAATAGTAAATGCATCCTTTTCAGATCATGATGCAATAAAAATCACATGCAATATAAGGCTAGGAGAAAATAGACCACAAGTTATTTGGAAATTAAATAATCTAATCCTGAAGAATGAATGGGTGAAAGAACAAATTATAGACACAATCGAAAATTTCATCCAGGAGAATGACAACAATGAAACAACATACCAAAATTTGTGGGACATGGCTAAAGTGGTTATAAGGGGTAATTTTATATCTCTAGATGCTTACTTGCGTAAAACAGAGAAAGAGAAGATCAATGAACTGGGCTTACAATTAAAAAAGCTAGAAAAAGACCAAATTAAAAACCCTCAATTAAATACCAAATTGGAAATTCTGAAAATTAAAGGGGAGATCAATAAAATTGAAAATAAGAAAACTATTGAATTAATAAATAAAAGTAAGAGTTGGTTTTATGAAAAAAACCAACAAAATAGATAAGCCTTTAGTTAATTTGATTAGAAAAAGGAAAGAGGAAAATCAAATTATTAGTCTCAAAAATGATAAGGGAGAACTTTCCTCCAATGAAGAGGAAATTAGAGTAATAATTAGTTCCTTTGCCCAACTTTATGCCAATAAATTTGATAATGTAAATGAAATGGAGGAATATCTACAAAAATATAGATTGCCCAGATTAACAGAAGAGGAAATAAATTATTTAAATAGCCCTATTTTGGAAAAAGAAATAGAACAAGCTATTAATCAATTCCCTAAGAAAAAATCTCCAGGGCCAGATGGATTTACATGTGAATTTTACCAAACATTCAAAGAACAATTAATCCCAATACTATATAAACTATTTGAAAAAATAGGGAAAGAAGGTGTACTACCAAATTCCTTCTATGTCACAGATATGGTGTTGATAGCTAAACCAGGTAGGGAGAAAACTATAGACCCATTTCCCTAATGAATATTGATGCAAAAATTTTAAATAAGATTTTAGCAACAAGATTACAGAAAGTCATCCCCAGGATAATACATCATGACCAAGTAGGATTTATACTAGGAATGCAGGGCTGGTTCAATATTAGGAAAACTATTAGCATAATCAATTATATTAATAACCAAAATAATAAAAACCATATGATTATCTCAATAGATGCAGAAAAAGCCTTTGATAAAATCCAACACCCGTTCCTATTAAAAACACTGGAGAGTATAGGAATAAATGGGCTTTTCCTTAAAATGATTAGTGGTATCTAGTAAAAACCTTCAGCAATCATCATATGTAATGGAGTCAAACTAGAACCATTCCCAATAAGATCAGGAGTGAAACAAGGCTGCCCACTGTCACCATTATTATTTAATATTGTCTTAGAAATGTTAGTTTTGGCAGTAAGAGAAGAAAAAGAGATTAAAGGAATTAGAGTAGGTAATGAGGAAACAAAATTATCACTCTTTGCAGATGACATGATGATATACGTAGAGAACCCTAAAGATTCAACTAAAAAACTACTAGAAACAATTCACAACTTTAGCAAAGTTGCAGGATACAAAATAAATCCACATAAATCATCAGCATTTTTATATATTACCAATAAAGTTCAACAACAAGAGATACAAAAAGAAATTCCATTCAAAATAACTGTTGATAGTATAAAATATTTGGGAATTTATCTGCCAAGGAATAGTCAGGAACTATTTGAACTAAACTACAAAACACTTTCCACACAAAATCAGACCTAGTCAACTGGAAAAACTTAAAATGCTCATGGGTAGGCTGAGCGAATATAATAAAAATGACAATATTACCCAAACTGATTTACTTATTTAGTGCCATACCAATCAAACTCCCAAGAAATTATCTTACAGATGTAGAAAAAATGGTAGCAAAGTTCATTTGGAAAAACAAAAGGTCAAGAATTTCAAGGGGATTAATGAAAAAAAAGGCTGACGATGGTGGACTTGCTGTACCAGATCTAAAACTATATTACAAAGCAGTGGTCATCAAAACCATTTGGTACTGGCTAAGAAATAGAGTAGTCGATCAGTGGAATAGGATAGAATCACAAGACAAACTAGGCAATAACTATAGCAATTTAGTCTTTGATAAACCCAAACACCCCAGCTTTTGGGATAAGTATTCACTATTTGGCAAAAACTGCTGGGAAAACTGGAAACTAGTGTGGAAGAAATTAGGGCTTGACCCACATCTAACACCACATACCAAGATAAGATCTAAATGGGTTCATGATCTGGATATAAAGAGTGATACTATAAGTAAATTGGAGGAATGTAATATAGTTTACCTCTCAGACCTATGGAGATGGAATAAATTTATGTCCAAAGAAGAACTGGAACTCTTAATTGAAAACCAGATAGATAACTTTGAGTATATTAAGTTAAAAAGTTTTTGTACAAACAAAATCAATGCAGTCAAGATTAGGAGGGAAGCAATAAATTGGGAAATCATCTTTACATCTAAGGGTTCTGATAAAGGTCTCATCTCTAAAATATATAGAGAATTGTCTCATATTTATAAAAATTCAAGCCATTCTCCAATCAATAAATGGTCAAAGGATATGAACAGACAATTTTCAGAGGATGAAATTAAAACTATTTATAGTCATATGAAAAGGTGCTCCAAATCACTATTGATCAGAGAAATGCAAATCAAAACAACCTTGAGGTACCACTTCACACCTGTCAGATTGGCTAAAATGACAGGAAAAGTTAATGATGAATGTTGGAGGGGATGTGGGAAGGCTAGGACACTGATGCATTGTTGGTGGAGCTGTGAACGGATACAGCCATTCTGGAGAAAAATTTGGAGCTACGCTCAAAAAGCTATCAAACTGTGCATACCCTTTGATCCGGCAGCATTTCTATTGGGCTTATATCCCAAAGAAATCATAAAGGAAGGAAAGGGCCCCACATGTGCAAGAATGTTTGTGGCAGTCCTTTTTGTAGTGGCTAGAAACTGGAAATTGAATAGATGCCCTTCAATTGGAGAATGGCTGAATAAATTATGGTATATGAATATTATGGAATATTATTGTTCTGTAAGAAATGACCAGCAAGATGATTTCAGAGAGGCTTGGAGAGACTTACATGAACTGATGCTGAGTGAAATGAGCAGAGCCAGGAGATCATTATACACTGCAACAACAGTACTATATGACTATCAATTCTGATGGACATGGCTCTCTTCAACAATGAAATGTTTCAAACCACCTCCAATTGTTCACTGAAGAAAGCCATATACACCCAGAGAGAGGGATGCGAAATGTGGACCACAACATAACATTCTCATACTCCTTGATTGATGTTTGCTTACATTGTGTTTCCTTTATCTGATATATCTTTTGTGTAGATAAGATTTTTCTTGCACAACAATGATAAGTTTGGAAATATGTATACATATATTCGATTTGCCAATATATTAACATAATTAACATGTAGTGGATATCCTGCCATCTAGGGGAGGGGTGGGGAGCTGGGGGGAAAATTTGTAACAGAAATGTATGCAAGGGTTATTGTTGAAGAATTACCCACACATATGTTATGCAAATAAAATTTTAAAAATGTTAAAAAAATAAATGACTTTTGACCTTGAATCTTCTGCTGGTGTTTTTAATGAGCTACTGGGAGGTAGAATAGATATTGATAAAGCCATTTCTCTCTTTTGTCCTAGTGACTTTGAAAATAAATCACTAACGGAGATATTGGGGGAGATTATAAAAAGACAGGGAATTACTTGGCTCTTCCAAGTTCCTCACAAATAATTTAAGATAATGCCTCAAAGTGAATTCTAGAGCAGCAGAAATAATTAAAAGTCCATGACAATTTTGTACAACATTAAGAATGATCTTACCTGATGGGGTAGTGGTCTGGCCTGATTGAAGTATACATGCCTCTGAAAACTACCAAGTCAACAAAAAGCTTAAAGAGCTTTCCCCAAGGAGGGTATGGGAGTTAGGTGCTGATCAGAAGATTGTGGGGACCCTTTGCTAGCTCTGGAAACATTGCCCTGGAATGTTAACCAGATGCAGTCCCAGATGTTGCTGCTGCAAGGAGTAATGAGTGCATGCTGATAAGTGTGGTAATAAAGGAATGGAGCCCTGATTATGGTCACTTGTAGGAGAAGGAAATCTCTGGTTTCAGTTACAAGGTAAAGGGGTAAGCTGCTGTGTGCATACTCAAGACCACAGGGAGCAAGAGCATTTGTAGTGACAGAGGTCTGGGGTGAAAAAGATCACTTATAAATCAAGAGCAGTGACCACACTTGGCCTTGGATTATAGAACAATAAAAGAACCCCAAATTCAAAAGTTCCCAGACTGAGCTCAGAAAATAGCAGCACAAAATATCCAAAGCCTGAGACATGATTTCCCTACAACTTAGGGGTAGAACCCAACTCTAATATGAAGTTAACAGCCAAGAAATAAGCTGTTAAAATGAGTTAAAAAATACAGAAAAAATCTTGATGATTGATAACTACTATGGTGATAGAAAAGATCAGCTTAAGGAGAGGATGTCACTATAGGATAATGCAAAGCAAAGCCTTCTGAATTGGCATTGTCTATAATGGCAGCAGAGATTCAAGCACAGAAATTGATAGAATTGATAGAAGGAATAGAATTTCTTTTGTAACATTCCAGGATAAATTGCAGAGATCTGACCTTCTGGCAGGAACTTGTAACAAAGTGCCTAACTGAATACTTATCAAATAAGAGTTCTAAATCATATGTTCAGAAGTTGAATTGTATTGTTTCTGGGCTTACTGTATGTCATTTGAAGCAGTTATTACAAAATTGCTCATCTTCCAACAAAATTTGAAACTGGCTCTTAATAGAATTCTTATGATGAAGAATTCAACTATTTTGAAAGTTCATTTCAAATCAGACTGTGGACTCCAATTTTATAATGGATTTAAGCTGTGAAGTTTGAAATATAGCAACTAAGTTAGCATTGGTGTTTTCAGACTTGCGGGGGAAAAAAAGGCTATATAGTTGGAAATTGATTGTGTGTGCTGCTGTTGGAAATGTGTTCAGACTAAATTATGATCTTCTTTGAAGTATGTTTCTAAACTAAAATTGAAATGTGAAATCTTAATATATAATAAGGATGGGAGGCTGTAGAATAGACTGACAGTTAATATTAATCCAATATAGTAGTATATGGATCAGTAAACTGGTTATACATAGTCTATTGGCAAGGTATGATTGACATTAATTTAACTTAAATTATGATGCAAGTCTATATCAAAACAGATCAACTTCAGAAAAATGGTATGATAGACTGAGTATAGTAGGGTCATTGAGATAGTCTAAACAACCTTGTTAAAGTCTTATATAACTAGATAATTCACTAATTCTAAAGATGTATTTTGGCACATTTTCCTTTTAAATTTGCTTTTAAAATTCTATTACAGTTGTAAACAGACATTAAATTTAAGTGATCTTTAACACTACCCTAGGAACAAGTGATATGGTATACAAAATTTTATACACAATGATTTTAATCTCAATATCAAGATCCTTAGAAAAAATACATTTTTATTGTATAAGCAGCTCTCAACTGTGCCCCTTCAAGTAATATATGCTAATGTTAACACTCTAGAGTTTTTAAATAATTGTTAGTAGGGATTGTTAGTATAGAGCTCTGTATTACTACTAGATTCTGTACCCAAACCTTTGTTATCTTCTTATCAGGAAGCAGCTCGATGAGGGAAATAGTTTCTCAGTGAAAATAAACACATTTTTGCCAAAAATCTTGCTTGGAGATTAGGACTGCAAATTCTTTTGCAAAAACCTGCTACACCGACCTGGGGACCCCATCGATGTTAGGGTATTTCTCATCCCTCAACAGCTGAAACACTTAAAGCTACTTGTAAGTTAATAAATCTAACCATTTACTTCTTATATGGAAAACCTGTATTTGTAATTCTTAAGAATGTTATCATTACTAAGTTAGTTTGACAGAATAAACTAAAGGAGTGGAATCGAATTGATTCTGATGGTGTAATTCCAAAAATTAAATTGGGTAAAGAGGTAAAGTGAATGAAATGATTTCACACAAAAGAGGCATGAATGAAAGAATTATTGCAGTGAAAGGGAGGATAGGATGAAATAGAGGTACTGTAGGAAGTGTATTATCATTAGAAATGGGTTAAAAGAGGGAATGACTTACATCTAATAGACTCATCTAATATGAGTCTTCTTAACAGAAATAGGAGTGCAAGAGGATAATGACAAAGGAGAGAATGCAACAATGTTATTTACAAGAAACATTTAAAATGAAATATACACATAGAGTAAAAATAAAGGGATAGAGTAGAATTTATACTTCAACTGATGTAAAAAAAGCAAGCTTGGCATTTATAATCTCAGACAAAGTTAAAGACAAAATAGATTTAATTAAAAGACATAAGCAAGGACACAAGCAAATATTGAGCTAAAAGGTACCATTATATATATAATATATATAAACTATATATACAATATATTATATATAATATAAATATATTATATAATAAATAATAGAAATATTAATAATATGAATATGAATACAAATAATAAATTAATATAAATATAATATAAATATATAATGAATATAAATAATAAATATATAAATATGTTATATTTATATAAATAAATAATATATGATATAAATATATAAATAATAAATAAATAATATATAATATAAAGAATATAAAGAAGAAAACCAAATGACTAATGTATGGGACAAAAACTAACAGCTCAAATAAATCAAATAAATTAAGGAGATTTTTCAAGGTCAAAGCAGAAAGGAATTTTATTATGATGTGGAGAGAAAGAATGTTTTCCTCCCCACAAACCTCCTCTCCCATAAGGAGAGGCATGGCCCAGTTAATGGGCAAGAATCATATAAAGGCCTGAGGTAACATTCCCTATAGGCTAGATCTTTGCCCTGATTAGCCAGGACAAATGACCTCACATTCTAAGTAATAAAGGAGGAAAAACTTTCAACCCAACCACATCTTTAGGATTACTAAATTACCTTATATGAGAATTTCAGTGCCAAGGTAGCCCTAACTTAGTCTCACAAAGAAAAGGGCTATATGGTCCCATGTGATCTCTGGAGAAAGAAACCTGACCCTGGTGCACAGTGAACTTTTACTCAATTTTTATAATACTTTCTCCATTTTGTGAAATAATTTTCACAGTTATCTTCATTCACTAACATAAAAAACGAAAGGGGTGAATTCACCACCAATGAAAAGGGAAATTAAGACAATTGTTAGGAGATACTTTGCCCAATTATATGCCAGTGAATTTTTCAATCTAAATTAAATGGATCAATATCTTCAAAAACCTAAGTCACCCATATTCACAGAAGAAATAAAATACTTAAATAATCCAATCTTAGAAAAAGAAATTGAACAAGCAATGCACTTCCTAATTAAAAAAAAAAATCCCAAGGACCAGATGGATTCATGAGTGAATTCTTCTATTTAAGAACAATTAATCCCAAATTCTATGTAAAATATTTGGAAATACAGATAAAGAAGGAGTCCTACTAAATGTAAAATATAGATAATGTGCTGATACCCAAATAAGAGCCAAAACAGAGAAAGAAAATTGTAGGACAATTTCCCTAATGAATATTGATGCCAAAATTTTAAATAAAATACTAAAAAAGTGATTACAGAAATATATAACAAAGATCATAAACTATCACCAGGTGGAATTTATATCAGGAATGCAGGGCTAGTTCAATATTAGGAAAACTATTAGTATAATTAACCTTATCAATAACAAAGCCATCAGAAATCATATGATTATCTCAGTCAAAGCAGAAAAAGCTTTTGACAAAATACATTTGTTCCTATTTTTAAAAATAGAGAGCATAAGAATAAATGGGACTTATCTTTTTTTTATTAAAGCTTTTTATTTGTATAACATATGTATGGGTAGTTCCCCAACATTGATCTTTACAAAGCTTTCCATTACAAATTTTACCCCCAGTCCCCTCCCCTCCCCTAGATGGCAGGAAGTCCACTACATGTTAATAATGTTGAAATGCTTGACAAGTTATGCAAGAAAAATCCTATCTACAAGAAAAAAAAAGAATCAGAGAAAGGCAACACAATGCAAGCAAATGTCAATAGAGATCAGGAAAATGTTACGTTGTGGTCCATATTTCATTTCCCTCTCTCTGGGTGTATATGGTTTCCTTCAGTGAACAATTGGAACTGGTTTGATACAGTTCTTTGTTGCAGAGAACCAAGTCCATCAGAATTGATCATCATGTAATACTGTTGTTGCTGTGTATGATGATCTCCTGGTTCTGCTCGTTTCACTCAGCATCAGTTCATGCAAGTCCCTCCAGGCCTCTCTGAAATCGTCCTGCTGGTCGTTTCTTACAGAGCAATAATATTCCATAGCATTCATATACCATAATTTATTCAGCCACTCTCCAATTGATGGGCATCCATTCAGTTTCCATTTTCTAGCCACTACAAAAAGGGCTGCCACAAACATTCTTGCACATGTGGGTCCCTTTCCCTCCTCAAAGATCTCTTTGGGATATAGGCCCAGTAGAAACCCTGCTGGGTCAAAGGGTATGCACAGTTTGACAACTTTTTGAGCATAGCTCCAAATTGCTCTCCAGAATGGTTGGATCCGTTCACAGTTCCACCAACAATGTATTAGTGTCCCAGTTTTCCCACATCCCCTCCAACATTCATCGTTATCTTTTCCTGTCATTTTAGCCAATCTGACAGGTGTGTAGTGGTACCTTAGAGTTGTCTTAATTTGCATTTCTCTGATCAATAGTAATTTGGAGCAACTTTTCATATGACTAGAGATGGTTTTAATTTCATCATCTGAAAATTGTCTGTTCATATCCCTTGACCACTTATCTATTGAAGAGTGGCTTGAATTCTTATATATATGAGACAATTCTCTATATATTTTAGAAATGAGGCCTTTATCAGAACCATTAAATGTAAAGATGATTTCCCAATTTTATGCTTCCCTCCTAATCTTGTCTGCATTTGTTTTGTTTGTACAGAAACTTTTTAACTTAATATAATCAAAATTATCCATCTGGTGTTCAATTAGGAGTTCCAGGTCTTCTTTGGACATAAATTTATTCCATTTCCAACAGGTCTGGGAGATAAACTATATTACGTTCTTCTAACTTGCTTACAAAGTCCCTCTTTATATCTAGATCATGAACCCATTTAGATCTTATCTTGGTATGTGGTGTTAGGTATGGGTCAAGCCCTAATTTCTTCCACACTAGTTTCCAATTTTCCCAGCAGTTTTTGCTGAATAGTGAGTATTTATCCCAAAAGCTGGGGTCTTTGGGTTTATCGAATACTAGATTGTTAAGGTTATTGCCTAGATTGTCCTGATATCCTATCCTGTGCCACTGATCGACTGCTCTATTTCTTAGCCAGTACCAAACGGTTTTGATGACTGCTGCTTTGTAATATAGTTTTAGATCTGGTACAGCAAGGCCACCTCCATCTGCCTTTTTTTTTCATTAATCCCCTTGAAATCCTTGACCTTTTGTTCTTCCAAATGAACTTTGCTACTATTTTTTCTAGATCTGTAAAATAATTTCTTGGGAGTTTGATTGGTGTGGCACTAAATAAGTAGATTAGTTTGGGTAGTATTGTCATTTTTATTATGTTCGCTCTGCCTACCCATGAGCACTTAATATTTTTCCAATTGATTAGGTCTGATTTTATTTGTGTGGAAAGTGTTTTGTAATTTAGTTCGTATAGTTTCTGACTTTTCCTTGGCAGGTAGATTCCCAAATATTTTATCCTATCATCTGCTATTTGGAATGGAATTTCTTTTTGTATCTCTTGCTGCTGAACTTTGTTGGTAATATATAAAAATGCTGATGATTTATGTGGATTCATTTTGAATCCTGCCACTTTGCTAAAGTTGTGAATTGTTTCTAGTAGTTTTTAGTTGAGTCTCTAGGGTTCTCTAAGTATACCATCATGTCATCTGCAAAGAGTGATAATTTGGTTTCTTCATTACCTACTCTGATTCCTTTTATCTCTTTTTCTTCTCTTACTGCCAAAGCTAACATTTCTAAGACAATATTAAATAATAATGATGACAGTGGGCAGCCTTGTTTCACTCCTGATCTTATTGGGAATGGTTCTAGTTTGACTCCATTACATATGATGCTTGCTGAAGGTTTTTACTAGATACCACTAATCATTTTAAGGAAAAGCCCATTTATTCCTATACTCTCCAGTG
>JAJPUD010000850.1:212372-321527 GCA_023553655.1 Myrmecobius fasciatus | reverse complement strand
ACTAATCATTTTAAGGAAAAGCCCATTTATTCCTATACTCTCCAGTGTTTTTAATAGGAATGTGTGTTGTATTTTATCAAAGGCTTTTTCTGCATCTATTGAGATAATCATATGGTTTTTGTTAGTTTGGTTATTAATATAATTAATTATGCTGATAGTTTTCCTAATATTGAACCAGCCCTGCATCCCTGGTATAAATCCTACTTGGTTATAATGTACTATCCTGGGGATGACTTTCTGTAATCTCATTGCTAATATCTTATTTAAAATTTTTGCATCAATATTCATTAGGGAAATTGGTCTATAGTTTTCTTTCTCTGTTTTCACCCTACCTGGTTTAGCTATCAGCACCGTATCGGTCTCATAGAAGGATTCTGGCAGTATACCTTCTGTCCCTATTTTCTTTTTTTTTTTTTTTTTTGCTGAGGCAATTGGGGTTAAGTGACTTGCCCAGGGTCACACAGCTGTTACGTGTCTGAGACCAGATTTGAACTCAGGTCCTCCTGACTTCAGGGCTGGTGCTCTATCCACTGCGCCACCTAGCTGCCCCTTGTCCCTATTTTCTCAAATAGTTTGTGTAGTATTGGAATTAATTGTTCTTTGAATGTTTGGTAGAATTCACATGTAAATCCATCTGGCCCTGGAGATTTTTTCTTAGGGAGTTGGTTGATAGCTTGTTCTATTTCTTTTTCTGATATGGGGCTATTTAAATAATTTATATCCTCTTCTGTTAACCTGGGCAATCTATATTTTTGTAGATATTCCTCCATTTCATTTAGATTATCAAACTTACTGGCATAAAGTTGGGCAAAGTAACTCCTAATTATTGCTCTAATTTCCTCTTTATTGGAGGAAAGTTCTCCCTTATCATTCTTGAGACTAACAATTTGATTTTCCTCTTTCCTTTTTCTTATCAAATTAACTAAAGGCTTATCTATTTTGTTAGTTTTTTCATAGAACCAACTCTTAGTTTTATTTATTAATTCAATAGTTTTCTTATTTTCAATTTTATTAATTTCTCCTTTTACTTTTAGAATTTCCAATTTGGTATTTAATTGAGGGTTTTTAATTTGTTCTTTTTCTAGTTTTTTTTAATAATAAGCCCAATTTGTTGATCTTTTCTTTCTCTATTTTATGCAAGTAAGCGTCTAGAGATATAAAATTGCCCCTTATAATCGCGTTAGCTGTATCCCACAAATTTTGGTATGTTGTCTCCTTATTGTCATTCTCCTGGATGAAATTATTGATTGTGTCTATGATTTGCTCTTTCACCCATTCATTCTTCAGGATTAGATTATTTAATTTCCAATTAACTTTTGGTTTATTTTCTCCTGGCCTTATATTGCATGTGATTTTTATTGCATCATGATCTGAAAAGGATGCATTTACTATTTCTGCCTTTCTGCATTTGATTTTGAGGTTTTTTATGCCCTAACACATGGTCAATTTTTGTATAGGTTCCATGGACTGCTGAGAAAAAAGTAAACTCCCTACTGTCTCCATTCAACTTTCTCCATAGATCTATCATACCTAACTTTTCTAACAATTGGTTTATCTCCCTAGTTTCTTTCTTGTTTATTTTGTGGTTTGATTTATCTAATTCTGAGAGAGCAAGGTTGAGATCCCCCACTAGTATCGTTTGGCTGTCTATTTCTTCTTGCATCTCTCTTAATTTCTCCCCTAGGAATTTGTGTGCTATTGAACTTGGTGCATATATATTTAGTATAGATAGTGCTACATTATCTATGGTACCCTTTAATAAAATATAGTTTCCTTCCTTATCTCTTTTGATTAGATCTATCTTGGCTTTTACTTGATCTGAGATAAGGATTGCTACCCCTGCTTTTTTTTTTTTTTTTTTGTTCACCTGAAGCATAATATTTTCTGCTCCAGCCGTTTACCTTCATCCTATATGTGTCACTATGTTTTAGATGTGATTCTTGTAGACAACATATTGTGGGATTCTGGTTTTTAATCCAGTCTGATATCCGCTTCCGCTTTATGGGAGTGTTCATCAATGGGACTTATCTTACAATGATAAGTATTATTGATCTAAAACCATCAGCAACCATTATGTAATAAAAATAAGCTAGAAGAATGCCTAGTACAATCAGGGGTGATCACCTCTATTTCAGCTATATGGATAAAAAAAGAAAAAGAAATTAAAGGAATTAGAATAGGCAACAAGGAAGCAAAACTATCACTCTTTGTAGATGATATGTTTAGAAAATCCTAGATAATCAAAGAAATTAGTTAGCAACGTTGAAGGATACAAAATAAACCCACATAAATAATCAGCATTTCTCTTTATTACCAACAAAGTCCAGAAGCAAGCTCCCTGCATATGAGCAGTTATCTGACCCTCAGACTAAACCCATTCCCATGGTCACAAATCATTGCTTCTTGCTCAAGATTGGTGTTTCTGCACTGTGGCAGAAAACTTATTGTGCGCCAAAGTTTGAAGTGGCCTCTCTACTCCCTCTCAGCTAGGTCCCATATCCTAGAAAATTTCTTGCAGCAATTATCTCTGATAAAGACCTTATTTATAAAATTTATAGAGAACGGGGTAGTTAGGTGGCGCAGTGGATAGAGCACCAGCCCTGAAGTCAGGAGGACCTGAGTTCAAATCTGGTCTCAGACACGTAACAGCTGTGTGACCCTGGGCAAGTCACTTAACCCCAATTGCCTCAGCAAAAAAAAAAAAAAATTATAGAGAACTAAGTAAAATTCATAAAGATATAATCATTTCCCAACTGATAAATTGTCAAAGGATATGAATAGCTAGTTTTCAGAAAAATAAATCAAAGCTATCTATAATTATGTAAAAAAATGCTCTTAATCACTAATTAAAAAACAACTAAGTACCACCTCTCACCTATCAGAAGGTCTAATATTATAAAAAAGAAAAATGTTGGGTGTTGGAGGGGATATGGGAAAACTGGATTACTAAAGCATTGTTGCTGAGTTGTGAACTGATTCAAACATTCTGGAGAACAATTTAAAACTATGCCAAAAGAACAATGCTCAAAAAGGTATCAAATTGTGTATACCCTTTGGCCCAGCAGTGTTTCTACTGGGCTTGTATCCCAAAGAAATCTTAAAGGAGGGAAAGGGATACACATGTGCAAAAATGTTTGTGGCAGCCCTTTTTGTAGTGATTAGAAACTGAAAAATTGAATGGATGCCCATTAGTTGGAGAATGGCTGAATAAATTATGGTATATGAATGTTATGGAGTATTATTGTTCTGTAAGAAATGACCAGCAGGATGATTTCAGAGAGGCCTGGAGAGACTTGCATGAACTAATGCTGAGTGAAATGAGCAGAACCAGGATATCATTATACATGGCAACAACAACATTAAATGATGATCACTTTTGATGGATGTGGCTCTCTTCAACAATGAGATGATTCAAACCAGTTCCAATTGTTCGGTGATGAAAAGAAAGCCATCTACACCCACTGCTAGGTCTATAGTCCAAAGATATACCAAAAAAAAGGGGAAAGGATAGATTTGTATAAAAAATATTTATAGCAAGGGGCAGCTAGGTGGTGCAGTGAATAGAGCACCAGCCCTGAAGTCAGGAAGACCTGAGTTCAAATCTAGCCTCAGTCACTTAACATTTCCTAACTGTGTGACCCTAGGTAAGTTATTTAACCTCAATTGCCTCAGGGAAAAAAATTTATAGCCGCATTTTTTTTAAGTGGCTATAAAATGAGAATCAAACAAATGCCTATCAATTAGGGAATGTCTAAACAAACTATTATATATGATTTTAATGGAATATTATTGTACACTAAGAAATAAGAAGCAGGATGATTTCAGAAAAAGCTGAGAAGACTTCCATGAACTGATTCATAGTGAAATGAACAGAACCAAGAGAATGCTATACATGGTAATGACAATATTGTTTAGTGAAGAACTGTGAATAACTTAGCTATTCTCAGCAATATAATGGTACAAGACAATCTTACAGAAGTAACAATGAAGCATACTATGTTCCTCCAAAGAAACAACTAATATTGACTGAATACAGATTGAAGTATGCCATTTTTCATTTTATTTTTTTCAATTGTTTTCATTTATTTGATTTTCTTGTACAAAATGAGTAACAGAAATATTTTACATAATTGCAATCTATATATGATTGCTCACTCTCTCAGGGAGAAGGAAGGAAAGAAGGGAGGAAGGGAGGAATAGAATGTGGAAGTCAAAACTTTATATATATATATATATATACATATATATATTGATTTTTAAAGTTTTTTATTTTCAAAATATATGCACAGATAATTTTTCAACACTGACCCTTTGTTTCATAGTTTTGTGTTTCAGATTTTCCCTTCCTTTCCCTCACCCCACCCCCAGATGGCAAGCAATCCAATATATGTTGTACATATTAAAATATGTTAAATCCAATATGTGTAAACATATTTATGCAATTCTCTTGCTGCACAAGAAAAATCAGATCAAAAAGGAAAGAAAATTAATAAGAAAACAAAATACAAGCAAACAACAACAAAAAGAGTAAGAATATTATGTTGTGATTCACATTCAAAACTCAAAACTTTAAATAAAAATGTTAAAAATTGGAAAAAACAAAAACCCAAGTTTCAAGGATTTGCCCAAGGTCACATGTAATGATTAAGGACAGGAGTTGAATGTTACTCCTTTCTATAGAGTCCAAATAAAAGTCTATCTAAAATAGCAGAAATCATATCTGAGGTAAATTTTATATTTCCTTTAGTGCCTAATGCATATGTGCTGTTGGGTACAATAGAAGCTTAATGAATAAGTATTTTTCAAAAAAGTAATACATCCTTTTCAGATCATAATGCAATAAAATGTATTTAATAAAGTCATGAAAATACAGATTAAAAATTAATTGCAAATTAAACAATCTAATCTTAAAGAATGAGTGGGTTGAAAAACAAGTCATAGAAACAAATTATTTTATTAAAGAGAATGATAATGATATTTTATTAAAGAGAAAGCATATGAAAAGATAAGGGATACAGCAAAAACAGTAAGCAGAGAAAAAATTATATCTCTAAATGCCAACATCAATAAAATTGAGAGAGCTGATCAATGAATTGAGAATACAATTTAAAAAAAACACTAGAAAAACAACAAATTAAAAATCTGCAGGTTTTTTAATGCATCAATATGTTGGGTTTTTTCAATTAATTTTTTTATTAAAGCTTTTTATTTACAAAACATATGCATGGTAATTTTTCAATATTGACTCTTGCAAAGCCTTCTGTTCCAAATGTTGCCCTCATTCCCTCTCCCATCTCCCCTAGATAGCAGATAGTCCAATACATGCTAAATATGTTATAATATATGTTAAATCCAATATGTGTATAGATAGTTATACAGTTATCTTGCTGCACATGAAAAATCGGCTCAAGAAGGGGAAAAAAACTGAGAAAGAAAACAAAATGCAAGCAAACAAAAACAGAAAGAGTAAATATGCTATGTTGTGGTCCACCATCTTCTCCCTGGGTGTATATGGCTCTCTTTTCATCACTGAACAACTGGAACTGGTTTGAATCATCTCATTGTTGAGAGAGCCACATCCATCAGAATTGATCATCATATAGTCTTGTTGTTGCCTTGTATAACAGTCTCCTGGTTCTGCTCATTTCACTCATCTCAGTTCATGCAAGTCTCTCCAGACCTCTCTGAAATCATCCTGCTGGTTGTTTCTTACAGAACAATAATATTCCATAAGATTCAGATACCATAATTTATTCAGCCATTCTCCAACTGTTGGACATCCATTCCATTTTCAGTTTCTTGCCACTACAAAAAGGGCTGCCACAAACATTTTTGCACATGTGGATCCCTTTCCCTTCTTTAAGATCTCTTTGGGATATATGCCCAGTAGAAACACTGCTGGATTAAAGGGTATGCACAGTTTGATAACTTTTTGAGCATAGTTCCAAATTGCTCTCCAGAATGATTAGATCCCCTTCACAGTTCCACCAATAATGTATCAGTGTTCCAGTTTTCCCAAATCCCCTCCAACATTCGTCATTTTCTCTTCCTATCATCTTAGCCAATCTGAGAGGTGTGTAGTGGTGTCTCAGAGTTGTCTTAATTTTCATTTCTCTGTTCAATAGTGATTTGGAGCACCTTTTCATATGTCTAGAAATAGTTTTAATTCCTTCATCTAAAAATTGTCTGTTCATATCCTTTGACCATTTATCAATTGGAGAATGACTTGAATTCTTATAAATTTGAGTCAATTCTCTATATATTTTAGAAATGATAACTTTATCAGAACCTTTAAATATAAAAATGATTTCCCAATTTATTGCTTCCCGTATGATCTTGTCTGCATTAGTTTTGTTTGTACACAAACTTTTTAACTTAATATAATCAAAATATCTGGTGTTCAATTATGTTTCAGTTCTTCTTTGGATAAAAATTCTTTCCTTCTCCACAAATCTGAGAGATAAACTATCCCATGTTTTTCTAATTGGCTTATAATTTCACTCTATGTCTAAATCATGAACCCATTTAGATCTTATCTTGATATGTGGTGTTAGGTGTGGGTCGAACCCTAATTTCTTCCATACTAGTTTCCAATTTTCCCAACAGTTTTTGTCAAATAGTGAAAAAATCCCCAGTTAAACATCAAATTGGAAATCCTGAACATTAAAAGTGATCTTAACAAAACTGATAGTAAGAAAACCATTGAACTAATAATGAAACTAGGGGGTGATTTTAAGAAAAACTGACAAAATAGATAAACTGTTGCTTAATATAATTTAAAAAGAGAGAGAATACCAAATCACTCACATCAAATATGAGGATGAATATACTACTAACGAAGATGAAATTAAAACAATTATTAGGAGTTATTTTCCCAATTATATGCCAATAAATGTAATAGTTTAAGTGAAATGGAAGAATTCATATAAAAACATAAAATGCTCAGGACAACTTAAGAAATACAATATCTAAATAAGACCATAAAAAGAAACTGAAAAGGCCATAAGTGGGCTTTCTAAGAAAAAAAAAAAAGCATCCAGACCAGATATATTTACAAGTGAATTCTACCAAACATTTTAATTAATTTTAGTATTATACTAATTATTTAAATAATAGACAAAGGTGTCCTTCCAAACTCCTTTTATGAAGCAAATGTGGTGCTTGATACCTAAACCAGGAAGAACAAAAACAAAGAAAATAATAGACCAATTTCACTAATGAATATTGATGTAAAAGTCCTTGAGACTAAGTGGGCTTTACACCATAAATGCAAAACTATTTTAATAAAAAACAACAACAACAAAAAACAAAATTAAAAAGCCTACTTATTATATCAATAATAAAAGTAACAAAAACCATATTATGATATCAGTAGATGTAGAAAAAAGTTTTTCACAAATTACAACACTCATTCTTATTAAAAAATGTTTTAATGCATAAGTACAATTGATTTTTCCTTAAATTGATAAGAAGAATTAAAATTATCCACAAGCATTTTCTGTAAAACAGCAATAAGCTAGAAATCTTTCCAATAAGATCAGAAGTGAAATAAGGATGTCCATTATACTGAAAAAGCTGGCAATAGTAGTACGAGAAGGAAAATAAATTGAAGGAATCAGAATGGACAATGAGATAATAAAACTATTTCTTTTGCAGAAGATATAATGGCATACTTTAAAAATCCTAGAGATTCAACTAAAAAGCTAGATGAAAAAACAATTTTAGCAAAGTAATAGGACATAAAATAAACTCCTGTAAATTATCAGCATTTCTACAAATCACCAACAAAACCTTGCAAGAAGAGATAGTAAGAAATATTAAACAGAGATAGTTTATTTTTTTTAAGTAACTATAGACAGTATAGTATACCTGTAAGTATAACTAAGAAAAGAAATCTTGGAACTATATTAGCATAATTATAAAGCACTCTTTATGTAGGTAACATCAGATTTAAATAATTGGAGATATATTGTCTGAGTAGGCCAACCCAATATTATAAAAATGATAATTCTATCTAAATTAATCTATTCAGTTCCATCCCAATTAAATTATCAAAAAATTAAATTATTGAGCTAGAAAGAAATTACAAAGTTCATTTGGAAGAATAAAAGATCAAGGGTATCTTAAAGGAATTCATCAAAGAAGGAGGTCTAGCAGTGCCAGATCTTAAATTGTATTGTTGTTTACTTGTTTCAGTTATGTTTGACTCTTCATTATTTCTTCTGGGGTTTTCTTAGAAAAGATACTTGTGTGGTTTGACATTTCCTTCTCCAAATCAGATAAGGAAACTGAGGCAAATAGGTAATTTACCAGTAAGGGTCTCAGGCCACATTTGAACTCAGAAATGTGAATTGTCTGGACTCCAGACCTGGATCTCTATCCACTGTGTTTCCTACTTGCCCGCAAAGGTATTGAAGGTAGTAGTTAATCAAAACTATCTAAACTGGCTAAGAAATAGAATAATGGATCAGCAGAATAGAATAGATATACAATACACAATAATAAGTGATTATAGTAACTATGTTTTTGACAGTTGTAAAAATTTAAGCTTTCAGGATAAGAATTCACTGTTTGGTAAAAATTGTTGGGATAACTAGAAAGTTGTGTAGATTAATATCTTATACCATTTAACAATGGTAACAAAAATAGATATATGACTTGAAATATAAGGAAGATATCATAAGTAAATTAGAAAAGCATGGAAAATATTAAGATTATGGTTAGAAGAAAGAGAGAGCATTGTGAGATGTAGAATGTATAATTTTGATTACATTAAATTAAAAAGTGTTTGTACAAACAAAACCAATTAGTCAATATTAGAGGGAAAGCAGAAAATTCAGGGAACATTTTAGAGTTTTTTTGATTAAAGGCTTCATCTCTTAAATATACAGAAAACTTTGTGAAATTATTTATAAGGATATGAGTCATTCTCCAATTGATTAAAGGATATGGTTAAAGGAAATGAACAGGCAGTTTTTGGAGGAAAAGATCCAAACTATATTTAGTCATATTAAAAAATGCCCTAAATCATTATCGATTGGAGGAATGCACATTAAAACAACTTTGAGATACTGTACCTACCATATTGGCTAAAATAATAGAAGGGCAAAATAACAAATGTTGGAGGAATTGTGGAAGAATTGGTACAATAATTATTGTTGGTAGAACTGTGAACTGATTTGTTATTATGTCCAAGTTATTATAAAATTGTGTGTACATTTTGACCCAAGAGAAGCTAGATGACACAGTGCATAGAGCACTGGGGTTGGTATCAAAAAAAACTCATCTTCTGAGATCAAATCTGGTATCAGACATTTAGTAACAGTATGACTCTAGGCAATTCACTTAGTCTAGTTTGCTTCAGTTTCCTCATATGGAAAATGAGCTGGAGAAGGAAATGATAAAATACACTAGTATATCTGTCAAGTAGACCTAAAATTGGGTCATGAAAAGTCAGATGTGATTGAATATAACTGTACAATAACAACAATCTTTTGACACAGTGATACGAGGGTTCATAATGTTGAGATGTGAGAAATGAAGGGTGAGAGATATTCAAACAATGGAGTCCCCAGGCTGGTGTCATAGGTTTTTGTAGTCATGATCTGCTGGAGAGGTTTTTGGCAAAAAATGGGTTTATTACACTGAGAAACAACTTCCCAGTGGGCCAAATCCTTAGCAAATGTTTAGGGTACAGCCTTTGATTATATTAGGTTTCTATGACCCAGGGGTAGGGAGCAATTAAGGGCTAATTTTCAATTCAGTAAAAGGTGGTGATTGTTTCCCAGACTGAAGTTATTATCAGATCATTTGGGAGTGGGAGATTCCAATGAGAACCAGATTGCTTTCCCAAGGGAGATTCAGGTGGGGATCATTTTTAGGAATTTCCCCAAGCCTGGTGGCCCACCTTCCACAAAGATCAGGGAGCGCAGTTCCATTACATAAATAAGACATAAATAATGATAAAACTAAGATTCAAATACTAGTTCTATCACTTACTACTGTGAAATTGAGTTAAGGTCACTTAATCTATGTGTACTATTTGTTTGCTTATTATCTCCCCCATTAAATTGTGAATTTCTAGAGGATAATAATTATCTTTTGCTTCTCTTTGCTTCCCTAGTGCTTTTACATAGTAGATACTTAAAAAGCCCTCAGTTTCTTCATTTGTAAAGTGAGGGAGTTGTATTAGATGACTTCTAAGGTCCCTTCTCTCTCTAATTTATGATATGATAATTTGCAGTGTCATATTTCTCTCCCACTTTCCTCCAGGTTTTAACATTGCAATTTGCTTTAACTGATCTTACTGTCATAGGGGCTTCTGTCCCCTCATCCCCTTAATAGACATAATGTACCACATTGGCTCTGAATGAAATGGGAAACTGAGGACTTCTCGGAATAATAACTTTGGGCAGTTCAGGCTCTGTTAAATTATTGAGCTCTGGGAGAAGAGCAAGATTTGCTCTTCCAGCAGAAATGTTTGAGATAACCCTTTTGACCCCTTGCTCAACTTCTTTTTATAAGAGGTAAACCTGACTAATTGGTTAATGGCCTAGAAGATGTCTCCAATTTAATATTGGACTTGACTCAAATATTGAGTTGGCCGATGTGTTTAAAGATTAACTGGGGGCTTGAGTGGGTTAAAGGAAGGGATGTTTCTGTAATCCTCAACTATATAATCATGTCACCTACTTCTATAAATTGGCCTCCCTGCCCCAGCTCCTCTGGGGAAGGGACTGCCCCGTTTCTCCTGAGAACCGAAATAAAGAAACTTTCTCTTTGTACCTAGAGACAAGTCTCTGAGCAGTCAGTTTTTAGTTAGGGTCTTTTTGTCCCCACAGCTCTAATCTTCATTCTGCCAATAAATACTCAGAATAACTGGATCCCCAGTTTCTCTTCATTCACTTCCAGGACTCTTAAGAATAATCCTGAGAGGCTAGGGGGGTTTCTTAGTACTATCACTCTAAAGTCTCTATCTGGCATGCTCTTCTCAAAATCAATAACTAGTCAATATCTTACCAATATTAATTGACCAACAAAAATTTGTTTAATAAAAAGATATTGACTGAGAAAATATAGCAAAAACTGAAACACAAAAACATACCCTATGGGTCCCTGGAGAAATTGGGTTTAAACTTGGTAACTAACAAACATTCCTGATGATGTATGGAGATTGAACTAGTCAAATATATTGAAATTTGGGACTGGTTTCTTGAGGTGTCTCAAAAGAATCTGTAGGCTTAGACCATCTCCAAATCAATAGACTGATTGGGTCACATAGATTGTTCCTTTGGGCTGAGTCATTTACTGGATTCTGAAACTGTACTTCTGGCAGACTTACATATAGACTCCAATTGCTAGATCTCTGCATGCTCTCCTGATCATTCAAAGTTCCTAAGGTTTGGATTCATTCTCTAATACTCACTGATCAATTTTTGTCTTTATTCATACCACATATTTACTGAGTTAACAAATCCTGTGATTTCTCCTAGAGGAAGTTTGTCCTCAGACCTCTTAATCTCAGTGTCTTCCCTTTCTTAATTATTTCATGATTATGCTGAACATTACTTTGGTTTGTACTCTATTTGTTGTCTCCCCCATTAAACTGTGAACTCCTCAAGGGCAGAAATTGCTTTTTTTTTTTGCCATTTTTTGGGTCCCTAGTGTTTATTATTAGGCATTTAATAAATGCTTCTTAAGACTTTTCAATATCTTTTCCAATCATTCCTTCTTCACTCAGTTTCCAGCCTAATTCATACCCCTCATTTATTCTTGCTCACCCTATTGCAACAGGTTTTTGTGGTCTCTCTGCCGCTAGTCTCTTCCTACTTGAATCTATCTTCCCCAGTGTGGTGGAAGCAATATTTGTCATGTAAGAAGGCTAATTGTTTTCATTTTTTTTTTTTCTTTCCCAAGTCAAGGAACCTGTCCCTGGACTTGATCAGAATCATGGACTGAGTGGCTTCCTGATTGCCACTGCATAAAAAGCTATCTCCTGAATGAGTCAGTGCCCTGTATTATTCTAGTTACAATACTCTTCATACCCAGTCAACCGAATGCTTTTCCCTGTGGAAATGGGGAAGGAGGGATATGTCTATCTGAACCAATGTAGGAGTTTTACTATTTATTCTTTTTATGTGGTGGCTAAATAAGTTTCCTTTTGTTAACTGGTTTATAGTTGATTCATTTTGATGTAATGGGACTCTGTGTCTCCCTGATCTTTTTGGAGGGTAGGCCACCTGGCCTGGGGAAATTCTTAAAAATGATCCCCACTCATCTGAATTTCCCTTGGGAAAGCTACCTGTTTTCCCATGGGAATCTCCCACTTTCAAATTGATCTGGGAATCACTTTGGTCTGGGAAACAATCACCACCTTTATTGATTTGAAAAATAGCCCCTAATTGCTCCCTAGCTCTAAACCATAGAAGGCTAATAAAAGACAAGGTTCTGTATCCAAACTTTTGCTAATTCCTATGAGGAATAGCCTGCTGAAGGAAGTTGTTTCTTAGTGAAAATAAACCTTTTTTTTTTTTTTTTTTTTTTTCTTGGCAAAAAACCTCGCCTGCCAATTGGGACTGCAAATTCTTTCTCTCTCTCTCTCTCTCTCACACACACACACACACACAAAAAAAAAAACAAACAAAAACCCAAAAAACCAAAGAAACAACAACAAAAAAAACACAAAACAAACAAACAAACAAAAAACCTGTGACACTGAGCCTGAGGACCCCATCGCTGTTAGGGTATCTCTCACCCCTCAACAATTTTATTCCATTTATAACTTGAATCAATCTCAGCCTATAACTAGCTGCCAAAATGATTTTTTTTAAGTCTGATCATATCATGTGCTATTCCTCACAATAGGAACTCCAATGATTACCTATTACCTCTGAGATTAAATATAAATTTTATTTGGCATTTAAATCTCTCCACAATCTGGCCTTCTCCTACAATTCCTGATTCTGTCATACTGGCTTAATTACTGCTCTGTACTAATGATGCTAGATCTCCTTTTTCTGTGTCACCAACTGTCCTCCACACCTGGAATATATACCTTTCTTCTTTTGTTCTCTTTAAAACTTCAAATTACTACTTTTTCCCACTTGAGTTGCTAATTAACTAACTCTCTCAAAAGTTTGTATTTATTTTGCAGAAGAGTCAGTGGGATTAGTGGAATACCTCTCCATCAGGAATATCTCTAAGGCCTGTTTAACATATACTGACTGTGTGATCTTGGGCAAATCTAGGTTCTCAATGGGAAATCCCAATGATTAAATTGCAAAAAAAGATGTCAATCTGCAGTGTTAGGAGTTCTCATTCTGGAGTTATCTATATTAATAAAATCACAGGTCCACTTCTTATCCCTTTCCTTTCTCCCCCACTCCCCCTTCCTCCCCAAATGCTTAATAAATGCTTGTTTCAGATAAACCATTTATTTAACCCATTCAATGCCAGATACTGTTCTAGGATTACAAATATGAGCAAACAAGACAATTCCTTGTGTGTGTGTGTGTTGGGGATAGTGTTTCCTCCAAGCTTGACTAAGCAAAGGGGAAATTGGAATCGGAAGACCTGACTTTCTTTTTGAATTCCAACTCTGCTTCTTACTACTTTGCTTGACTAAACAAATCCCTTTATCTCTGGACATTTCTAGTTTCTATCAATGTAAAGTAAGCTTTTTTTTTTTTTTTTTTTTTTTTTTTTAGGCAGGAATGACTTAAATTCAAATGAAATTGAAAGAATTAACATACTTATAAATGGTGTTCAAACAAGATCCAAATGCTCATTAAGTGCTTACCATGTATAAGGTCTATTGCTAAACACTGGGTGAGAAAACAGACATAGTCTCTGTCCTCAGAGTACATTTTATTAGAATGAAAAACTAATAGCTCTGGTAGCTAGTATAAAAGCGCTTTTAACGTCTGCAAAAGTTTGTTTAAAAAATGTTATTTCACTTAGTTATGACTCAATCATATCAAAAAGTCAGATAAATGTACACAAAGTAACTGGGGGCAACTAAGCAGGAATGGATTGAGTACAGTACCTGAAATGAAGAAGTCTCATTTTCCTGAGCTTAAATTTGGCCTCAGACGCTTACTAGACATGTGACTCCAAGTAAGTCACTCAATCCTGTTTGCCTCAGTTTCCTCATCCGTAAAATGAGCTGGAGAAGACGGCAAATCATTCTATTATCTTAGCCAAGAAATCACAAATGAAGTCATCAAGAGTTGGATACAAATGAACGATAAAGTGTTTAATAAATGTTTTTAATTCATTCCTAAGTGTTTAATCATATATACAATGTAATTTCAAAAGAAAAAAAAGCATTAACAACTTAGGGTGGTGGTAGAGATGGGATAGAAAATTGCAAAGGTAGACTTCTGAGTTGTATTTTCAATCTCGAGATTCTAATAGTGGAGGAAGCAATGCTTCTTTTCTTTCCCTCCTGACCCTTTATTTACCTCTCCCCCCCACCCCCCTTTCTCCCTCCATTTAGCTACAAACTGAATTTTTCAAAATAAAAGGGTTGGACATACAGTGGCTTAATAAATGCCTAATGAATGATCGTTTCTAAGGTCTCTTGTAATTCTAAATCCTCTAATCCTAGAAGAGGGACTTTCGAGGATCCTACTGGTGTGTAAAACATAGTTAAGTTTTAAATTGGGCAAATGTTCATGTCCCTATAAATGACGATCCACAAGTCAGTGCGACTTTAAGGTTAGAAGCTTAAAATCGCCTAAGATTTTTGGGACACCTTGAATAGGCACTTTAGAAATACCAAAATTATTCAGAGAAACAGTGGCTTAGTTCGGTTTGTTCACTAAAAGTGTGGTAGGACAGCCGGGTTACTGTGCTATAAACTCCTGGCCACCTTGAAAAACCCTGGTTTCTCCCCACTCCAAGGCATGACACACCCAGGATTTACCCTTCTCTGGAACTGGAAGCACTGCGCAGTCGCCAGCAGCGAAATTGGGAGTACTGCGCCTGCGCCTGCCACCTCACAGTGCGCCCTGACAAGACTGAGCTCGTGCCGCCATCATCGCCGGGTTTGAACCCTCCACCCCTCCGTAGCCATATAGCTGGTTAGGCCACTCGGTCTTTCCTTTTTTCTTTCTTTCAAATCTTTCCATCCCCGGCTTCAAGCTGGAGTCCTTTGCAGCAGCAGGAAGAGGGAGTCCTCTCCGCAGTATCCGAGCGGAGACTGCGGAGATGGCAGCGCAGAAGATCAATGAAGGAATGGAGCATATCGCCAAAGCAGAAAAATAGTAAGTGACCCAGACCCGGTGCTGAGGCATGGGTTGCCATTTATCTTGAACCAAGGATTCGCTCTGGGCTTCCCATTCTGCCGAGCCCGCAGGGAGCCTTGCTGAAGTGTCCCAGGCCCCTGAAAGCCCTGGGAACTCAGACTGAGAGAACGGCTGGACGCCGGAGGAGGGGATTGCGGTGCATCCTGGGAGTTATAGTTCTGTTCATACTACGGTTTTCCAGAAGTGGCTGCGGAAGTTATTAGTAATTCTGCGGTGGGTGTTTGGTCCTTTCTGGGAAATGGGAATGGATCTTCTGCTTTTGTTTTTGTTTCTTTTAAACAAATACTAATTGGGTACTGACATAGATAGTAAATTCCATTTGGGGGTCCGTTGTCTAATCTGTCTTTTATTTATATATACATATATATATGTATGTGTGTGTTTCTACACGCACATACATACACATACAAAATAATCAATAACAACTAGTATATATTTACATACTCTTTCGTTTAATGTTTGATTTAAAGATTTCTCTATAGAATCCGCTTCTGTAATTGCTGACTAAGAGTGTGACCTAGCTTTTTAAAACCCTCTTCTTCAATGCTGAAATTCTTGTAGATTAACCAATAGATTATCAGTTGTCATTTGAAGCAAAGGAAGTCTTACCTGAGTTATAAATGATAACCACATATTGGCAGAAACATTGGGTGATGTTTTGTGAAGATCCCATAGCATATCTGTTCCATCAGAAGATCCAGAAACCACATCTATTCCATCCATTTATTCCACTAAAACTTTTTTTTTTTCTACTCGAAACTCTTGGGGTATTTTCTGATTCTTCTCTGGATATCTGCCACTATTCAAGTCTCTTCACCAGAGAAAAATAATTTTTCCATTGTTTGGATATATGTAAATGCCCAATGTATTTGAAGTTTGGATGGTGTATATTTTATTGTCTTCGTGACTAAGTTCTTAGAAGTTAGAGATTATGCCAATTTAATTTTGTATGGACTTGATATATTGGGGTGATACAATATCACTGCTTGATGAAGAAGATGATAGCATGGTGTACAAACAACTCAAATTTTCTATTGGATTACCAAATTAAATATCCCATTTAGTCAGTAAATAGTTTTATCTTTCAGTAGCATTTAGAGGTGCATGCTTCCCTTTACGGTTATTTAAGATATGTGTTAAGTAAGTTTTGAGAAGTAATAGCTTGTCAGTGAAGGATCTTTTTATTTAACACTCAATAAGGTTTGTGATAGGACTTGTCTTGACACTTTCCCCACTCCTAACCCCCAACTTTCAGGATGATGTAGAGTATTTAGCATAGTATATTCTTTATTTTTACTGTTATTTCCAGATTGCATTTCTACCACCATCTCTCAACAACCTCTTATTTTATTTTGAAGTGTACACTATTCATTTATACTAACCTTTCTCTCTTTTTGTCATTGTATCTTTGTACCTTTACCTCTTCTTTTTATTCCTTCAATTTAGCACCCCACCCCTTGCTATTGTCATCTTGACTTCATTGTCTACTTCAGTGAACTCATAATTGTTGAGAAGACTAGCGACATTCATTTTCATTTCATTCACAAATGAATGGCCACACTTTGAATTCGTCATTATATTTAATTATTCTGTTTCCATGATTTTGAATTTTAAAATTCCCTTCTGGGACCTGTCAGATTTAAATTCCACTCTTTTATTTACAATAAATATGACCCTTGCCCTTATCAAAACCTCAAGGTCTTCAATCTTTCTTGTTCTCCCAATGCCATTCTTTCAGTCCATTTATGATTTGTTCCCTGAGTAATTCATACTATATGCTTTGTTCCCTGTTATTGGGTTTGCTAAATATTGCTGAAAAAAGTCATGAAGCTATGCCTTAGCCAATTTATTACATTTCATCCTGTCTCTTCCTATTTGGATAGGAATTTCTATTCTTTTTCTTACTATTTCTTAGCATTTGATTCATCTTTTATTGACTTTTGAAATCATTCTCCACTACTGCTATTCAAACTTTTTATATATTTTTTCAAGACCATGTGAAATTGTTTGTAGATGACTTTGATTCTATGTTTATTTAGAAGACCAAAGCCATCTAAAATGACTTCCTTCAACTTTTCTCCCCTTTATTCTAAAATTTCTCTTTCTCTAACACATCTTCACCCATATTCTCTTTGACCCTGTATCAGAAGTTCCTTGTTCTTTCTGAGGCTAACCAAAATATTTGCTAACTTTTAAGTTACCATCTAGTCTAGCCCTTATTTCATAGCTGAAGAACTAGAGACTCAGAGAAGTAAACTTACCCAAACTTCTAAAGTTATTAAGTAGTAGAATCCAGACTTTTACCCATCTTCTGATAATTATTCAATGTTCTTTCTACTATGTAGACTCTCCCTTGTGTCTTTGATCCTATCCCATTCTACCTTCAAGTTTTTTTGTAAATTATCTCTTCTCTCTTTTTTTCTCTGTCCCTCTTTCAGTCTCTGTCTAGGTCCTTTTCTTCCTCCCTTCAGTCCTCCCTTCTTTCTTTCTTTCTTTCCTCCCTTCCTCTCTCCTTCTTCCTCCTCTTTTTCTTCCTTCTTACTAGAAGAGACACAATCAAGTTTGAATCAAATGGGAAAGTTACCTTCTCAAGGCCCAGGTCTGGCTCTAAATCTGTATTTCCCTAATTCTTTATCCAAAGGTAAAGAGTGGAAAACCTAGAATTTGGTAGATGTTTCCATCCTCACTCCTTGATGAATTCTTTTCTTCTGGCCAATGTAATGAAAGTTTTGTCCTCGTCTTCCTTGCTTGGAAATAGATAGCCCACTGTAGACCCTTTGGATAAACTTCACTCTCTGGTTCTGTGTGAGTTCTAATATCTTTGCCTCATTGATTTTTCTGGACAAGAAAAGTCTTTGATTTTCTTAGTTTATGTAGACTGTTCCATTTATGTAGAATGATTTTTTTTCTTCATTTTCTTTTTTCTAATATTTTGTAGATATTACCAAGTTAGTTACAGGTTGTATCCATTAGAATGTGAGCTTCTTGAAAGCAGGGTATATTTTTGCCTTTATTTGTATATTCAATATTTATCATAGTGTTTAATAAATGGTTGTTGACCCAACTGACTTACCCTTCAAATGATACCTTCCCTAGCCCTTAATCTTCTCTATACTTCAGTGGTACCTGGTATCTCTTATATTACACTTTTATATTCTATCTGATATTATAGTATTTAAATGCATACATACACGTATACAAGCACTTCTCCAATAGACTTTCAGCTCTCAAGATCTTAGTTTATTCTTGGACTTTCCAGCACCCAGGACAGCTCCTTGAATCTCAGTGTTTATAGAGAACAAGTATTTTAACATTGAGACCAAGAGAATTTAATATTGTTTTTAACTAAGTTGATTTTTCAGGACCCCTATCCTTCTAAATTTATTATAATGTTTCTTAATTTCCAGATAGCTATAATTATGTTAACCAAATGTCTCTTATAGTTTAGAATGTAGAAAGTACAGAAATTATATTTCACCCCAAATCAGAACATATTCCTATATACTTCTTTTTCTTATTAAAATTTAGTGTCTATCATACTTCCTGCTTAACCATATTATTTGGCATTGCTTTTAGCAAGAATTTATAAAAGAAATATCCTTACTTAGACCTTGTGTCCCTATTTTTGGTTAGGAAAATCAATAACCTATAAGATTTAGTAGCCTAATGTTCCATTGGTTGCAGTGTTTTCTCTCAGATTTTTACAGGGTGAAGATTTGGAAAGAATCATAGTCATCCAGTCTAAATCCCACATTTTGCAGAGGTGAAAACTAAGGTTCAGAAAAGTGAAGTGGTCTATTTTATATTATATAGTGTTGTGGCTGTCTTTTAAGAGCTCACCTTGTATGAGCCCTTTGATCTCAGAGGTGAGATGTATGAGGCAGGGGAACTCATAGGGTGTGAAAAGAGGTCCAGTTTATTATGCCGCACAGCCTTGTTGATGTACAGTTTTGCAAGCATGATCAGCGCATGAACAGTAGGCAATCCCCAGTCATCATTCAGAGAAGTAGCTCGTGGGCATTGTGTATGCATGGTATCTGCCAATGGGAGGAGAGCTGACCCAACCATGTCAGCAACCTGCTCACACGTGAGAGGCTCTGTCAAGGCATCCCTGCTCACGAGCAACTAGCTGTGACCCTCAGGCTCAGCCCATTCCCAATGCCATGCATTAGTGCTCCTTGCTCAACAAGGGTGTTTGTGCAATGTGGCAGAAAACTTATTGTGCACCACAGTTCAAGGTGGCCTGGGCACTCCCTCTCAGCAGGGTTCCATACCCTAACAATGTAGCTTATAAATAACATTGCTAGAATTTGAGTCTAGTCTTTTAGTTTGGAATAAAAAAAAAATTTTTCCCCTACACCACTAGGGGTATCAGTGAAGAAGGACTGATTGGTTAAAGGCTTTTCTTTTAACAGTCTGGCTTGGATCCATTTTGCCAATGATTCTTCCCTAGCTTGCTTTCTTTGTTTTCTTTCTTTCTTGCTGAGGCATTTGGGGTTAAGTGACTTGCCCAGAGTCACACAGCTAGGAAGTGTTAAGCATCTGAGGTCATATTTGAACTCAGGTCCTCCTGACTTCAGGGTTGATGCTCTATCCACTGCACCACCTAGCTGCTTCTTTCTCTTTCTCTTCTCCTCCCCCTTCTCCCCCCCCCCCCCCGCTTTACTTCTAAATTTGCTAATGAACTACCAAGTTCATTTAAAAAATCCATATGTACGTAGGTGTATTATATCATTATGGTTGTGTTTCAATTAGTTTTTATCTACTAAGTGATGCATTCTGGTCAGTTTGGGTTCCTTCTCCAAGAGGAAGGAGTGGGGAGAGGTTTTTAGAAATAGCTAGAATGACTGTTAAATGATGTGTGCAGCCCATAATACTAAAGAAATTACACTAACTCGTGTGTGCTTTCTTGTAGCTCCCTCATGATTTGGCATATTTAGAGGAGCTTGGGATCTGCTTGTCCTAGATATGTACATTTTTAAAAGGCTGGCAGCTTCCTTTGGCTCATTGAGTATGAAAGTTATCACTAACCTTCTTGGACCTAGCCTATGTAGTACTGAGTTTGTTGAAACTACCATATGTGCTCCTTTATCTCTTAAAACCATAGCAGAAATCTGAGAAATTGAGTCATCAGAGAAGCTGATTGGCACTGTATTCTTTTAGTATGTATACCTCACCAGTTTGTGTATTATGTGTGAATACATATAGATTTTGTAAATATTATTAAACTATATAGTTAGATTTAAGGAGTATCAAGTCATAGTTTTGTTCTGTGACATCTAGATCCAGACCATTCACTGAATTCCTATGTTTCCAGCACTAAGCTATTTACAGAAAGATCCTAACTAAAAATTGACTGCTCAGAGACTTCTTTAGGTACAAACAGAAAGTTTCTATATTTTGGTTCTCAGGAGAAATGGGGCAGTCCCTCCCCCAGAGGAGCTGGGGGCAGGGAGGCCAATTTACGGAAGTGTAGGTAACATGATTCTATAGTTGAGGATTACAGAAACACCCCTTCCTTTAACCCACCCAAGCCCCCACTTAATCTTTAAAGTCATCGGCCAACTCAATATTTGTCTTTGGTATGCAGGTAGGCCTTTGTGGCACTAGGGTCTTAGTTAAGCAATAAATGTTTCTAATATCTTTGCTGGGTATATTATTAAGAAAAGGGGTCAATTAAGCAAGAGGGTTAAATATTCCTAAACTACTAACCCATTCATTGAGGTGATCTAGTCTGTTTTCAGGCATTCCTAGGAATAGCTAAATTGGAGACATCTTCTAGGTCATTAACCAATTAGTCAGGTTTACCTCTTATAAAAAGTAGTTGAGCAAGGGGTCAAAAGGGTTATCTCAAACATTCCTGCTGGAAGAGCAAATCTTGTTCTTCTCCCAGAGCTCAATAATTAAACAGAGCCTAAACTACCCAAGGTTATTATTCTGAGAAGTCCTCAGTTTCCCATTTCATTCAGTGGCAATATAAGAAAATCATAAACAATGTTTTCTTAACCTTAGAAAATTTAAAGTTTGGCTAAAGGAATAAAGTAATACTTGTTTTAAAGGATCTTTCCAGTGAATCATTTGTTTCTCATGGTGATAAGACTTACTTTATGGTTACTTAATCTGTGTATTATATCTTTAAGATATAATCTTTATATAATCTTTAAAACCTGCTAAAAATGCATGTGACTATTCCTTTCCACGCAGGGTATGGGTAGGTGACAGAGTAGGAAAAAACAAAAAGTTGATTAAAGAGGTTTGAATTCTATTCCCAATTAGTAATTAGCCTTCTGACTATTTGCAAATAATTTTAGGAAACAAGTTTAGAGAAGTTTTCTGTAAAATGAGGAAGTTTGCTAATCTGATAGTCTCCCTCTGAAATCTTTACTTTTGTTAATTTTAATTTTTTAGTCAGCTATACATGCTTTCTATCAAGCTGTTTTACCATTCCCTTTAAAAATTTTTTTTAGCCATTTGATTTATGTTTTTTTACATGTACTCTTTCATATATTTATTCTCCTTGAGAATGATGTTTTCTAATAAACCAAGTCATGAGAAGAATATTAATACTTTCTTATTTTTGATAGAAGTCTGTTTCCATCATCTCTTATAAATGTATTGGGTTTTTTTTTTGATTCCTCATATTTGTAAGTTCTTACTTCACAATAATAACTAATTATCTGTATGTACTCTGTTTGTTCAGCAGTTCCTCAGTTTGTTTTCAAATTTCTTCCTCCACAAGAAGTTGCTTCGATCACTGGCATCAAACTCAAAGAGAGACAGTCTAGTTACTGCATACAAGTATTAGAAAACTACATACTAACACTTTATATATTCTATTCTATTTGTATTTATTTTGTCAAATATTCCCCAAGAAATGGGGGCCACTAACAGTATATAAGGATCCCACCCAAATTATTTTCTGACTCTGAAGCTTGCATAGATCCTTATATACTATTAGTGGCCCCTGTTGATTTCACTGGTCTAAGAATTTTAAGAAGAAATATAGATGAATATGTTAGAAATCAGGCGCTTACTTTGTTCAGAGCATTATGCTCGATATCAATGATGGGAATACAAAGTTTTCAGAGGCATACGCAGAAAGCAGTTGTTGGCATTGAATCAGGAAGACAGATTTGAATTTTATTTTCAACATTTATTATATTTTATGTCTCTGGATCAGTCAGTTAAACTTCTTTGAGGCGCAGTTTCTTCATCTGTAAAATGGGGATAATGATACTTGTGATATTTATTTTACTGGGTTATGATACTTAAATGAGATAATATTTGTAAAGTACTTTGCAGATCTTAAAGTGCAATATCAGTTTCAGCTATTAGTATTATTATTGTTGTTGTTATTATTATTATTGTTATAAGACATTAACCTGCTCTCTTGGAATTTGTAGTCAAGGAGAGGGATATTACATAAGAATAGATAAGATGATTCAGATTTACAAAAGCCTAGCACAATGTTTCACATGTATTAGGCTTTAATAATTGTTTAATTAAAATGAATAAATACATTAAAGAGTTACGGAACAGAATGCTATGTGAACAGAGTGGTAATGTTAAAAAATAAAATGCTAATGAAAATAAGGATTAAAGAAATGACTTCAGGTTTTACATTCCTTTTAAGTTGAGCTTTAAAGGATGGACAAATACATTGGCCAGCTGGACAAAGCAAGACATTGCAAACATGGGGATTAGCTTAAGCAACAGCATGGAGTTGTGAAAATAAACTGTCCCAAGTTGGTCGGTATGATTTCTACTTTTTTTCTGTATATCTGGTATTCAGATCCAAGTCTTTCCCTGCTGTTTCTCCATCCACTACATATCACATTGAAACAGTGCTGGATTTGGAATTAGCAGAGAGAAATCTGGATTTGAATTTTGCCTTTGACTTTTTATTAACCATGTTATTTTGGCCAAATAACTTTTCTGAAACTTTGTTTCTTCATCTTTAAAATGGTAGTTATGATACTTGAAAATATCTTTCACACCCCCTCACATTATTTTGGAGGAAACTGCTTTGCAAATCTTAAAGCAGTATATTCATTTGAATTTCAATATGATTATATCTTGGCTCTTTTATTGTAATCTTAACTGACTTTTGTGGTTGTAACATGTATTTCGTTATTTTTGTAAGTTAAGCTATATTATATAGGCAAAATTATCTTCTACATGTTTTCCAAATCTGTAGAGTGTCTTTATAAACTTTTCTGTTTTCAGATCATGTCAGTTAGTTTTTTAAAACCTTTTTTTTGCTTATTTGCATAAAATGTCAAACCATACAAACCACAGTGATCATATAGTTATTATTTGTTCTACAGAGTTGAACCAAATAATTATCATTGTTATTAAGGAATAATTTAATAGAGAACACATGCAAATATATTAATGATATTATAGCTATTTTGGCTGAATTTAGGCAACATAGATTTTAGATCTTGGAGCCAAGGATTTTAACATTTGAGATTATTTTTCTGATAAGTTGACAGAGTTCAATATTTCCATAACTGAATGTAAGGAAATGTTGCTTTGTCTGTATTCAGTATAAGCTAATACCAATTTTTGTCATATCACGAAATCATGGAATTTGAGAATGAGAAAGGATCTCTCAGCAATCATGTAGTCAAATTCATTACACAAAATAATTTCTGCTATAACAGTTAAAAGTGATATGTGGAAGAGCAATATGGAATTTGAACCTGTAATACTAAATACTATTTGAAAGGCTATATAATTTAAAATTCATCGAATTCATGTTTGATGGGTTGTTACATCATTTTAATGAGAATTATTTTATATTTTATTAAAGCCTAAATTTGGTCACATCTCCTTGAATTGAATTGATTTTTGTTTCAGAGCAGATTCTTGGTTTTTTAAAAGAAAAGTGACTTTTCTTGCCTCGTCATTTTGCTCAGTTATCTTTCCCGGTACTTACTTTTGATAGCTCAGACTTCTTCCCGAGACTGTCAGAAATAATTGATTGTGCCTTATATTAGGTAGGAATATTTATACAGAAATGTTGTGTGCCATCTAGGGTCGGAAGATAAGGTATTTTAGTATTTTGACACATTTGCTAATATTTGGGATTTAGCACCTTCTATTTGTTTAGTCATTTTTTTTGTTTGTTTTTTGTCGCATTCTATCTACTCTTTATAACTTCTTTTTTTTTTGGCAAAGATACTGAAGTGGTTTACCATTTCTTCTTCAGCTCATTTTACAGATGAGGAAACTGAGGCAAAAAAAAGGCCAGGGTAATACAGCCAGTAAGTGTTTGGGCTTAGATTTGAATTTGGGTCTTCCTGATTCCATACCTGGCACATTTTCCACCACATTACCTAGCTGGTTTAGTAGCTAGATATACCATATTTTATTTTTTACTGAACAATAGGATCTGGACAAAACTCCCATTTATTTGTTTATTTTTATCTTGAATCATTGTCTTAGAGTAGCTAAGTCTTTCAGAGTTGATCATCATTACAGTATTTCTCTTATATTGGTATATATTGTTCTTCTTGTTCTACTCATTTCACTTTGTTTTACTTTATAAAGTCTTCCCATGTTTTTCTGAAATTGTTCTCAACATTTCTTATAGCCCAATAAAATTCTGTCATAACCGTATGCTACAGCTTGTTCAACCATTCCCCAATTGATGGATATCACTTCAATTTCCACTTCTTTCGTGAGGCAAACTTGAAAAATATGCTTAATGCCATAGTTCTAGTCATTTAATAGGTAATGGCATATATATATATATATATATATACATATATAAATGTTAAATATTTAGCTAAAAGAAAATGAATTGATGACTTTTGGTTTTAGCATAGAATGTTTAAAAAATTATTTGGTATATGCTCAGTAGCAGGTTGAACTTGCTATACTTAAGTTGTTATGGATTCTTTAGCTTTAGGTTTCTGTTATATGGATAAGCTTGGTCCCCCTGTTGCCTTTGAGATTAACATTGTGGTATAATCAAAAAAATCTATCAGTTGGTAAATTCACTGCATTTAATGTACAAAGGACAATGATTAGAAGCATTTTCTGAAGAAGTTTTTTATTTTTTTTTAAAAGGAAATTAAATGATAAACTAATAAGTTACTTGATAATTCAAATCTTGTCTATTCGGATTGCAGTACAATGATGTTGTTTTATAATTGGGAATCCTTTAATGAAGAAAAATGAATCATTTAAATTGTCATTAAATCTTAGGTTAGAAAGCCCTTTTGCTTCATCTCTGCCTTAGTTCAGCCTCTTAAAATTCTTTGTCAGTAATACTTGCTAAAGCATCATGACTCATCTGAGTTATAAATGTAGATGAACTGTTGTATTAAAGTTGTCTTCTTTTTCACTTTAGCCTGAAAACTGGTTTTTTAAAATGGAAGCCAGATTATGACAGTGCGGCAACTGAATATGGGAAAGCAGGTAGGAATGATTCTAGACTTTTAGATCCAGTTCTATAACTTAAAATAATCATTTGCTTCTATCTAGCACAACATTAATGCAAATCTCTTGAATTTTAACAGTAAATCTTTAGTATATACCTTTCGTATTTCTTCCCCTTAACTACTAATGCCTCCTTCATTGTTAACCTGTGATCTACTGCTTCTTTTCAACTAAATAGTGAAATGCTGACTCCAAGAAGTAGATTTTAGTAGTTTTAGTATGCTTTGTGGTAATCATGGTGATTTAATTGTATTACATATTTTGTAATTTTTGTCATAATATTTATATTTATTTCTTTAATACTTGTATTTATTAATATTAGTTATATTAATAATTCATACAAATAATTCTATACAATTTATATAATATATAAATATTTATATACACTTTTACTTTATATAATATATAAATAAATAATTAATAGTAATATGAATATTATTAATGTTTATATTTATATTTTAGTTATTTTTTAAAATTCTCTTATAAGATTAGAAACAGATCTAATGGTATATTTGTGAAAGTTAGACATTCAGTTTGATGTTAAACCAGATAGATACTTCAGAATCATAAAATTATAGTTCTAGAAGAGACCTCAGAGGTAAATTAGTCCAACCCACATCCCCTTACTACATGCCCAATATATGATCATCTATTACTTGAAGACCTACTTTGATAGGAGTTATGTCCTAAGGCAATCCATTCTGTTCCTAGTTAACTGTAATTGTTATGAATTCCTTTCTTGTATTTACTCCAAATCTGCATCTCTGTGTCTTCTACCCAGTGATCCTAATTTCTACCTTTTGAGACTAAGCAGAGTAAATTTAATTTCTCTTCCACATTCCAGCTTTTGGTTTCAAGTCCTCTGGGTTACCCTCCTCAGGACAAGCTTCCAGATTATTAAGATCTTTTCAAGAATATGACATCTAGAATTGGATATAAATATTCCATGTGTGGACATTCTGCTTTTAGTTCAGTAGTTTTTCTTTTTGTTTGCTTGTTTTGTAATGTTTTCTCTCTTTTTTAAAATACAAAACTAATCTGGTTTGAAGTATGGCTTATAGTTAATAATGTGGTTAAAATTTGAATTCAGTTCAGGGGAGCAATAAATTTGTATGCTTTATAGCTTAGTTTATCTTTATTACATTATACATTGTGGTGCATAAGTTGGTTTTTTAAGTTTAAGAGATCTGCTTCTGAATGAGTTAGCTTATAGTGCTATTATTATTAGTTGCTGAACACCTTTACCATTTCTTCACTTTTCAGAGGCCTGCTAATTGTAAGCAATGTTGATTCCCAGCATCAGTGGGTATCTTGAGAGTATATTAGAAGTAAATAGTTCCTCATTTAGTCATTTGCTGAAGGTATAGCACTTTCCCGGCTTATAATTGATAGTAAGGTTAGAGTAGGAAAAGCAGGAGGAAGAGAATGGGGAAAAGGTGAGGTACCATATACATTAGAGAAATATGTGTATACCTTTATTGAAGGGAACAGGACAAGAAAGTAGAGGGACACTCATGACTAATAGGATTGTTTGATGTTCTTTCATCCTTTTCTTTTTTCCTCAAATCTCTACCCTATATCCCCCAATAAAATCATAGGTCTCAGAAAGGTAAGGTAATTCTGTCTTCTTCTTTATACTGTATACTTCCCCATTCCAAGCCTAAGTACCAAAATGCTTCCCATCTGTGATTGATCTCAGTAGAGTATTAGTATAATTAAAATGAGAGACATTTTACCTGAAATGAATCTACATTTGGTGAGATGAGTGGAAAACATTATTAAAAGCTCTTCTGATGTATTTTATCTTCTCTCCCAGGGCAGCTTCTTCCCACTCTTGGTACTCTCAACTAATTAGGACCAAGAGAAAAATAACATAGAAAATCACATTACTTAATAGCATGTATGCAGCTACAAAGAACTTGTTCATCCTGTTCTTTTTGATTAGAAGTTGGGGGAGATGCAAGTGGGAGTGGGAGAGTTCAGTTAAAACAAAGTGTTAATTCTAGAATGAAGAGGAAGGGACTAAGAATTTGGGTTTTCATAGCAAATAATTGAACCAGAGTAGTGGTGCCTGGGAATATGAGGAAGGGAGTAGGGAAGGAGGGCTTGGGTCTACTGTAATATTTTAAATCCTTATCTTTTAGTTCTTTCACAACTTTATTTTTCTGCCTCAATATTTTATTTAGATTTGAGGCTGCCATTAAAGTTGTATAAATATCAGTGATGTGGATGATGTAGATATCAATGACAGTAGGCACCAAAGTTGGGGTTCAATCATGTGAAGCATTCACAATGACCATTCTCTTTGGCAAAAGGTAGATTTATTTGGGGGAATAGTTTACAGACAAAATGAAAGGATACAATAGATACTGGAAATGGTAAATATGAAATGGATTTGGGAGAACATATGAAAGACAAGTTCCTCAGTGGAACTCACAATTACCCTGTAGAAAGAGAGCACCTTATGAGGGTTGGGACATACTGTTAGCTAGTAGGCTAAATCCTGAAAGGGACTTAGCACCAAAAGAGTTAGTTAGCTCTAAGGAGAAGTGGGGTTGGGAAGCATGTCGGAGTTAGGGGAGATACCACATGACATGGGTGTGAAGTAGTAAGGAGAAAGACACCACAAAGCAAAGTGCTGTGATGAGCTGACCCAAAGGAGGGTGCTAGCCATGGGATGATCCAAAAATAGTTTTTATAGGGAAAATTTAAACTCAGGGACATTACTGATTTCTGGCAGGGCTTGGCAAGGTGAAACTGCCCAAGATCCCTATAGAAGGTGAATCTCAGGACTCTACATAACTTGGATTTCTGACTAGACAGGACCCTAGAGCTAAGCTAGTCTCTTTATCAGTACCTTCTCCCTGTTTGCCTCAGAGATCAGTTCTTTAGTTTCTCTGTATCCAACACACCATTCAGGAACTCATCGATAGTAGATTCTTTTCTTTTTTTCTCCCCCCCCCACAATAGTATTACATTGTAAAGTTTCTTCTAGAGATCCCAATAATATAATTCTTTTAAAAATAAAAAAATAGTAGGTAGAATTCTCTTTGAAACTTATTTTATTCCAGTATTCTCATCCTTTATGAAGTATTTTTGTAGTAACATTTCTACTTTTTATGAAGTATTTTTCCTATCAGTTCTCAATTTTGGTGCCTATTAGGATCAGAAAGTTAGTGTTACTCAGCAAAGTCTTTGACTGCTAATACTTTTCATACTATATTAAATGTGTGTTAATCATAATATACTGACTGTAATCATCCAGTCTTCTAAGGTACTAAAGAGTAATTTTTCCATAGAGCATAGCAAATGTTGGGGTATTTGTTTGTAATTTGTATTTTTGACAGGAACTTTTAGCTGTGTAAAAACTTTTGAAATATGGATTGTTAAATTCATTAAATATGTGTGGGAAAGCTCAAAAGGAAGGCATCTTATAAAATAGCATAAATTGTAAAGAATATAAATAATAATATGAACTGTTAGTACATTTTTATAAGTAAATTAAAAATTGTTAATCTGTTATTTTTTGATCCAAAGAAATCAGAATTTCATTTTTATTTTGACTGCCATAGTTTTAGCTTCCTGAAATTTAGCAAAATTTTAAAGGAAGCTTTCTTAATTTCTAGAGTATATTTAAACTGCAAAGAAGAAAGGCAACCTTAAAAGGGTCAGTGACTTAAATAACTATTAAAAAGTGTTAATTAGAGAAGCTGCAAGAAAAACAGTTTTTAAAGGATAAATCATCAGATAATTGTATGGTCAGGAAAAAATGATGCAAGGAACCATCCATAGACAGGCCATATATACCCTATTTATATCTATCAAATGTTTAAAAAAAAAAAAAGAGTAAGAGAGAAAGGTCCCTTACATACTGAACAAGGTCACCTTGTGATGAACTAATAAGGGAAATATTGGATAGTTAGGCACAAATAGATTTCAAGCTTCTTTGTTGAAGGGATTATATTAAGTGACATTAGGGAAAAGGAGGACCTGCTTAAGCATCCTTCTGTTAATTGCTGTTCATTTGGCCTTAGCCAAGTTACTTCAGTCAATCAACAAACATTTATTAAGCACCTACTGTGAGCATGGCTCTGTGTTAAACAATACATAAAGAGGCAGAAGACATTCCTAGCTCTGAAGGAACTTATAAGCTTTTGGGAAAGACAACATGCAAATATATACAAAGATTGCGATGTATGGGATAAAAGAGAAATAATTAGCAGAGGGAAGACTTAGAATTGAATTGGGTTAGGAAAGTCTTCTTGTTAAGAAGGTGTTTTTATTGGGCCTCCAAGGTAGCCAAGGAGACCAGCTTTACCTTTCTATTCTCCTATTCCTCATCTATAAATTGAAGGAACTGAACTAGGTGGCCTTTGAGGTCCCTTTCTGCTCTGAATGTGTTAGGAGATGATAAATCCATTCAAGTATTATTTATTCTTTTTCTAAGCTCTGTATAAGGTTTTTGTAAATAAGCGTTTTTAATAATGTTTGCCCTAATGATTCATTTTGTTTTTCTCAAGTGATAAAAGTAGAAACAAGATTTTTTTTTTTTGCTTTATTTCAGCTGTTGCTTTTAAAAATGCCAAACAGTTTGATCAAGCCAAAGATGCCTGTCTGAGAGAAGCTGCTGCACATGAGAATAATAGGGCGTATCTTTTCAACATCACTTAAAATAGCTTTTTAATGAATTTAATCTATCATTAATTGAAAATATTCATTGGTTGATGCCAATTTTTCCCTTAGTTTTGAATTTGTCACCTGTGAAGGAAAGAACAGTATTAATTTATAAACAAATGAAAGCCTCAACATTTTATGCTCTTTTAAATTGTTTTTAATGATTTCTAAAAAGTAGGAGGATGTTTTTATTCACAGAATTAATTTGGGAATAGAATGCCTTTGAGATATTTATTTTTATGTTGCTGCATGTGGTAGAACTATTTTTATTTATTTATTTAGTATTTTTTATATTTATTTATTAAATTTTCATCTCCCTACTAATACATAGTATAGGATAAAGGAGCTATCAATTAATTAAATACTTTTAAACAACTATACTTTCTACTGGGTGCTTGTTCCATACAGTAGGAATATAAATACAAAAGTGAAACAATCTCTGTCTTCAAGGAAGTTACATTCTACTAAAATGGTGCAAAAAAATAAAATAGCAAATAATTTAAGCTAATAAAACTGCTAAATTTTTTGTTTTTGGTATTGAGGCTGAAAAACAGATTGAAGTGAAAAAATTGGCCTGAAATATTTAAAACTTACAGAATGAAATGACTTCTTGTTCTATCTCCATTAAAAGATAGTTGTAATAATTTTAAATTTTGATTGAGCTTGTTAAATCAGTACATATTAGAAATTTGAAAAGAAACTGTTGTGTTTCTTTAGTAGCATCTTTCTGAAATTTATGATTTTTAGGAAATATCTATTATAGTCATATGTGTTTTCATGTATGTACCATCATTTTAGGAAAGAAGAATTGATTTATGACATTTCACTTTAACTTTGTTCCTGTTAACTGATAAATGTCTAGATAAATGTTCATTTCTTTTGTTTTTTATCTTTAACTCTGACTCCTTCATATCCTCAGTCTTTTTCATGCAGCCAAGTAAGTTCTTTATTCCTAGTTACCTAAAGTCTTTGAGCTTTTCCCAATTTATAGAAACACAGTTGTATTGATTTAAAATGTTTGTCCTTGTTTCTATTTACAGAACATTAATATATAATTTGAACATGTTCTTAAGTTGCAACACATTAAAAGTATTGTCTTTTTCTATCAACTACAGAAAAAATTTCAGGCCATTTTATTCTACAGGTTAAAAGGGGAATAGCTAAATATGATCTCTTTTTTCTCCTCTTATGGTAATTTTGAAAGTTATTCATCTGTGAAATAAGATTTAGAAAGCTTGTTAATTTTATTCAGGTTTTTAAAAAAAAAAACTTTTTTGTTCTGTGAAATACATTCCATCATCTACTTTATATTGTACCAAAAGCACAAACTAAAAAAATGGCATCATAAACATAATAAAAAAAAAAGGAAGTATGATTTTACCCAGCTGCTCTATTAGTAAATGAAAAAGTTACTTTTACTGACTAGTAAAACCCAGAACTGCCCTCTGCTTTCTCCTCCTCCTCCTCCTCCCTTGGCTCCTTCTTTTAAGTCCTTAGTGAAGGAAATTTGTATTTTCTCTCTTTGCAGGGCTTATGAACAAGCTGGCATGATGTTGAAGGTCAGTATGACACAACTACAACATAGGTGATATGACTTTTTATATTATTTCAAATTATTAAATATGTAAGTTATGTATAGGCTGAAAAGTCACAGGGTAGGAAATGCTAAGCATGTTAGAAAAACTTTCTTAAATAGTGCTAATTAGATTGTAAATGGAGAGAAGGCATCAATAATTTTTTAAAATATATTTTTATTTTGTTAAATATTTCCTAATTACATTTTAAAATATTTTTAACATTGATTTTTAAAATTTTTGAGTTCCTAATTCTTTTCCCTTCCCCCTCTTTTTTCCTTTTCTTGAGGAGAATTTGATATTAATTAAACCTATGAAGTCATTTAAAACTTATTTCCACATTAGCCATGTTGTAAAACAACACAGACAAAAAATAAAACAAGAAAAATAAAGTATGCTTCAACCTACATACATGGTTTATCAGTTCTCTCTGGAAATGCACAGCATTTTTCATTATGGGTCCTTTGGAACTATCTTGAATCATTATCTTGATCAGAATATCTAAATCTTTCATAATCATCCTTATAATATTGCTATTACTATATGTAACATTCTTTTGGTTCTGCTTCTTTCTTTTTTTTTCCTTTTTACCTTTTTATGCTTCTCTTGAGTGGTTCTGCTTATTTCACTTTGCATGAATTCATATAAATTTTCCCAGGTTTTTCTGAGATCATTCTATTCATCATTTCTTATACCATAATATGTGTATTCCATCACAAGAATATACCACAACTTGTTCAACCATTCTCCAATTGATAGGCATCCCCTTGATTTCCACTTTTTTGCCAACAGAAAAAAAGAGCTGCTATAAAAAGTTGTGTTCATTTAGGTCCTTTTTCTTTCTCCTTGATCTCTTTGGAATAGAGATGTAGTAATGGTTTTGCTGGGTCAAAGGGTAATGAACAGTTTTATAGTTCTCTGAGCATAGTTCCTTAACATTCCAGAATGGTTGAATTAGTTCACAACTGCACCAACAGCACTTTAGTGTCCCAGTTTTTCTAGATCCTCTCAGGCATTTGTCATTTTTGTTTTCTGCCATGTTAGCCAAATCAGATAGGCGTGACATGATATCTCAGAGTTGTTTTAATTTTCATTTCTCTAATCAATAGTGATTTAGAAAATTTTTTCATGTGACTTCTGATAGCTTTGATTACTTCATCTGAAAACTGCCTTCTTTCCCTTTGACCATTTGTCAATTGGGAATGGCTCTTTAAATTTGACTTAGTTCTCTACATATTTGAAAAATGAGCCCTTTTCAGAGAAACTTGCTATAAATGTCCCTCCTAGTTTCCTGTTTTACTTCTGATTTTTGTCTTCATTGGTTTTGTTTGTGCAAAAGCCTTTTAATTTCATGTAATCAAATTGTCCATTTTATTTTAGGATATTAATAATTAGTGTCTTAAGGAATCAGCATTTTTTCAGCATTTTATATTATTGATTCTATAAACTTTTAAAAACACAACTATAGTGAATATTACAACAAAAACAGTAGCTAGTAATGAATGTCATTGATTGTAGACCATCATTCAGTTTACTGCATACAAAAGCCAGCATTGAAATGAATAGTATTCGCTGGCCCCCATTAACAGATTTTGTTTTTATCCCCACCTCTGGAATGGTGTTCATCATCCTCATAAGTTTCTCCATTGTAATGGTATCTTTGTTAAGATGGGTCAAAGTCAACCAGTTTTATGCGATTCAATTCTTCTGTCTCCTCTATTTCTTTTCTTTCAGGCAGTACTTTTCCTACAAATATATCTTATCTGATAAAAGAAAGCCTTTCTTTGGGAAGTTTATTTTAAATTCAATTATTGGAATTCCTTTTCTATAAGATTGTCAATAAATTGGTATGTCTTATTATAGTATTATATGTACATTATTACATTTATGCTTTTATATACACATTTGGTATCTTTATTTAACAATGTGACTAGGATAAGAAGTAATGACTATTAATAGTTGATATTGGTTTCTAAGAACCACACAAAACTTCATCCAAATGGATGTTCATATACGTGAAAAAGCTTATCAGTCACCTTGTTCGGTAAATATAGCATTGTCCTGATCCAAAACAATGTTAATATTTCCTGGTTCAAGTCCTTGCTCCTTGTCATTTTCACCAGAGAATGTTATCTTCTGACCATCTTTCATATCCTTGTCACAAACCTCCAGAATCTTTGTCTCTCAAATAATTTTCCTTTTATTAGTTTTTTACATCTATCTTTAGGGCTGAGTTGATCCTCTTGCCCTTGGGCATTTCATAGAAACTGATTGAATATGCTGAATCTTTCCAAGTCCTATCTGATGAATTCTTATATGTAACCTAGTAGCTCTGCAATTGGGACAACATTCTGCAGTTCCTTTCTTTAATATTCAGTCCTTCACATTTATCACAAATAATTTTTTGCAAAGCCAGTTTTCTTGTTGCACCATTATGTAAATCTCCTAAAATTGCCAAGAACTGATGAACATTTTTACCTCTCTATTGTCTTTGCATTTTTCTGCCTCCTCCCTCCCAAAAAAACCATTAAAGTTATCCATTAGAGAACCAAAGCCATCACCAGAACCACTCTCTTTAATGGCTTGTTCTTCACTCTTGTCATACAAGACTCTTTTCTTTGTATTAGAAAGCACTTCATAAGCTTGAGAAATGTTTGCGCTTTTTACCTTCATTTGAATTCTTACCTGGGTGATAATATACCCTTTTTTAGTTCTTCCTGGGAGGAATTGGGTTTTACCCCCAAAACAGGAGTCATTTCCTTCACCATTTTCTATAGTCAGGGAGTCACACTCATCTTGCCCCAGGTATTGAAATGAACATGTTCTGAATGGGGTGAAAGAGGATTACCTGGGACCTGGTTGTGATGTGAGGGAGCAAGTAGAAGAAAGAGAAGATGCAGAGGCAGTTCATATGTATGGAACTTGGACAGTGGCAGGTGGTACCCTCTGCTCCTCACTAAGTTTTATGAAAAGTTCTCAGAAATTACATTTTAAATGTTAAATTTTATAAGATAAGCTGTTTAATTTTGAAAGTGGTTATCAATATGTGGGTGATATAAGCAGCCCCATTATAATTTTGATGTTTCTTCAGCTTCAGAGGACTAAAGTGAATATTCTTGGTTGTTTAAACAGCTTGATTTAAATTTATGTTGAAGGAATAGAGAGGTTTCATTTCTGTTTACTTTTTACATTTTAATGGAAAGGCAAAGCTTTTGGCTCAGAAAAAAAGGCTACTTTAGCTTCTTTGAATCATGTTGTTTTCATTAAGTTAATACTACTACTTTTACTGACACTAGTTTTCAGAATTATGTAAGAGGGTTAATTTTAATTCATTGAATTATATTTTGTGATAACTGTAGCTTTGGAGGTATCATAAATCCCTATAGGCATTTGGAAAGTTTTAAGATAAAAATTAATGCTGATTCATTTTAGTTTTAAATATTTAAGCTGAATAGTAACTGAAAGAGGAAATTTGACTTTCATTTTTTGTGTATGTTGATGCAAATATTTTTATGGGATTTCTTATTCACTTTTGTTTCAACTAAAGCATTGCAAAACTCTGTTTTGGGGTAATTGTTTTAATAAAAAATCATTTCTTGGCTTAAATTTGATCAGAATTACATTTTGGTAAGTCAGACTGATTTATCAATAATAGTAGCTCCTTAAGAACTAGTCTTGAAACTGGAGTTTTCTTCTTTTCCTTGGATCTTCTTACAACTAAATATAAGAGAACTTAAAAGATTTCCTCCCTACCCTGTTACATACCTAAATAAATCCAAAAATGGACTGTGACTCCTGACATTACAGTACAAGGTGTTGATGCTGGATCACCATCATGTTCACAATCTAAATTAATGATCTTGTTTCTCCAACTAAATCTATTTTGAAACAACTAATGGAGTTTAATCTTCACCAAAGCTTATTATTCAGACATGTTTACTAAACTGTTTAATTTGAATACTTGAAGATAGAGTTTAGAATGAATAAATTTGGATGGATTGGCAGACAGATTCAGGAAAAAACATTTTGGCATGTATTTGAATTCAATAAACATTTATAATTCCAGGCAACATTATGAATCCTGAGCTTCATGGTCCTGAATAAAATCTGTTGGTTAAACTTTCCACCCATTTATCATATAAACCTTTATGGCAATGCATTGTGAAACCTGTGGCTAATTTCTAGACAGAGGTATGCAATGGGCCCCAAAGCTCTTGTATCCATTTCTGGTTTTGCCATTTTCTGAATCTTAAGGACTGTATCTTATTTGCCTCAAAGAGACCTTGTGGTTTAAAAATGGCCAAATTGAAATAGTAACATTTTTACTTTATGCTTCATAATTAACCTTTTTCCCAATTCATAGGAAAGTGCTGAGTGGCATAGCTGTAGAGTTGGCAGCATGTCCATTTGAAAGTAAATGCCAGGCTTATGATAGAGTTTCTGAAGCTCAGAAAATGAAGCCAAAGCATGTCTAAATCATGCTTAATCTTTAATGCCAAGATATAAACTTGTTTGTGCCACCTTGGTACTTATATATGGTCTTGCTTTGTAGATAGTTATATGTCTTATTTCTTGTATTAGGTCTTTTACTGCATTCTAAATCCCTTGAGTACAAGAGATGTGTGTTATACTTATCTATGTTGCCCCATGATCATTTAGCACTTTGTTTTATATAATAGATGCTCAAGAAGTATTTATTGAATGAATAAAGAAGGGGTACCCTACAGGTGCCAAGGAGCCTCTCCCCTTCAGGATAAAAGTGGTTAGAGCAAGTTTTAAAACTTTTTTCAACATTGAATTCTTAAGAGAACTCTGCTCTTTTGCTTCTAAGGAGAAATGACCAAATGTTGCTATAATGAGATTCTGGGAAGATGTTTTGTTAACTAAAATTTCTATATTGAATTTCAGAAAGGTAATCTTTTTTCTTCTTGCATCCTTTAAAAAAAGTCTTTAATTTGTTGGTCTCAGGAGTAATGAAAAAAATCATATTTCATAGTCAAGGTTTTAAGAGCAAAGAGCAGGTTTTATGAGTGAAATCATGGTAATTGTTTTCACAATGCATTCAGTGACTGAATTAATATGACTTTAGGTTGAAGATCTAGTTTCAGAATTATCATTCATGTGCTGTCTTTATGTTTGGACATAATTTAGGATTTTGTCCTGAAACCTGTTTTTCTTTCTTTACACTCTCTGGGTGATCACATTAACTCCTATGAGTTCAGCTGTTATCATCATGGAGATGACTATCAAATCTACATATCCAGTCCTTGCCTTTCTTCATTACTATCTTCTTGCTAGACATCTCTGACTAGATTTCTCACTGTTGAGTTTCGTTGAGCTCACTACTATCTTTCCAATCATCCAGGTTGTCTCTTTATCACCTGTGAGCTTTCACTGCTCTTTACTTTTTATATTTAGTTGCAAAATCTTTTAATTTCTATCTCCACAACATTTCTCCTATTGTGATCCCTTGTTTCCTTTCATTTTTTTTAAGCCTTCAATACAATTACACATTCTGCTTCTATTATCTTCCCTCTCCATACAGTGGCCAAATTAGTAGTCCTCAAGCATGTCAGTCTTCTGCTCAGGCAGTCCCCATTGCCTCTAAGATATTTAAAGCCATTCATAACCTGGCTCCAACTTTTCTTTAGTAATTGATTTTACATTTTTCCTCTTGTACTCTTCTATTTTAGGCACACTAGTCTACTTTCCATTTCTCATACATAATATTTCATTTTTGCCTGTACCCTTGCAAGGCTCTCCCTCATTCCTGAAGAATTTCCCCTTCTATATAAAGCCTTTTCTGATCCCCATCATCATTACTCAATTGTGCTTCCTCCTCCCTGACAAAGGAAGCTTTGGATTTATTTAATAAGCATGTTGTATTATTTGTGTCTGTACTTAATGTTGATTTCTTCTAGTAGACTCTAAGTAGTGGAACTGGTAAGTTTTTGTCCTTCTGTCTCCATCACAGTGTTTGACCCATAATAAGTACTTACTAAATGCTTAATAAATTGAATGTGAGGTATTATTCCTTTAAATTTTGCTTTAAAATGTTTAATTCTAGAGACTTCAAGGTCGTTACATATGAGAATAATAATATAATACTTTAAATATGACAGCTTGCACATTTTCATGGACAAAATATTAAGAAAACTGACTTGATTTTAAAAAATTTAGTATGGCGACTTGCATAATCTCAACAAAGCTTCACTTCAGTAGTCATTTATCAAGTGATCATTATGCATAGATAATTTATTGGAAATAATACAGATAGATTAGACCCAGTCTTATGCCTTATGGATCTTGCACTCAAATAATGTAATATACAGATAATTATACTGCACAAGAATATAAGAAGACATAAGAAAAATACAGCAAAATGCTATGTCAGGATTTTGAAAATTAAGATGATTTTATCAGGGAAGATTTCATGGAGAAGGTAATGTTAACTAGATCTTGGTAGATTTCCACATATAAGACAAAGGAAGCCATTCCAATAAAAGGCAACAGCATGAGTAAAACATGTGATTGGAAAAGTGTAGGATATGCATGTGGATAAGGAAATAACTCCTCTTTGTTAGAGTGTAATAGATTGTAGCAGGGAGTATGTGTGAGGTAGCCTTGGAAAAATTATTGTATAAAGAGCCTTGAATGCTAGGCTAAGGAATTTGAACTTTTAAAATCTCTTCTGCTCCCCATTGATTAATTGAGAAATATGTCAAGGTCATATCTGTGTATATTAATTGGGCAGCCATTGTGTTTGAGAGAATGAACTTAGAGATCTAAGTGGGAAGCTCTAGCAGTAATATAGGCCAGTATTAGGGTCTATAAGTAGTATGCATGTAAGTTGATGGTGATAGAAATAAAAAAGGAAAAGCTAAATATAAGTGTTACAAAATAGTGAGTTATATGTGCATAAAATATATTTTTTCTCAGTTACATGTGAAAAAATATTTAACATTCATTTTTTAAAATCCCTTTTGCCCCTTCTTGAAGTTAGCAATTTGATATAGATTATACGTACAGATTACATTGATTATAGATGTAGAACTTATAGAAGTCCTATATATTTCTGTTAGCCATATATGTTTATAGAAATTAGTGTATATACACAGGAGAATTTATCTAATCCTATATATTGTGTGTATGTGTGCATACACAGAAACCTAAATACTATTGTGAAAATCATATGGAAGAAATTTGTTAAACTTGGCTTTCCTGTGTTTTAGGTGTTAAGTCAGTAAACTGTAAGTTCCTTCCCTGACCCATAGTGTATCTCTTGACTAAAGGAGATGCAGAAATTACCTGAAGCTGTTCAACTGATTGAGAAGGCCAGTATGATGTTTTTGGAAAATGGGACGCCTGACACAGCAGCCATGGCCTTGGAACGGGCAGGAAAGTAAGTCCTTAAATCGATTACTGGGAAAAAGAGAAGAAAGGTTTAATTTTTTCTCATTTCAGTTAAATTCCTGAAAAAAGATGCTTCACATTCATAACTTAAAGAATTACACTTATTTTGTTTATTTTAGACTTATAGAAAACGTGAACCCTGAGAAGGCTGTACAATTATATCAACAGACAGCTAATGTGTTTGAAGTAAGTTTTTACTTTTCTTGGCTATTAGCCTTCCCTTTCTTAGCTATTTCATTGGCTTTTAGCCTTGAAATTAATTGAAGAAGGGACATATGAATCAAAAAAACTCCCATTAAATTAGTATGATTTAGTGTGGATTTGAGTAGTTAGAAACTGTCCATTGCATTTTGTAGAACTGTGTATTGGATCTGTCATTCACTAATAACTTCCCCTCATTCCTCAATTTGGAGAAACTCCTTGTTTTTGCCACCTTAGTATTCTGGCGAATGAATGTTTATCATGTTTTTGCTATTAGTTTGCTATTAGTTCACGTATTTTTATCTCCTATTGTATGTACAAAGTGCTGTGCTAGTCATTCATTGTTATTGTTGTTTTGAGGAGGAAGGGGATGGCCAACAAGAACAATCTCCATTTTCATACTACTGACATTCAATAAAATTCTGCTAATGTGAACTTTTTTAGTTTTTTTGTTGGAATCCTAGGAGTTTACTATATATCATTCTTTTTTCTGTCTTCAATTGCAAACATGGGGAAAAGAGAAATAAATACCCCTCTTTTTACTAAAAGAAAGTAGTTCCTTTACAAAATTATATTGAATTATATTGAATATCCTTCTGAAAGTTCTTCCACATTCACTTTCTAATTCCATTCCTTTATGTCAGAGATCAGTGAATTGGGTGTGAAGGATAGGATAATGCTGCTTAGAGAATGTACTTTCTTTGGTAGGTTGGTTTAATTGTTTGGTTGTTTTTCTTTATAAACACAGTATGTAGCACAATTCTTTACACATATAGTAGGTGCTTTAAAAATATTTGTTGAATTGACTTACTGATCAAAATTAGTAATATATCCTTTTCTTGTATTCCCTAAGAATGAAGAACGCCTACGGCAAGCAGTGGAATTACTAGGAAAAGCCTCTCGACTTTTAGTACGAGGACGTAGGTATGTCTTCTAATACCATATTCTATTCATGGTTCTAGTTTCCATAAGTCATGTTTTCAACTATTAAATAATTAATTAAATAAAAATAACATAGTGTTCTAGATGCAAATTACAAGTTAATTTTCAGACATAGACACGGACAATATATTGAACTCTGTCATCTATGTTCATTGGCTCTAAAAAATGCCACTTATTTGCCATTGTTTTAATGGATTGTTAGTGGTTCTGCCTTATGAAATAATTATTTCTTGATCTACCTTCTGGGTGATTTCTGTGTTGCTTCTCCTAAGGGTTGAGAATTTTAGAAGTATTAGTGACAAGATTCTTTAAAATACTGGATGAAGAAAAATGGATATGGTCTTAGTGAATCAATAAAAAAAAATGTGAAATGGGAATAATGAAATAAGATCAAATATTTGGAAACAAGAATATTGAAATCTTTTTTTTCATTTCTCTTCCCCCCCCCCTTTTTTTTTTCCCTTTACTTTCATGTGAAACATCTTTCATCACTGGGAAAAAGGATGGGTTTGACTTTCAATATTCAATTTCTGTCTTTTGTAAAATTTCAATGGCTAAAAAATATTTTAAAATAGTGTTGTGTTTTTTTTTCCCTGAGGCAATTGAGGTTGAGTGACTTGCTCAGGGTCACACAGCTAGGGAATGTTAAGTGTCTGAGATCAGATTTGAACTCAGGTCCTCCTGACTTCAGGGCTGGTGCTCTATCCACTACGCCACCTAGCTGCCCCTAAAATAGTTTTAATATAAATCAGGCATTCATTTTGTCATCAAGCATTTATTAAGAGCCTCCTATATCCTAGGCACTGAGTTAAGTTCTGGGGATATAAAGAAAAGCAAAAGATATTTCCTTCTCTCATCTCACACTCTAATGGAAGAGTTAACATGCATACAACTATGTACACTTGAGAGGTAGAGAAGAAAATTGAAGATAGTCTCAGAGAGAAGATACTAAAATTAAGAAGGATTTGGAAAGATTTGAAGGAAGTGAAGACATTTTTTAGAAGATTGTAGATATGCAAATAAGTGATTAAGTATATATGTATGAATGTATATATGTATTTGTATACATATATGTGCAAATATATGCACACACACACATATATATATAGTTATATATAGTTATATGTACACATACATGCATAATGAAATCTGGCCATTTTCTATTTATTTTAATGGGATATAATTCTGTGCTATGTTTGAACTGATTAGAGAAAAAGACCTAAGAATCTCTTGGTCAAGAGACCAAAACTAACTAGTTGAGAAAAATTGGTTTTATAGAGCAACTTCTGAGGGTAAATTAAGACATGTCTTTGTAAAGAATGTGCTGTTCTGTGACTCAGTGGTATATTCATTTCCATAGAGTTTTCTGAGAACTAACCTAGGTGTATCTATTGAAATTTAAAGGACTTTGTTCCTTGCATAAGTTGGGAACCCTATGATAAATTTCATTTAAATAATTGTTTTAAAGTATCCCATGTTTTTAAATAAAGCAGCTAAATGAATTGCACTGTTAACAGTGTTAATATAGCCCTCAGATAGTGAAAGGTACTGGGGAACACAAGGAAAGATATTGTTACAGAGGGATATGTAGCACTTGAGTGTCTTGTCTTTTTGGAGCATATACTGAAGTTATACCAGAATTTGACTTTGGGATATAAGTTAAGTAGCAGACTCAGAATAGAAAGTATGTGATGTTGAAAATGACTAGAGAGTTAAGCAAAAAATTTTAAATTGCGCATATATTTTATTTATGTGATTCTAAGACAGCTCCAGGCATCCTTCACTCTACACACTATCTCATTAGGTACCCTTTATCATTGCTCCCTCCTCCTTCGTCCCCACCTCATCTTACCTCTTTAGAACTGTAGAGCCTCCTTTGTGAGTAGTAGCACAGGTCATCAGTAGCCAGAGGAAACCTACCTTTATCTCATTTTAACCTATCTAAAATTTATAAAAATATTAAGAATTTGTTCAAACACTTGCTTTATTGTGACAGCATAACTGTCCCCAGTCTCTGAAAGATACAGATAGATCTTAAATGTGAACCTAGGATTCTCAAACTTGACTGTTGAATGTGGTTATAGGCTAAGAGAAATTCTGGCTTGAGTATCTTTCAAATTTGAATTTTATTATTAAATTTTTAATATATCTTTACCTGGAAAAAAAAATCTAATGTACTAATTCTTAAACAGTTTTTAGCTAAAGTAGCTAAAGGGCCATTTAACTTCCATGTGAATGTAGAGAGCCTCTTTTGAGTGTTTTTTTTTTTTTCAGTTACTTTTTTTAGGCAAATTTTGGAGAGCTTAAATTTTTGGGGAGCTGAAAAGAATCACTTTCTTAAATGACTGCCTATCCTGACTCCCCCCTTTTTTTTTTTTTTTTTGATGGTCTTTTCATCACACAGCTCAATTGGATGTCATAGAGCATTAGTTTGCAAATTGAAAAACTTGGTTCTTATCCCACTCTTTCTTTGTTGTATGACCTTGATGGCCCAAGGAGACCCAATCAGTGCTTTCTGACAAATCAGTATCTTCTGGTTGGGGGTTGGGGTGGGACATTCTTGTACTATTACCCAACTCAACTCTCAGAGTTTTCTAGAGGAGATGTTTGTAGTATAGTCTCAGTTCCCAACGAGTTGCAGTTTTTTAGAAGGGAAAGTTTGGCAAAAGAACAGGTCTTCATCTCTCACTCTAACCCCAGCCAATTCTATTCACAATTCCTCATCCACAATGGAGGGAATATGGAAGGGAGAAATCCAGCAACCAGATCCTTCTGGAACAAATGCAGACTATTCTCCTTTCTTTCTTCCAATTCCATAGTTCCCTCTCCTCTCCCTAAGTCAATACTTAGAAGAACATTGAAAGAAAAGATATAAACTCTAGAACCTCTTTTGACCAGAACTTCAGATTAAGCAATTAATGACAACAATCAGAAATTTACCATTGAAGATGAAAGTTGGGAGCGGATCTTTCGAAACTATTTGCAAAACCTGTTTTTAGTGAGAATTGAGGAGAAAGAGAATAGTTTACATTTGAACCTATAAGTTGCTTTTAATGAGTATAATAAGCTGCTTCTTGAAATAAAGATCCATCTTTTCAATACCAGCATTCTTCAACAATGCTATATCAAACTATATGCTATATCAAACTATTGATATAGTTTGACTGAATTACCGAATACTACCATTTCCAAAGAATTAAAATTAGGGGTCACAATTTGTAGTATATTATCATCAAGAAATTAGGCAGCTTCAAAGAGGTGGACTAATCATGTACTAAAAGTACATGGTGAGACAAATGGAAAGCCCATATACTTCATTGGTGTCCATGTAGTATAGAGGAAGGTTCCGGCTATTGGAATTTATGGATTTGTGGGAAGAGTTGGTTAAGAATTGAACAAGCTGAGAAGGCATGAGTTGGTTGTGATCTCTACAATTGAGGATAGTATGTACATTGATAAGAATATAGATCTGCCAAAATATATAGTACCAATAGTATACTAGTACAATCTAAATGAATCCTTTCCTCTTCCTAACCCATTATCTTCACCTTTTCTTCCCCCTTGTTATTGTCCATTCTGTTATAAAATACTCTTACCATGGTAGAAAGCTAGGTCTAGGTTTGGAGTAGAGGGACTGTAAGAGGCAAATGGCAGCAAGTAGAATTTATTATGATAAAGGGGAAAAGGTAGAGAAAGTGGAATTTCTATCATTGATCATTTATTGGACCTTTGCGTTATTTGAATTGAAATTGAAATTTAAAGGACTTTGTTCCTTGCATAAATTGGGAACCCTATGATAAATTTCATTTAAATAATTGGCTCATTTCAGTGGGTACCTATGAATTGTCTCTAATCTATAAAAATTCTTCATTTAAAATAATTCACTCCAGTTCAATGTAGTTCACATTTATTTTGCATCTTCTCTATTTAAGGCATTGTTTCGTAGTGTTCAAGAATGAAAATACATATATGTGTGTGTGTGTGTGTGTGTGTGTACATATTTATCTAGTAAAGGGGTGAGTTCTACCCAAAAACTTATGAGACAAAATTAAAAAATGATTCTGTTTCTAGAAGAGGTCAAACAATAATCAGAAAGATTCAAGGAGAATGGAATAGGGCATTATTAGCTAGGGCAATCAGGGAAAGCTGCATTGGAAAAGTAAAACCTGAGTTAGATCTTGAAGGAAGGAAAGGATATCATAGGTAGAGATGAGGAAAAAAGGAATAAAGTCTTTCAGGAATTGAGGGATAGTTCTTGTAAAGGCATGGCAGTAATGAAGATTAGAAAACAGTAAGTAATTACATGTAGAGCTTTTTTTTTTTTTTTTTTTTTTTTTGCATTTTTGCTGAGGCAATTGAGGTTAAGTGACTTGCCCAGGGTCACACAGCTAGGAAGTGTTAAGTGTCTGAGACCTCAGACTCAGGTCTTCCTGACTTCAGGGCTGGTGCTCTATCCACTGCACCACCTAGATGCCCCTATACAGAAGATTTCAATGAAATAATGTAATGTTAGGGAGGAGACATTTTGTAGAGGATTGTGAATGACAGTCTTAAGTAGTTATTTGTTTGTTAAACAATGAGGAGCTACTAAATGTTTTTGAGAAGGTTAATGGAATGGTCAGACCTGTACTTTGGCAGCAATGTGGTAGATGGATTAGAGAGGGGAGAGACAAATGAGCTTCACTTCTTATTTATATGCTAGTCCTTTCCAGTGCAGTAAGAAGCATCTGGGTATTTGTAAAGATGAAGTTTTAGAGCTAATGGAGCCACTCTTCTCCTTCCTTCCGAAACCTGAAACAAAATATGCTGCCAAGTTATATCTCTCTTTCCCCTCTACCCTGTAAATCCAGATGTGAATTTCTTGCTGTTTTCTTCATTTAGATTTGATGAGGCTGCACTTTCCATTCAGAAGGAAAAGAATATCTATAAGGAAATTGAAAATTATCCAACATGTTATAAGGTATTATTTGCAATTTATTTTGTCTGTTTGGTCTAATTTCTCATGTTACTATAGTTCCCTAAAAGGGGGGGAGGTATTTATTGGATATTTGACTGTTAAAGAATATCTATAAGGAAATTGAAAATTATCCAACATGTTATAAGGTATTATTTGCAATTTATTTTGTCTATGTTTGGTCTAATTTCTCATGTTACTATAGTTCCCTAAAAGGGGGGGAGGTATTTATTGGATATTTGACTGTTATATGACATAAAGGATTTGTTATTTTTTTTTTTTTTTTTTTGCTTTTTGCTGAGGCAATTGGGGTTAAGTGACTTGCTCAGGGTCACACAGCTAGGAAGTGTCTGAGACCAGATTTGAACTCAGGTCCTCCTGACTTCAGGGCTGGTGCTCTAACCACTGCGCCACCTAGCTGCCCCTAAGGATTTGTTATTTTATTGATATAGAGATCACTAGGTACAGAAAATCCCTCCAGCAAGGCAGACCACAGTTTCTTTATAACTTAGTAGATAAATCCTAGGGTGTTACCTGAGGCACATAGAGATTAATTGACTTGCTTAGTGTCATACAACTAATGTCAGAACCACATCCTCCTGAATTTAGCTTTCTAGTCACTACAATTCACTCTTTTGCTATTTAACCATTATCTATTTAAAAAAAATACACTTTAGTAAACGAAAATCTTATTTCAATAGGCATTATTACTGAATGTTTCCCAAACTTACATGTACAGGATAGGTATTGGGTCTATGATTTCATTACTGTGGGAAATTTATAAGACCTGGGGCAATGGTGGGAGCGGGGATTCCTTTCCCAGTGAGGATTAGCACCTTCTTGACCACTTGGAGTCTTTTTGAAAAATTTGAAATTTATGAAATAAAACAAGCATAACAGTATAATAATAATAAAGATGATTGCACTTAATAGTTTTAGAGAGCTGCTTACACTGAGAAATTGGATGACCCTTGCTTCGGGGGCTTACAGAAACCAGTATGTGTCATCGTTAGAACTTGAAAGTCATTTTGGTTGACATTTAACAACATGTTCAACTCACTTTGCTTTTTTAGTAACTATAAAATTTTTATTCATATGCTTACATGAGTAAACTTTCCTTCTTTCTACTTTCTTATTGATTCTTTTGCTCAGAGCAGGAAGTTTTAATGATGGGGTTATTTAAAAAAAAAAAAGAAAAAAAAATCAGAGATAGATATCTAAAGAACTTAAAAAGAATAAAAATGTAAATCACCTTAAAAATATCATTCCTCTAATATCCTGAAGAAGGCGCTCTAATACTTAGAGTATAGGTAGGGGGTGAAAAAGAGAAACTAAGATGCATCAAGTGAAATCCCAGATGTTTCTATCCTACTAGGAAACTGGTTTTTATTATGTTCATACATATTTGAAAGGTAATCTATCATTTCTTCTGTTTCAGAAAACAATTGCCCAAGTTTTAGTTCATCTACACAGAAATGACTATGTAGCAGCAGAAAGATGTGTTAGAGAGAGCTATAGGTAAGGCATTTTCATTTGTTATCTTGATATTTTGACTTTGTTTTTCTTTTAGCACATCTTAGGTGGTCAGTAAAAAGTTTCTTTCAGGATGTTTTTTAAGTGAGTTCCCATAGCCAATAGAGATATGTAATTATTGTTTCAGCTTTTGAATTGGGCTTTTGCAACTTGTCATATTTTTATTTTTTTTTAGTTATCTCTATATAATCTCATATAGGAGGATAATATCTGAAAATTTCTTTGTTTTATGGTCTTTTTCTCCCCTACATGAAATTCTCAACTAGTGGAAACATTTTATATATTAAATTCACATATTCAGACATGATGGGGTGGGAAATACTAGAATAAAGTTCATATGTGTTTTCATCAGTTATTTTTTTAAGTGCCTACTATATCCAGAGAGCTGTATTAGGAGCTAGAAGAGAAAAGGAAAATTGAGACCATCCCTGGGGATGTGATACATATGCAAAGAAACACAACTCTACAATAACACAAAAACACAACTCAGGGAAAGGGAGAGTGAGAATGTGAAGAAAAAAAAAACTAAGCAAAATTCCCATACTATTTCACAAATTATGAAGTTTTATAAATTATTTTATCCTCAAAACTGAGAAAAATGCAGCAATCCCCTGTAAGTCACATACTCTAACTAGAATTGGTGGAGCGTAGATGGACTTAAGATTCTTGGTGCTCTTTGGGGGAGGGCGTGTGGCCTGCAAAAGCAAGCCAGTCAGTCACATTGAAGGTCTGGGAATGGTGTTCCCTTAGCATACCAGGATTCAATGGAAGTGAGGACTGTACTGCCCTGGAACAACTTTTAGAGGGGTACGACCAGCAAGACCAAGATCAAGTGTCAGAGGTCTGCAATTCTCCACTTTTTAAGTACATGGACAATGACGTAAGTGGCCTTTGTTTTTTTTTTTTTCTTCTTTGCTGATGCAAAAGAGGCCTCTCGGGGAAGGACAAGCATCTTGTTGCCGTCTTTTCTCCTGTGGTCTTTTGGGGGTTGTTTTGCATTTGACTGCTCTGCAGAGAGAGACCTTCCCAATTCTGATATTTCATCATTGAAAATATAGGCCATTTGGGCTGAGTCCTGTGGCAGAACAGAGAATGCCTCCATAACCTCTGAGCCTTAAAACATTTGCTCTGTCTCTCCAAAACTTCATTGATCCCAACTGCATTTATTAATACCTTCCCATTTAATTCCCATGCTTTCTATTGCTTACCTCCTATTAGTTGCTTCCCAAACATGACAGATGTCTGCCACCTGCAGGAAAATCCACTCCGGGCTCCTGTAAAAATTCACCTGAACTAGCAGGTGATGGGCAGAATGTATTAAATTTCTGTCAAACTTGCTGCTTAATTTCCTTTAGACCAAGATATTTGTGACCCTGGGCTTATTTGTTGTCATGATATCAGATCAACTTTGCACATAGTTTTCAAAACTCATTAGTTCTGAAAAAATTCCATTTAACCAGAAGAGTTCTTGCCTACTTTTGATTAGCTTTACCTTTTACCTATCTCTGCCTCTGTCCACTGCCCTTTGTGACACAAAACATAGTGAAGGCAAAAATCTATCTGTCCTGAAAAGTACTGGAATCTCTCCAATCCTAAGAAAATTAAATTGAAAAGGAATAGAAAGGGAAAGAGGGAAATAAGAGAGTTTGTCTTTTCCCTTTAGATGTATTTCCCTTGTTGCTTTTTGGGTCTAGTCACAAGAGCCAACGCTACTCATGTGTAATCATTGCTCTAGTACTTAGTAAACACAAATAATCTAAGAAATTTTTATTTCCCCTATCTTTGTTATAAAACTATGCCTCTATTTTTTTAAAAATAAAACTACATTTAATTTCTCAGGGCTTCCATTATGCATTGCTTCCTGTTTTCTGGAAAATAATGACAGATTTCTAAAAGACAAGTGTATTTATACACGTCTTACAAACTGTGGAATAAAAATGCAATGCCTATAATTTAGTCATTCTTCTTTGGAAATCCTGTTTGGTGGAAGGTCACATCTCACAAGTCTGAGGTATAACTAAGGACTTTAGGCCTTTTACTTCCAGGCCTGTCAGGAGAATCCATAAGTAATGTAGTAAATAGAAAGAAATTTGTACTTTTATAGAAAGTACAAATATTTTTGGCTTTGATTCTTAAGAAGCTAAACATGTATTGTTTATATTAATTTGTTTAAAAAAAAACAAAACAAAACTTTTTTCCCTAGATAATGTAAGACAAAATTTAGACCAGCATATCCCAGTTATCCCAAGTTCCTATATAATGGAGTTGGAATTTTTCCCAAGTCAAATGAACATAGGTTTATTAAGCATTTCCTGTGTGTATCAGGCTGAATTATGGAGAGCCAAATGCAAGCAAAAAGGAGGACAAAAAAAATGAATTAATGAAATTTTACTTTATTACAATTTCATGCTTCTTCCATGGAAATATGATTCTGACAAATGTAGCAATATATACCTCTAGCTATTTAATCTCCATGAAAAGAACAATGAAGCCTTTTATTTTTCACTATTGTAGTAATGAGCTTGGTCCTCAGGACACACTGATGTTGCTGCTAGGCCTGCATCTCATATTGATATTCCAGGTTTTTTTTTTTTTAACCTTTTTTCATCTCTTTTTCAATTACAGTATGCTAAGTTGGGCTTAAGTTTGGTGGTTCCTGGAGGAGGAATCAAGAAGAAATCACCAGCAACACCACAGGCCAAAAGTGAAGGTGCAGAAGCCACAGCTGGTGGTGATGAAGAAGAGGATGAATATTCAGGAGGACTCTGCTAGTTATTATCATGCCTACTCTCAGGGTAGGGGGCTGGGGGGAAAATCTGATAAGCTATTTTATGGATGTTGAGTGTACCTAAATTCTTAACCCCTCTCTTTAGTCCTAAACTGGAACACCAATAGAGGCTCCATATTTTGGGCTACTATACCAAAAAATTTCCTTCTTCCTGTGAATCGTTAGTTTACTCCTTCCTTGGTAAAAGTTTGTCCAGAGTACCAGCTTCAATTTTCTTTTAAGACAATTCATACAAAAATGATAACAGGCTTCTTTGAGAACTGAGTTCTAGAGTTAAGATGTGGATTAGAATGGCAGGTAGGACATTTGAATGTCATTTTTTCCATTTGTGATTTTTGTGTTACCTGGCAAATACTTTTCTCTTTATTAACTAGTAATTGGCACTAAAAGTGGCTTCTCCTGATAGAAAGTCAGTATCTGGTCTGCTTGTTTTTCTTGTGTATTTTGTATAAGGCTATGTACATGTATAGGTATATATGTATGTGTGTGTGTGTGTGTGTGTGTGTGTGTGTGTGTGTGTGTTTGAATACACACATATTTTAAAGGAAATCTCATACTCATGCCATAGGATACATTAAATGTTTCAGTCTTTTTAGAAAATAAGTTTGGGAACAAGAGATGATATTGAGCCTATAAGTTGTTTTTAGCCTTATAGGTCTTACAAGTCAGTTTGCAAAATTTGAAGACCACTGAGCAAAGTCACCTGACAAAGTTATGTATCTTTCCCTGGATTTAAACAAGATGAATATATATATATATATATATATATATATATATATATATATTTTTTTTTTTTTTCCAAAGAAAGAGCATTGACTAAGGTTAATAAGAACCTATGAAAAATCCTTTTATAATTGTGTGCTCTCAGAAGGAAACTGAAAATGAAAGAATATCTTCCCAGTTCCTCCTAAACAAACTACCTCCCTACCAAATATGCAGCTACTGGGCTAGTCAATACTAGAAGAGCTGGCCATTGGTGAAGACAGGGTCTTCATAGCAAAATTTGAGATGAAGGAGAAGAATTTTTGAAAAAATGATGGGTTTAAAGCACCATGCTTCAAAAAAGTGGCTAGCCATTTCCCGAAATGGCAGCTAGGATGCTTTCCTTTGGGGTTTTAGATGTATCTTATACACATTTTGTCTTTTTGCTTGATGGTCACAAGTTTTAGAATCACCTCTTTTGTGTCAAAGTCCTTTCAAGTGATCTGCTTATTTTATAAAAGGGCTCCAAACACGTTACATGCATTCTGCAGGCAGATGCTAATAACCTAACATATTGGTTTACTATTTATTTCTTAAACATATATAAGCATACACACACACATAATATAATTTCCTTATTTATGCCTGATGTCTGAAGTAACTGCAATGAGATATTCTAGAAGCCACTTCTGAGAATTTGTCTCATGGCTATTCATGTATGCATATAGTTTTTGCATAGTTCTGCTAGGCCTACCTGGGAGCATTGTGAATAGATAAATGAAAATATCCTTAACACACACACATACACACGTGATTCTTTTTTTTTCTAGATTCTATGTAAATCCTCTGCATGTGTATATATGTGTATATATGTGTGTGTGTGTGTGCAAAACTGCTTATTTTAGCTTGTTATAAAACACTATTATATTTAACATTAGTTTTCAAGACCATTACATCATTCTGCATATATCCTTCACATAAGTCAACATTATGTCAAGCATATCAAGACTAACTTTGGACTGTCATCTACATTTGGTAATTAGTACTGCAAGATAAAAATGTTCACATCTTAAAAATTTTTTGCCTCAGTGTTGCTATATCACTTTGTTCTAATCATAAACTCCTAACAGTGTGGAGTCATATATAGACCTTCCTCTGGACAAATTATTACCTACCCTCAACCAAATATGGATGTACTCAAGGCAACATGTCAGTCAATATTGTTCTATTCACATACCACATTTTTTTTTTTTACAATATTGAACATTTTAATGTTCTTTTCCCATTTATACCTCAAAAAATCAGAAATAAGTTAGTATATCCAATTGGAGGAACATAATCAAGTCTCAGTTTTCAATAGAAATGTTTTAGTATTGATTTTTTTTTTTAATGTAACTACAAATTCTTAGAATTCTCTTCTCCTCTTTATTTCTTTTCCCCAATGTTCAGAACTAAAGCACCTACCTTTATTCAGCTATCTGTGAATATTTCTTTGATAGGGGTATTCTAGCTTAGTAAGTATTGAAAAAAATTGTTTCAAATTGATAATTTTTTTTTTTGCCCTCTGATGCAGTTTACACATTTTAAAATATTTTTTTATCAGGAAACTAGGTTAAAAGTAGAAAACATTGAGGTGTTGCAATAGGAAAAATGTATTCCAGAGTTCTACTTTTTCTCCTTTCATACAAAAGAAAAAGTCTGCATGGATGTGCTTAAAATTCATTATAGCTTTCCATTGTAAGTGAAATCTGTCTCTGCCATATATTTAATATATTAAATTTGTATATATACAGAGTATGGTATTCTTATAGTGTGAAATCTGTGCTTCACTTGTATTTTTCCTAACTTTGTGATGTATAGAGGATTAAGTGTTACAGTAATGCAGATTATTGCCTCTCTTGAAAGAGACTCCATATGTGACAATTATGAAAATAAAACATGAAGCTTTAATTTGGCCATTTATTTTCCTCTTTTTCTGTTTCACTTGATTCATTCAGTTAATTCAATATGCTTTATTAATGATGAAATTATTCTTAGTAATTATTCAAGAACCACCATTTAATTAACTTTTCCAGTTTTGGAGTGAATTCAGCACTTTGGGGAGCTGCTTTAAGTTCAGATTAACAGATTGGCTTTGGATCTATGAATCAGGCTCCAAACTTAGGTGTCCAATGATCTTTTTAGTTTAAAAGGAAAAAGAAAAAAAAAAGATTGAAGAGGGTATTACTATAAGATTTTAGTTTCCAACCTCTAGTTATAACCTGATTAGGGTCACTGAACATCTATGTGATATATCTTGAAGATTTTGCTGTGAAGACTCATGAGGAAGGTGAGTATATTTGAACATAGTTTTTCTGTGGATGGAGTAGAGAGTTGGATCATAGCTCTCTTTATGCTCATTGGAAGCAAAGCCAAGCCAGAGCAATGCAATGGAGACTGAGGAACTCCTAATTGACTTTACTTTTGTGCTTTACCAAGAGGTACCATCATGCCATGAATCATGTCTTTTTCTTTTTCAAGTTATCATGATTGTTGAATAGGAATGCACATTTGTGGGGAAAACAAAGTATACTTTTTAATAAAATTGTGATAAAAATATTAGGAAACCCACTGCATTACTGCATTGTCTAGGCACCATGGAGATCTGGCAGATGAGCTTTATTGAGCTTTACTTTAAACTCAGAGGAGTCTAGGGTTGCAGTTTATCAGTGATTGCAGCATTATGTTATTTGTGACCTTATGGGCTTGAAAAATTTTACTTTCCATAGCTCAAGACATAACAATTTTATGTATTAAGTTAATTTCTAGAAAAAGGGTAAAACAATATAATGACATGATTAGGTAAACTGATAGAACAGGTATTTACATCTAAAACCCACATTTAAATTTTACAAGTTAAAATTTTAAGTGAAACAGCCTTTTTACAATCCCATGGTATTGTGGAAAAAGCAATGAATTTGGAATTCAGAGTTCTTTTTCAACTCTACCACTTCACAGAAGTGTGACTGAATTGAATATAGCAACATCTATTAGGTACTGACGTTGTATAAGATACTATGGAGAAAAAAAAGACAAAATAAAAGTAGATCCTTCCCTTGAATAATTTAAAATCCAGACCAAGTTTCATTCTTTCTCTAAATGTCATATTACTTATCTGTAAAAACAGATATCTGCTTTTCCTCTTTGTTGGGATGATTGGTGTCCCAAAAATCTTACGACAGGCTAAATGTGGACTGACACTTTTGGAACATGCTGTATAAATGTTAAAGGAATTATTGCTAAGAAATTGAAGTGGTTACTATAAATTCTATTTCCATTTTTTCAAGTGATTTGCTTATTCATACATGCATAGTTTAATTTCATTTTTTTTTCCTCATATGATGTGAAGTTGACATAATGGAACAAGTACAACACATCTCCAAAAGAAATTTTCTATATTTATCTTGTATGTTGGCTAAGATGAATAGAATACAAAGAACAAATGTGGTTGCATCAGACTAATACTGATAACGACTCCTTGGAATTATCTTTATTTGAGAACAATTAATATATATATTTTTAAAATTTAATTTGTTGAACTGATCCTTAAGTTGTTGTGAAGAATCAAGGGAATAAGCCAGAGTTCCACTAGCAAAAAATGGACCAAAATAAGTAAAGGAAAAATTACAAAAGCAGAATAGGAAAGAATTGGCAAGAAAAATGAATCAACTACCCAAAAAGAGACTTCCACTATATGTTAATACAATGGAGTAAAGAAAATAATTAAAAAATTCCAAATGAGAGGAAAATAATGCAGAGACTATTATAAGAATCCCAAAAAGCACAACAGATCAACTTCAAGAATATCCAGAATTATTCTAAGAACAAGAAAAGGATTAAAGAATATAATAAGGGGTAGAAATCAAAATTTTCACCTTAATAACATTTCTGAAATCTCTGCTACTAGGAAGGCTGAGGCTAGCGGATCTCTTGAGTTGGGGACTTCTGAGCTGCAATAGGTTAAGCTAATTCCACCGTGACCACCATCAATACGATGAATTATCAGGAGCTTGGGATAACCAGATTTCCTAACAAGGGGATAACTAGCCCAGACTAAAAATGGAGTAGCTCAAAGTTTAGATGCTGATAAGCAGTAGAAATAGACCTTGATAAGATAGGGGGACCCAGAAAAGAGAAAAAAAAAAATAAAAGCTGTCAATGAAGTAGTAAAAATAGATGGGAAAGGATGGAATAAATAATGTATACACTAAAACAATAGCCTCTGAAAAATTATAGTTTTTTGAATTCTCAAAAGTATTTTTCCAAATACACATATACTCTTCAACATTCATTTTTGGGTAAGATTTTGTGTTTCAAATTTTTTCCCTTATATTCCCCCCTTCCCAAGACAGCAAGCAATCTGACATAGGTTAAACATATGCAATCCTTTTAAATGTTTCTATATTTGTTATGTTGTGCAAGAAAAATCAGACCAAAAGGGCAAAAAGCCATGAGAAAGAAAAACAGACATAAAAAAGTAAAAATGCTATGCTTTGATCCACATTCAGTTTCATAGTTCTTTCTCTGGATGTGGATGGCATTTTCCATCTTAAATCTACTGCAATTATGAATCATCACGTTGCTGAAAAGAGTCAAGTCTGTCACAGTTGATCATCACATAATCTTACTGTTACTATGTACAGTGTTCTCCTGGTTCTGCTCATTTCCCTCAGCATCAGTTCATGTAAGTGAAAAATAGTTTATACTGCATTAAGGTGTGCACAGCTCTATCTCATTGTGCAATGCTCATAAATTAGTATCTCATTTAATCCTAACACAGTCCTATGATGTAGGTGCTATTATTGCCTCCATTTGTCTCCTTCATTTACTTTGTCTCCTTCTACACTACTGGAGATAGATAAAATATACTTATGAATTGCTAGCATCATTATCAATCATAAAGGTAAAAATAGCAAGTTTATTGCAAGTGTCTTTTAGGGACTTTTTGCCTCCTCTCTTAGAACCTGAGTCAGCCACTATACAGAGCCCATACCCTCTCATCTTGTACATTTAGCCACTCAATGACCATGACAAGATGTTTAAAACTTGAAATGGGGTTGTTCTTGAAAGTCAAAGGTATTTCTGAATTCTTGGCCTAAAGAATAGTGTTATTGTCCATTTTACAATTTCTTTTTCCTGGATTTGATTTCTTAAAAGATAGCCAGATGGGCACACAGGTTTAAATGTCAGTATTGAAGTTTATCCAGTTCTGAATTCAAATTTTGTCTCATAGATACTAACTGTATGGTCCTAGATAAGTCACTTATTACCTGCTCTCATTCTCATTTTCTGTATCTGTATAAGATGGGATAATAATTGCATCTACCTCATAGAGTTGTTGGGAGAATCAAATGAGTAAACATGTAAAGTACTTTGCAAAACTTTGTGTTATGTAAATGATAATAGTTATTGTCAAAATATTTGAAATCTGGTACAATCCGAGTCAAGATTTCATTAGTGTAAGTAATTCAACAAATAAGGCATTGGGACTAAGCAGAAGAGTGAAGGGTGTTTTACTGAAGAGGAATAAAATACAAAAAAAATGAGAAAAACCTTCAGTGCATATAAGCATGTGAAGAGATGTCACCAGATTTATTTAGACACTTAAAATAGCTATATTTACTAACAACATGAAGTCATAAATTTTCACTGTCTTCAACTCAAGTATGATATATGTTTTCTTGCTAATTACTTAATTTTAGACCATTTCCTTTGCAAATGCAGGTTAGGGCACATACAGACCTCCATGTAATTACACATTCTAGTATAAAAATATCTACTAGTAAGCCAACTATTTAAATTTCCATAACTTTGATTTACCATAGCTCACTGAGGACTGAGAACTTAAATTCATAATGAACTTTCTGAAAGCAAATGTATGAGATCTGCAATTTGTTCTAACTTTGCCAGTAAAAATTCCTGGCAACCTACTCAGGCTAAAAGTTTAAAGGGAATTCTGTCTTAGCCTTTAAGTTGAGAGAAATAGGTGTCCTCATTTTATTTTATCTTACCTTTTCTTTAAAAAAAAAATGGAATGCTAAAAGTTGTAAAAGAGTTTTTATGTTCCCACATGCCTAATTTGGTCCTAAACTGGGAGCCTCTTCCTTAGAAGGTTTTCTGCTTCCCCTGTACCTGTTCCCTGATTTCTTACTGGGAGAGATATGATCACTATTGTCTTGTCTCATAGTGGATGGATCTTCCCCCAATCCTAAGGTTGTATGACGACCCATCCATCTCCACGATCTTTAACTGGGGTCTCTGGTCTTTGTTGTCAGATCTTTTCTGGGGAGGGGAAGTCCATTGTTCACTCTGCCACTTCATTGCATGATATTCACTTCAGGAGACATTTATTCAGAACATTTTTACTCTACATAATTGGTAACATCAAAAACACATTTACATAGTATGGAAAGTTTATAAAGCACTTTTCTTATTTCATGTTCCCCATGCATGAGCAAATTAAGTTTCCAAGGCTACGAAACAACTAGAAATATCAGAGTATTCATATACCTTACCAGTATTTAGTAGTCTTTTATTCCCTGTGCCCCTTATTAGACTATGATCCCTTGTTAAATCATCTCTGATGGCTTTACTACATATATGTAGTAGTAGTACCACATATACATATATGTATGTTATATACATACACATATATATGCATATTATATATATATGTATATATATGTTTCTGCATATACTTTCATCACTTCTCCTAAGGCTTCCTATCCCTAGTATCTTGTCTTTAGTTGTCCATTAGTCATAGACAATTGGACTGATCCATTTGATCATGGATCTAGAGCTTCAGTTTGCAGTTGAAGAAACAGAATGCAGTATGGTTAAGTGCCTTGCCCAAAGTTATACAGGTAGTAAGTGTACAATGTAGGATTTGAATTCAGGTCATTTGAATCTGGAGTTTCCACTTTGCTGTGCTGATTCAGATGTGGTCAAATCAGAGAGCCAAGGACTTATTCAACTCCAGTGTAGATTCCATTTCATTCCTTGGTGCATAACAATGATTGCCTACCAGAACAATCTAGATTAAAATGAGAATTAATTGGAATACTGGAAATTAAAAATTTAACAGATGGTACAAGAGGGGCCCTCAGCTGCTAGCAATGTAAATCTTCTCAGGAAGAGCTAATTGGATGTAGAACCCTTTCTTTTCTTTTCCTGGTGGTTTGTTAAGTTTGATGAGAGACCTGTCCACATTATCCCAAAAGCTTTTGCTCATCGAAAGTCTATAGGCTTCCAGCATATTGGAGGCTATGCTTACAACAACTTGAATTGAATCATTATTCAGGCTTTGCTCAACACTTGTCAAACCACAAAGGTCTTACACATTCCTACCCTTATGAAAAATACACCTGGTTTCATAGGTTTACTTTAGCTTGGTATATATTTTTATGGTCTTCCCTGCTTAAATCGTTAACATAAAGTTGCTGAATACACTGTGTGTTAGGGGATAGGCCAAGGCATATGTGTGAGTGTGTGTGTGTGTGTGTGTGTGTGTGTGTAAAGGTGTATGTTCTGAAAGATATATAAACACATGAAAATTCATTCAGGTACCTGCCTCTTCTGGCTAATGGCTCAATTCTACCCAGTTAGGATATTTTCCCATGATTCCTTGGGATCTGAATATTCCAGAGCGCTGTGACAGACTATAAAGTTATTTTATAGCCTGTGGCTAGATTTGGCAGGGATTTCACAGGGGGAAAAGCAATCTAAAACTTAATTGGTCTGAAATGCCATGCTCAGACACAACGTTGATCCACAGAAAGCATTTTCTCCCCTTCACTATTTAAGATCCTAGTTAAATCTGGTAGGGTTACAGTTTTGGATTGCAGATCTTATGAGAGTGAAAAGACCAAAGTCACCTTGTCCAGATTCCTTCTTTTAAGGCTAAAGAAACTGAAGTCTGGGGAGATTAAATGATTCACGAAAGCTCTCACATAGATAACAAGTAGCAGAGTTAGGATTTGAACCCAAATCACTGCACACAGAACCCACCTTAAATGATTTTAGATAGCCAATTGTTAAATTTTCAGTGTAAACATTTACATCTTGGAAATCAGTAATCAGCACAATGTAGGGCTTAATTTATTATTTTGTTGGTTATGTAGATTTAAGAAAGTGATGGTTAAATTTTGTTGTTTTCTTGCTGTGGCAATTGAGGTTAAGTGACTTGCCCAGGGTTATACAGCTATGAAGTGTGAAGTGTCTGAGATCACATTTGAATTCAGGTCCTCCTAACTTCAGGGCTGGTGCTTTATCCACTGTGCCACCTAGCTGTCTGATGGTTAAAATGTTAACCTTGCTGATTAAACTTGTGTTTTGTGCACACTTTTTTCCTAAAGATCTTACTATTAAACATTTATTGACACAATACTAACCTAGATTCTCTGACTCCAAATCCAGAAATTTTTTCATCACACTATATTTACTTCTAAAGTCTCTTCTAGCTCTATAATTCTATTGTCATTGCCCTTCTAGCAATGTTCATACTGACTGTCTTGTAGTTTGTCATGAAATGCATCTATTTAAATTGCATTCTCTATATTTTTTGTTTTGTGGGCTACTTTAGGGCCTAGGGACCTTAACAAGCATATGATACTACCCTGGCAAGGAAAAAAGGGTTTATTTTTCTATTAAGTGCCAGATTTCTCTAGAGTCAGCCTCTAGGTGGCTACAAGTTACATCTAGAGCTGCTCCAAGGGGGTAGATAAATATAATATACTAAGTTTGATAACACAAGGACTTAAAAAAGCGAATTTCACTTTGAATATGTATATTCTATTAATGAACTTGCTTGAGGAATGGAGCCAATAGAACATTTTGATTGAATGGTGGAGTATCGTGTTTTGGTCAAACCAGGAAAGGAGTTTGAGTCAATTACTTCAAAGAATAGACAAAATATAATAATATGAAACACTTCCTCCTTTTAAGAATCCCAAACTGACATGATAAATTGATTGCTTCTCTAGCCATGGATATGTTGTTCACTTGAACAAATACTTGTATACATATACACATATTTCAATATGTCTGACTATATACCAATATCCAAGAATACTCGTGGAATTTATATGATTAGGAAGGAAGGAAGGGAGGAAGGAAGGAACGAAGAAAGGAAGGAAGGAAAAGAAATAAGGAAAAATGGAAGAAAAGGAAGGAAAGGAGAAAGATCTTATAAGGAAATATTCTGAAACCAGTGCAGGGAGCATGGTGAAGATGTTGCCAAAAGCAACTCAGTTAATGTTTATTAACTATTTCTATGATCTGGAAACACATTTAAATTTTAACTGTGTAAGACAAGAGTGAGGATAAAGACCACTAGTTTCCTCAAATTTGTTTTTCTTTTTTCCTTAGCTTTCAGTCATCTTGAATGAACACTCATATTAAAAAGAAAAAAAAAACTAGACAAAAATAGAAACACAATTTTATACCTTGCTCTATTAATTTTCATTTCTCCAGTCTGCCAGGATGATGCATAGTTTGGAGGAAGAGAACTATCAATGATGATATCTTCTTATGATATGTTCTTTTCCTATCCTAAGAGAAATCTTTAAAACTTCCTCTGTAGTAGAGAACTTTACCCTTCAGGATTGATTTCACATTAACTTGCTTTTTTCTTGAACTATAAAAAACTTATTCCCCACAAGTTAGCCAGGCCAAAGATTACTTTAGAAGGAAATGTAGTAGAAGAAAGAAGAGAAAGAAGAAGAAAAAGGAGAAGAGAATGAAGAAAAGAGAAAAAAGAACAAGAAGAAAGAAGGAAAAAGAAGAAAGGAGAAGAAAGAAGAAGGAAAAAGGAGAAGAAGAAAAAGAAGGAAAAAGAAGAAAGAAGAAAAGAAGGAGGAAGAAGGAAGAAGAAAAAAGGAAGAAGAAAAGAAGGAGGAACAAGAAGGAAGAAGAAGAAGGAAGAAGAAAAAAGAAGAAGGAAGAAGAAAGAATGAATATAGCATACATTATAACATATACTCTGCCCTGGGACCAGAATTGCCTAGGAAAATGAAATCAGAATGTTTAGAAAATTGTGCACCCCTCATCAGTAGTCTTAATTTGTTTCATACTACCCACACCCATCTTTTAAATATTGATATTTCCTGGTTATGCTATTTGATCACAAATCATGGATCAGAAAAATCTCATGGGGAACAGGATTTCTCCAAACAGATGTAATTTGTAGCTTACCCAAAGGGCAGTGGAGAGGTACATACTAAGAATTAGCGGACTATAACACATTACAAGCAAGTGTAGAAAGCATATTATAAAAGAAATAAAATGATCAAAAAAAATGACCAGGTTATTTGGTAAGAAGGTGAAGTAAAGTTCCATAAATAATTTATGTATTCCAAATAATCAATGTCAAGTGACCTTGAAAAAGACACCTGTTCCTCTCCTTGCCCCTAGAACATGGGATAGACCTGAAATGGGCAAGAATACTTAGGATGGAGGGTTAGGTTCATGAAAAAGTTATGATCTGCATCACTGAAGAGATTATTCATGCCAATGAATCATGGCCATGATGGAGCACTAAAGCATAAAGACAAGGATAATAAAAGATAAGACTGTGGCCTCCAAGGCTCCTTTTAGCTCTAAATTTATGGTCATAGGCATGATCATAGATTACCACAATAAGACACCAGGGATAGTTGTGGTTCTTTTGAATTTAGAATTTAGAAATTTAGAAGCTTAGTGCAATAGCTCTATTATATTATGGATTAAGTGAGTTTTATGGAGTAATCTGGAAAATCAATCACTCTTTATAACTAACGCAGGTGCTCTATTCACTCTGGAATTCCCACTCTGTTCCACATAGGGATAGTATACAGTTTTATGTCCTATGTCCTATGTCCACCCCAACCAGGTTCTGTTTCTATTTTGCAAATAGATAAAGCTGGAACAATAAATCACAAAACAAAATCTTTTTTTTTTTTGAGATAGAATAGTAAAAAATGGTTATTTGTCTTTCATTTTTGAAGAGGATCATGACATCAGGGAGGTGATGGCATAATATGCAAGTGAATTGGATTTAAGTGAGGAAGGGGAATGCAAAGTCACCAACCCCACTTTATCCTCTGGAGTCATCTGGGTTCAGTGGCAAAGTATAGATGAGGAAGACGGAAGATGGCCTTGGAAGTGTGAGACCTTGGTATTTTTAAACTAAGGTCTTTAACAGATCTCAGTTTGAGGCAGTGCTCAATTACTGATTAAGGCTAGGTAAGAAATGAAGCAGAGAATGGCCTCTTTTACCTAATCAAAAAAATAACCACCTGGGAAGAGAAGACCTTCAGTGTTGCTGGTCAAAACATAAATAATTGCTACTGACATTCACTCTTAGCTCATTTAGACCCAAAGAAGGATCAAGTGGTGTTTGGCCTGGAATCTTCAACTCTCACATTGAGTAAAAAATAAAAAGGAGAGTCAAATGATATAATCAACTCTCAGCTTCTCAAATGAGTTTATTCACCCATAAATACATGTTAGTGGGAAAGTCCTTAAAGATTCTTCCCTAAGCAAATCCTCAGACAACTAATGTAATTTCTCTTCTCCATATACATTTTCTTATTATCAGATCTAATTCTAGAAATTATCTCTTTAGTAACTTGATTGGCATAGCACTAAATTTGTAATTGAATATCATAAGTTTTGCTATTTGTGGATTGCCCAGTCATGAACAAAAAAAGAAATTCCTACTGCTTAGGTCTTTTATTTCCATTAGAGATGTTTCATGCTTTTATTTATATAAATACTCCATGTGTCTTTTAATTCTCAAGAAGTTAATGAATTAAAAAAATTGAAAATGTAATTTATCTCTTACTTTGTATTTGTAACACATAATAATTTGTATAGATTTATTTTGTACTGTTTTATTGAAGCATTATTAATTTTTTGTTTATTCTCTGTGTTGTCTAAGTACTCCCCCATTTCTTAAAATTTGTGTTTATTCCTTTCATTTCTTTTTCTATCTTATTTTTATAGGTAGCAATTCTATCATTAAATCAAATAATAATAAGAAGTGTAGGTTATAAAAAACAATGAGTGTCCTCGATTTACCATGCGCTAATTGAGAACGTTTCCAGTATTTCTTCCTCTCAAGTAATATTAGCAGATAGATATTTTTGATCATATTAAGAAGATCTTCAATTCTTATGGTTTTCCTTGTTTTTTAACTTAAATTAGCCATGAATTTCATATAAAGCTTTCTTATCTATGATATCATTATGAAATAATATAATTTTGTTATTGAGATTAATTGTGTAAAAACTTTTGCTTTAAACTAATCTTGCATTCCTTACAGAAGTCTATGTTAACAATATTAAATATTTTAAATTTACTATTATGTTCTCATTGCCAATAATTTTTAAAAATCTTTGCATCAATTTTCATTAGTGACAATGATCTATAATTTCTGGGTCTATTTGATCTCTCTTTAGTTTGGTTAACAGTACTATACTTGTTTCATAAAAAAATTTGGTAAATGTAACTTCTTTTTCTATTTTGGTGAACAACATATATCATAAGAATAATTAGTACTCTAAATATTTGATAGAATTCATGTATAAATCCATTTGAACTTCTTTGGCAATTTATGAATAACATTTAATTTCTTAAATTATTTTAATTAATAATGCAATTGATTATTTATTTAATTAAAATTAAGTTTGTTTAGGTTCTCTATTTTCTGTTCAATTCCCTTTATATTTTCAGATTTTTTTTCTCGTGTGTGTGTGTGTGTGTTTGCATATACTTTGCTATAAACTATTTAACAATTAAAAAAAATTCTCCATATGTTGTGAAGTTTCCCTTTTTGTTTTAAGTATTTTTTTTTGGTTCTCTATTGGCAAGGTAGGTACATGAAAAAAGTAATGCAAATTACAAATTTAATGGCAGGATTTTTTTTGCTTCCTGAACTATAGAAAGCATAGGTGCAGAAATGCAGAAGGCAGAATTATTAGAGGTAAGGCTATGACAGAAAATGAACAACCCTTACCCTGATCTGGAGATTTTCCATTGAGCAGTGTTTTTGTGGTTCTCCTCATGGGAGATGAGCAGCAAGCCTTCCTTCCACCCAATCACCATGTGGCTACAAATACATAGTGACTTGCTTTCTTTTGTCTTTATTTTTTTTCTGTTCTTGGGTGAGTGAGTTTCTGATGAGAGAATTAATAGGGCTAAAGAAGTCAAATAGATTTAAGTCTAGACAATAAATAAAATAAGAAATCAAACTAAGTAGCCATTGCTGATTTTTGAAGTATAAGTGTTCACCCTGAAAATTTAACAATTGCCTCTCCCAAACCATTAGAGCTAGTTCCATCCCTGAGTCAAGCTAATGATGTGCTAGATGAGACCATCCAGGTCATGCTGGATAATTGCAGCTCTCTGATCTGACACATGTCTGAAATCCTTAAAGTACATGGAATCAAAACCTCCTACAGCATTAACTAAAACCATACAACATATAAGGTTGTAAGATTCTCTTTAAAAGTACACAAAGCCTGACTAACACAAAGTCCCTGTTCATGAAGGAAGGATGATAGAATAAGTAAAGAAAAAGATATAACCAGTAGAGATATTATTATAGGGATACCCATGTAAAGAATAAATTCAAAACATCCAGTCAAAGGAGATTTGATTGCAATATCAACTAGAATTCCAAGAAGAAATTCCAAGAGTTTAAAATTGTATGAAATGAGAATTCTATAGGAAACATTTTAAAAAGAAATGAGAGGACTGGGGGAAATGTTTGAAAAGAACATTTAAAACAGCACAGGAGGCATACAAAATCTTAAGTAAAACATTAGTATGAACTAAGTTGGAGTTAATTTATCTTTGAGATAAGAATTATTTTTGAAAGTCAAAAGATTGAAAAAATCAAGGAATATATAATATATGTCAATAACAAATGGCCCGGAAAACAAATCAAGGCAAGATAATTTAAATTCCCTAGAGCACTTAAAAGTTATGACCAAAAATGATCCTGGATAGATTTCAAGAAATCATTAAGGAAAATAGTTTTATCAGAAACAGAGCAAAATCAAAATGGAAAACTCTCATTTGGGGCAGCTAGATGGTGCAGTGGATAGAGCACTGACTCTGGATTCAGGAGCACCTGAGTTCAAATCTGATCTCAGACACTAAACACTAGGTGTCTGACCTGGGACAAGTCACTTAACCCTAATTGTCTCTCAAAAAAAAGGAGAAAAAAAGAAAGGAAATCCTCATTTCCAGAAAGCAACCACAGAAGGAAATACCCAGGAACATCATACCCAAAATCAAGAGTCTTCAAGTCAAAAAAAAAAAAATACTTCAGTCAGAAGAAAAGTTCAAAGATGGAGAGAACTAGTTTATACAAGATTTGGCAGCATATGTAATATTATAAATATAATATAAAAGAATGGAGAGCTTTAAATATAATATTCTAGAAGGAAAATTAATATTCCTAGTGAATATCAACATAACATTTTAGAAAAAAAAATATTAGTAGAGTGGTCAAAGAAACATATCAAAAAGATTATATGTTAGAGATTTATACCAGAAATTTAGAGTTGGTTGAGTATTAGGAAAATTGTATGTGATCTATTAGATCACATTAATAAGATGAAAATCATATAATTATACCAACTGATAGAGAAAAACTCTTGAAAAGACTGATATTCAAATATTAGAAAACACAGGAATAAACATTTCTCAGTAAGTTAAACTGTATTTAAAACCCACCAAAGCCATCATTACATATAATGGGGATAAATTTGTGAAATTTCTAATATTTGAGTAAAGTGAGGATGTTCAATAGCAATACTCCTGTTTGATTTAGTGCTAGAAATGCTATATAGCACAATAAGATCAGGAAAAGAAATTGAGGGAGTGAACAGGCAAAGGATATAAAACTATCACTTTTTATAGAGAATGTGACAGTTTACTCAGAAAACTCTAGAGTCAGTTAAAAATTAATTGAAACAAATTCAACTAAGTAGTAGGCTATAAAATAAAGCCACACAAACCATCAACATTTCTGTATATTATTAAGAAAATCCAGTAGGAATTGGTTGAAGGAAATATTCAATTCAGAATTACTTTAGAATGTATAAATACTTTGGAATATTTCTACCAACACATACAGAAATAGCAACTACAAAACACTTTTCAGAAATAAAGTTAATAGGAAAAATTTTAATTGCTCATGACTAGTCTGAACCAATATAATTAAGATGATAATGTTACTTAATTTATTTATTATATATATAATATATTATGCTTTATTATATATATATAATATAATATAATACAATATAAGTTATCAAAGTTTTTACTTTGTAGGACTAGGGAAAAATGATGAAATCCTTTTGAAGAAATAAAAAGTAAAGAATCTCAAGGGAAATTGAGAAAAAAGGGAGAGAAGAAGAGAGTCTAACAAAACCAGACCTCAAGCTATATTCTACAAAACAGTAATCCTCAAATTAATTTGCTACTGGGTTACAAAATAGTTTAATTAGTAGATCAGATTAGATAGAAGTAAATGAATGTTAAAGTCCAGTCTTTGAAAACTCCCTCAGATACTAGGGTAAAGACTCACTATTTAAGAAAAATTACTGAGAAAACTAAAGAGAAATGTGGCAGAAATTAAGTTTAAATAACATATTATGCCATATACTAACATTAGCTGGTATAGTTACATGATAAATGAAAAAGGTTATGATGTGAAAAGTCATAAAATTATAAAAATAAGAGTCATTCTCTAACTTGTAAATGGCTAAGAGATATGAATAGGTAGATTGCAGGGTAAGAAATCCAATCAATCAAAGGCAATATGAAAACATAGTCTAAATTACTAACGAGAAATATAAACTATAGCAGCTTAAGATTCCATATCATACCCATCAAAATGGTAAAGTTGACAAAAGAGAAAAATAATAGATTTTGAAGAAGCCACGCACATGTAGGCACTGTTGTTGGAACTGTTCTGAGAAGCATTTTGACACTAACCTGTGCATATCTTTTAAGTCAGCTATATTACTGAGTAGGCCTTTATACCAGAAAGATCAAATAAAGGGGAAATCCTCCCCATGCATAGAAATATTTTTAACATTAAAAAAAAAAGTGATACAGAACTGGAAACTAAGGAAGTACTTAGTTGGGTAATGAATGATGGCACAAATTATGATAATAGAATGAAACAAGAAATAATAAAAGGAAAATTTTAGAAAAACCTGGAAAAATTTGTATGAACTGATGCAGAATGAATTGAGTAGAATCGGAAGAACAATTTCTGAAATAACAATAACATTGAGAATTTTGGAAGACTTAAGAAGTCTGATCAACACAATAATCATGATTTCAGATGACCAATAACAAAGTGCACTATCCAGCTCCTGACAGAAAGATGATGGATTAAATATCCAGGATAATGCACATAGTTTGAATGTGATCAATGTAAGGATTTCTATTTTGCTTGACTAGGTATCTTTGTTTCAAAGGTTTTCTTTATCCTTCTCCTTTTTTTGTTGAAGTAGGAGTTGGAGGGAGAGAACATGAACATTTCTTAATTTAAAATAAAATTCTTATTTTAAAAAAAATTGACCAGGAACACTTGTAAGTTGTATTCTATGCATATGCTGAAGAAATTGGCTGTCACTTTGGGGGTTGTTTTAAGTCATGTGCAATTTCTTGTGACCCCATGGACCAAAGTATGACAATGAGAAAATCATGAGGTTTTCTTGGCAAAAATACTGGAATGGCTTGTCATTTCCTTCTTTAGTGCAATAAGGGAAACAGAGATTAAGTGACTTGTTCAGGGTCACACAGCTAGTAAATATCTGAGGTCACATTTGAACTCAGGTCTTCCTGACTCCAGCCTTAGTGCTCTATCCAATGGAGCCATCTCATACCTAGTGTAATCAGAGTACCCTGAGTTGTTCCCAAAAGCTATAACCCTGTGAGACAGAAACTCTCCCAAAGTGTTTTTTCTAATTGTCCTCTTCCATTTTTGTATGAAAGGGAGCCTAGATCCAAGCACATGCATAAAAGACATCCACATGATCATGCAAAAATTGTGCTACTTTCAGACAAAGCACTAATTTGGAGTTTGAAAGTAGTCTGTGTGCCACAGTTTATGTCATAATTTTTCCATAAAAATCTCTGCCACAGAATTTTCTAGTCTGGATCTTGATTCTGGGTACATGAAGTAACCTGTGGCCCATAAGGTGATGGAGGAGTTGGAAAATCAGCCAGAAGGAAATTGGAGATTTGTATAAAAGCTGCAGACCTACGATTCTTCATTTTCCTCCATGTTGCAATTCTGGATTTCCATTAGACCCAAAGAGATCCAAATAATGCCCAAGTAAAACATGTGGTGTCCAAAATGAAATTATTATAGATGGAGTATCTGAGAGCTTTTGCAGCCTGGCCAAAACAATGGACTAAGCCTCTATAATAAACAGGGAATTGTCATCTAATCAAATGAGTCTACAGACATCTAGCTTAGAATTTGCAGGAGGGAAATGCACCATTCCTCTATACCATCATACATACTGTGTGCCAAATATTTGCTTTTACTGACAGCCATCCAATACTGCTCTGGCACTGGGCCATGGAAAGTAATTAAGTTTCCAAGTTGCACTGTTGGAAAGAAAGAATTATGATTTTCTCATGGTCTATTGGAGTCCAGAGTACATACATTGGTCCAAAAAGAGAGGAGTGGTTAATTCAGGGAGCCTTTGATGTTGAATGCCTAATGCAGATGTGAAATAACACCGGTGTAATGCAAACATGGGAAAACCTTGAAAACAGAGAGAGTGTAGAAATGTATGCTTTTAAGTTGGTGCACAGGGTAGGGAGAAAGAAAGAAATTCCTATTCTCCTTGGACACTGTATATGACATTACATGTTTTTAAGCAATCAAGCCTCTTTTGGAGTGGTGTTCAGACACCATGGTCTCAGCTATGTTCCTGTCATTCATAATCTGAGAGTCTTATAGTTGATAGGGACTCCAATTATCTAGGTTAAGCCATAACTAAATAAGAATTATCTCCATAACATGACACCCCCAATACATGCTCATATAGATGGACATCTCAAATGATGAGTAAGTCTTTACCTCCTTTGGCGAGACATACTATTTTTAGACAGTTTAGGACATGTTAGGAAATGTTTCTTACACTGAGCTGAAATCAATGAATGTCTGAAAACAGGATGTTATCCAATCCTCGGTTCCTTTTTTACACAAGAAAGGTAATATTTCCTGACAAATGCAATCAGAACATATGAAACAGGAAATCAGATTGTTATCTGCAGACTTCACTTTGGTCAGGAGACACATTTCTTGGATGCAGACTTTCTAGAATTAGGTTCATCTTCAACAAGGTAAAAGGATATTCTTGTTAGTTTTCTCGAGAATTGTTCTGACAACTTCTGTCGACTGATTTCAGGAACTTTCCTGAGAGAAATCAGAGAGGAGAGCAAAGATGGAGCGGCAGACTGATTTAATTTCTATCTCAGGACTAGCATACTTTTGGAGCTTGAACTAAATTTCAGCATTTATTATTGATATATAAAGGAAACAATGAGGGTTGTTTTGAACAAATACAAAATTCACCTACTAGATGCATGATGAAGGAAGATACAGAAAGTGGGGGAAGAGGTCAGTAGCTCTATTTATATAATTTTATTCTTGACCTTAGCTTACAGTTTTGTGTCAATCAAGCAACAGTTTGGTAGTGAAGGATACATAATTATATAAGCTCTTACACATAGGTGTAGAGGAATTTTCATCTGCCTGAATTATTGTAGAGGAATTTTCAGTGCTTGAAAAGAGTTTGGGGAATGCAAATTCATAATCAGAATTTAACTGTTGTTCAGAAGAATTCTAGAACCCAAGTCAGATAATTTTCTGGAACACAGGCCTTTAATTTTTGGCACTCCTTAGAAGAAAGTAAAACAATTTTACTCTGGATATTTGATTTGCTGGTTTCCTAGTTAGGTGTGGTGGCTCATAGATACAAATTAGACTTGCTGGTTCATAGACCCAGAATATCAACTATTATTCTACTTATCTGAAGGAGAGGCTTTCCAGTTACTGCACCCAAGTAGATGATAACAGAAATCAATAGCATTATCAAACACTTATGGGTGGTAGCAAAGCAGCACAATTATGCTGAGTAGAAGTAAGTCAACAATGTTGAGATGTGAAAATGAAGAAGAATGAAAACTAAAATAAGGCAATAGAATTTAGCAGAAAAATCTTTGGGAATGAGAAGGTGCTTCCCAGACTCTGGAGACCTCCAATGATGATGGTGAATATATTTTAAGTTAATCTATTTCATTTTGGGGATAGATTTAAATCGGGGGAAATCTTTGTAACTTATGGCTCTTATAATCAGGTCAGTTTTTGGTACGTCATAGGATACTCTTAATTTATATGCAGCTTGTTATGTAGAGGGCAGCTAGGTGACACAGTGGATAAAGTGACAGTTCTAGAGTCAGGAAGACTCATATTCCTGAGTTCAAATATAGCCTTAGACATTTACTACCCGTGTGACTCTGGGCAACTCACTTAATCCTGCTTGCTTCAGTTTCCTCATTTCTCTCCCCCTCTTCCCCCCACTTCTCTTCCTCTTCCTCTCTCTCCCCCTTTCCTTCTCCTTCTCCCTCCTCCCCCTCTCTGTTTCTGTCTGCCTGTCTCTTTCTTATTCTCATTCTCCTCTCATCCTCCCCCAAAGGGAAATACTATTTGCCTGACTTTAGTTCTGCTGTCTGTCTCCCATTCTCCCCAATGATTCCCAAAGTGATCGTGAGTTCTCTAAAAGGTTCAGATCATTCCAAATATCTGCCTTAAGTCTCCCAATCACTACTTTTGAAAAGTAATAAATGATATTTATGAAGGACTTGAAATAGTTACAAAGCATTTTTCTCATGACCTCATACATGAGATATGTAGCATAAGTATTAATATTACTGTTTTACAAATGAGGAAACTGAGTCTCTAAGAGGTTGGAATTTAGTCATGAATATATAGATTGTAAAAATCAGAAACAAGGTTCAGATTCATGACTCCAGATCCATGGATATATCCATTATACTGCTCTAAAATTCAAAGAAAGATCAATAGGATCATGTCTTGGGCACAATGAGGGAAGGAGGCTATTTTAAGAAAACCCAGGATTTTTGAGCCAAGATTTCATTCTTATAATATAAAGGGTTGAAGTTTTTTTTAATATTTGTAGTATTTTATTCACTTATTGTTTATTTATGTGTCCTTTGAAATGTTGAGAATGCAAAGGAACCTGTGCTTGGCACAAAGAGAAACTGAGTAATGCGGTGGGATGCCATAATCGTGGCAGCCACTGGATGGTGATCTAATCCCTAAAGTTATCATCTGGACGAACTAAAATCATGCTAATAATTTAAATAGAATCCTAGAACCTTTTGCAGTACCTCTGTACATGTTAGGGTAGTAGCTATTTCACCATTAAAAATTCTTAACTTTCTTTTAATTCTCTCAAGAGCACCTAGAGACAGTAATTCAGTACAGTGGCCATGGAGTGAGGAAAACCTGAGCTCAAATCTAGCTTCAGGTATTTGCAAACTGTGGTATTAGGCAAGTCATATCCTATAACTCCTGTCTGTTTTGGTTTTCTCAATTGCAAAATGGTAAATGTAGATTTGTAAAAATATAAAATTGTAAAGCCTTGCTCCTATGGTTCTTGTCAGAATCAAATGAGACAATATTTGTGAATTATTTTTTACAGTGCCTAGTACATAGTATTTATTTAGTAGTTTAGTATTTTTATTTTAATATTTATCTAGTATTGTTTATTGCAAAATAAATGCTTATTTCCTTTCTCTCTTTCTCCCTTAGTTCCTATATTCTCCACCCCCTCACAAATTCTTAATCTTCTGACTTGAAAGGATAATTTAATCATTTATAGATTAGAATACATTTACTAAAAAAAAAAAAAAAAAAAAAAAAGGAAAAATCTCACATTATAGTCCACCAAACATAAATAAAACCTGGTTACTTGAGTTTGTCTGTCTTTACTACCATTCTTTTCTTTTTATACTTTCTCTTATTTTCTTTCATCACTGACCCAAGCAGAGAACAAAAAGCTTTCATACCAAGTAGTGCTTTGACTTATGGTCACAAGGAGGATGTGAGCTGGGAAAGGGTGGTTGATCCACCTCTATCCTATTCACTCCCATTTCACTTGTCTAGCCAATAATAATTATCTACTGATTTATAGGGATAACATTTACTTTTTTGCTAACCACCTGGTGAAACTTGAAGTCTAATGTCTTTGGTGGTTGTATGCCAGAAACTCTGAGATTCTCCCTCCCCATCTTCTAAAAGCTTTGTTTCATATGCAATTCTCCTTTCCTTTGCACAGTTCACTGCATAAATATCACCAGAGGACCCCTATTTAAACCTAAGGAGTGACCCCCACGAATACATGTCACAAGCTCAAACATCCTGGAATTTCTGACCTCTGAGCTCTTTCTTTTAAAGCACTGAGATGCTCTTTTCAAATATCTCTCAAGTAGTGTGTACTACTTGTGTACTTAATATTAAGATAATTTCTCTTTATCCCTTAAATGTTTCTTGGCCCTACACTTCCCAAAATGAGAACAGTGTAAAGGAGAAACCTCATAACAGGAGGTTATAATAAGTGTTATATACACACTATACATGAGAAGAAAACAGAAAACTTAGGAAATGGTGATTTGATCTTCAAGAAATGACTCTTTTTTTCCTTGGTCAGTACTGACCTATGTGAGCTTGGAAACATTTTTTTTAAGTTATTAGGTTTGGACTTTCTTGAAGTATTGTTGACAAACTAACAATTCTCAGATGGTCTCTGAGCTCTCATCCAATTTTGAAATTTTGAAATTCTATTATTCTGTAACTGGTTTTATAAAATGACAGTTTTAGGTGAGACAACATTAGAGGGAAAGGTAATTTTATAATAATCACATTGAAAAATGAAACCATTTCTGAGCAGCCAAGATTCAGATTTAAAAAATTTTAAAAACAGGCTTTTATAAAAACCTGGGATTATAGCAGGCAATCATGGGGAGCCAGATGGACTGGAATGGTTAGAGTTGCCTGAATATGTTAATGGATCCAAAATGTGGGAGCTTCACATAACAAGATCTCTAGGGTTGTTAGAGAAGAGGACCTGCTGTCTCAAGAACTAGCAAAGAATACAGAAATATCCTAGAAGGATGTTGAGGTAAAGGGGGTACTTTTATTCTTAATAATTACTCAGTTTCTAGTTTAGGATTTAGACAGAGGTAGGAACTCTCAAATGAGCTTAGTTATTATTTCTCTAATATCCATAACTCTCATAGGGGAAGTAGGGATTTGTTTTAAGATCCAACACATAGGAATGCTTCCTCTATGGAGGAAAGATTTCATCCTGAAGGCGTCTAAAGCAGTACTTCTTAAACTTTTTTCCAGTAGTGGCCCCTTTTCATCATAGAAATTTTTATGTGCCCCTGGACATATAGATATATAAAATAAATATAAACCTCTAAAGATAAAAACCATAATTTCATAATCCCCACATTCAGCTTTAAGATTTCATATAGTGTCTGGAACCACAGTTTAAGAAGCTAGGGTTCTATCTTACACTTCACAGTTTCTTGTTGGCTTAGCCCCCAGTCACTATTGACCATGATGACTTTCTTTCCCTGGGGTCGACAATAAGGATCCCAGGCTGGACTCTCTGTGGAAAAGCTCAATACATTGGCTGAAGTGACAGCACTCATGACTGTCCTGTCTCCTGCACTTCTGTGGCTTCCCACAAAATACTGCTTTTGTTCCAGGTAAAAGAATATTTAATGGATTTTCTATTTCTGCTTTAAAAATTGATTGTCCCCAATGGGGAAAAGTGTAATCCTTTTCCTCAAAAAAAAAATCAATGGTTAAGTACTGAGCCTTAATGAAACATTTAGAAGGATAAGGGACAATTGCTTAGAACTTGAAAAAGAGTAGATATTTGGGTTCAGGAGACTGTCCTTCAACAGATCCAAGATCAAGATTATTTGAAAAATAAGGATGTTCTGAGAACCAGCACTTGGATGGGCTTGGATGCAGTGAGATACAGTAGAAAGAACTTCTAGAGTCAAAATAACTAATTGCAGTCCTAACTTAGTTATTTACTGCTAGTCACTCTGGATGAGGATTCAGCTGGGCATTCTATCCAGAGGTATTGATTAGGATAATAGATCATAGAACCAGAGCTGGAAGTGACTTCAAAAGTAATCAAGTTCAACTCTTCATTTTATGGGTGAGGAAACTAAGGCTTGTACAGTTTAAATGTATTTCCTCCTATAATGCCTCACTAATTGCCATCTCAATGGTTTTTCAAAACCTTTTTGTCCTCTTTTAAATTTCCCATGGTTATTCTTCTCCCCTTTCAGCTGGAAAAGAAAAAGAGACCATACACTGAAAATTTCCTCTTATTTTGTCTTCCTTGTTCTACTTCACTCATATAGATGCCTTTTCCTACTATCTCCTCCTTCATTCTTTTCTCCTATGAAGATGTTATCTTTCTCTTTGTCAAAATATGCACTTCTACATACACATATCATTATATTACATCCTATTTTCTATAGCAGATTGTCCTTTGTATGATCTCTATTCTTTCACTAATTTTCTCTTTCCCCCTACTACTAGTTGCTTCCCTACTGGTTACAAACAAGTCCATTCCTCCTCCATTCTCAAAAGGCTGTCCCTGAGTGCATTAATGCTCACTATTGTGCCATATCTCTCCTCCTTTTTACAAATAAGCTCTAGATAAGACTGCCTGTTTTCAATGCCTTTACTCCCAGTCCTATAATTCTCATCTTAATGCTCTGCATTCTGACTTTAAACCCTATCATTTAACTGAAAACTGTTCTCTTCCAAATTACCAAAGATATATTAACAGCCAGATTTAATGATATTTTCCCAATCTTCCTCCTTCTTTCCCTTTCTCCATCTTCTGGCACTACTGAGCACACAATTGCCCTTGATATCCTTTTCTCTCTAGGTTTTAATTGCATTGCTGTCTCCTGGTTCTTCTCTTACCACCTGTGTGACTGATCATTCTCAGGATCTTTTACTAGATTTTCATCTAGGTCAATCCTAGACCTAGGTCTCTCAAAACTCTGTACTTGGTCTTCTTTTCATCTTCCTCTATACAAGTGGTTCTTAAACTTTTGTTCTCAGTATCTTTATACTATTAAAAATTATTGAGGATCTGTCCAAAGAGTTTTTGTTTTATTTATACTCATTTACCATATTAGAAATAAAAATTGAATTTGTAGACTCTTTGAAAGGGTTTCAGAGACCCCCAGGATTCTTTGGATAACACTGCTATATACAGTTTTACTTAGTAGTAAAATTGTAGTTACATCTTCTTTCATGGATTCAATGATTATATGATATGATTCTTGGATCTATTTAATCTGACCATAACCTCTCTGCTAAAACCCTAGTCTTTCACCCACCGCTGTCCATTGGAAATCTCAAATTGTGTGCTATGTAGACACCTTAAATTCAACATGTCCAAAATTAAATTCCTTATCTTCTCCTCACTCTCCCTTCTTCCTAAATTTGTTATTACTATTATAATACCATCAATATAGTGCCATCATCCTTTCAATCACCCCAACAACTTAGGAATCATTCTCTACTTCTCATTCTTTTTCTTACTCCCATATCCAATCCATTGCCAAGTTCTACCTTCATGGTATAAATAGGCTGACACTGTCACCTCTCAGGGACAGATGTTTATCACTGCACCTCTGAACTGGACACCTGACAGTTAGTCTCCTAGACGCAAGTGTCTCCCCACTACAATCCACCTGCCACTTAGCTATTAAATTTATCTTCTTAAAGTGCAGATCTGGTCATGTCATGTTCCTGATCATATAACACACTATTCCTTCCACCTCATACACACAAACCCATCTTGCATTAAATATGAAATAAACTCCAATGGCTCTTTATTGCCTCTAAGATTGTGTATGTATGCATGTATGTATATACACACACATATATATGTATACTATATATGTACATACACATATATTTTTTGTCTTTTAAAGCATTTAGCTTGCCCTGTCCTTATCTTTTAGTATTCTTATACCATACTCCTCCCTCCCCTGCTAACACACACACATACACACATTACCCAGTAGCACTGATTTCTTGCCTTTTTTCACACAAAATACTCTGGTTTTTGACTCAGAGCATTTTTCCTAGAAGGCCCTCATGCCTGAAATTCTCTTCATCTCTGTCTCCTAGTTTCCTTGACTTTTTTCAGGTCCCAGGTACAATCTTCTACAAGAAGTTTCTTCCAGTCCTCCCTAATCTTAGTGCCTTCCCTTGGTGACCATTCCCAATTTATGCTACATATATTTTGTTTGTACAGTTATTTGCATGTTCTTTCCCTAATCCTAATAGACAGCGAGTTCCTTGAGGGCAAAGATTTTTTTTAATTTTTTCCTTTTTATCCACAATACTTAGCACAATGCTAGGCACATATTAGACTCTAAATAAATGCTTTTTGACTTGATTTGCTCAAAAATCCCATAGGTAGTAATTGACAGAAACAGGATTCACTATGCCAAGGATTATGGTTTCAGTAATTTTCCCATTGCATCAGAGTGCTAGGCTTAGGGTTAAGAAGGCCTAGGTTTGACTCTCATTTCAGCTATATAATAACTGGTGACTCTAGGAAGGCCATTGAACTTCTCCAAGCCTTATTTCATTATCTGTACAAATGGAATGATTTGAAAAGCAAAAGAGATAAAACAGATGAAGCACTTTCCAGATCTTTAAATGCTATATAATGAGAAGTATAATTATGATCTATGTCCCCAGAGATTGACCAAAACACTTTGCAGAAGTGGTCTTTAGAATGGAACTTGATTATGCAAGGGAACTTAATGTGGAAGTGTGCCTATACTAATTTCTTGTCTACAAGTGAGGGACTAGAGAGTAAAAACAATGTGATGGCATATATGCACTTCCTTTGGGTCTCTTGGGAAGTCAGCTTATCAAGTTTTCTCCTTTATTTCTCCTTCTTTGGCATTAAACAACGGTTTAGTCAATCCCAAGATGTGGTTTTAGGTGTATCTCACTTTATACTAAAGGTTATTTCTTGAAAAATTGTATGCAAATCAAATTGAAAATGTATTGGGAGAAACTTGTTATTTAGGAAAGCTGACTTTGAATCTTTTTCAAAGTAAAGATATCTTCTTATTAGGTAATTCAGTCAACAAGCATTTTTAAATGTTTACTGTGACAGGAATTGTGCTAAATTACAAAGAAAGACAACAACAAATAAATGAACAGTAAACAAGTAAACAAAGAGTTCTGCTCTCAAGTTGCTGCTAAACTAATGTGGATTTTTGCATATGCCATGTTAATTACTGCTAAAATAGCCCTGTTACAAGAGGAAATGAGGTTAGACTGGCATAACCAGCTCTTGGTAACGCTATGTTGGCTCTTTATATTCTTTATTTGTTTACCAAACACCTTTTTATTGTTCCACACAAGAATTTTTTCTTGAATCAAGTCAAGCCTTTAGTTTGCAGATTCTTTATTTTTTAGAAATATTTGTATGATATCCTTTTCCAACTTTGTGGTACCTTTCCTGCTTTCCATAAGTTTTTGAAATATTGCTGACAATGGATGTCACAATCCTATTTTCTACCTACTTGCTATCTTTGTGACCTTGAATAATCTAACCTCTTTGGACTTAGCTCCTCAATGGTAAAACCAAAAGGTAGGCTAGATGGTCCCTCTGTAATATGTATTAATATTACAATTTTACAATGTACACTATTATAATTATTAATCTGTAATATGATATTGGTATTCAAAGAAAAGGAAAGGATGAGAGAAATGAGTTCTTCTGATGCAGAGGCCTGAACTGTATTGTTGGCTGAACCATATCATAACTATATGACCTTTAAATATAGGTTCTTTGACTTTCTTGTATCATTCTTCTACAAAGACCAAATGCATTCCACTTTCTTAGAGTTCCATGATTATGATTTTAATATTAATTAACAAAACCTCAGAATTAGAAGGCATCTTAGAGACCCCCTAGTTCAATTCATAACCACATCCAACAATGGGTCATCCAATCTTTATTTTAAGACTTTTGCCCATAGGAAATTTATCATCACCCTATTCCTTGTTAAATTCAATTTTTGGAAAACATTTTCTTGCACCAAACCTGAATCTGCCTCTTTGCAGCTTCTTTTCATTGATCCTAATTGTTCCCTTTTAGGTTAGATTAAGGAAAGAACAACAAAGTTAATTTTTTTCTCTGAAAGTCTTTCAAATACATGACCAGCTATCACTGCTGCTGTCCTCTCTGGTCCAGCAAATGAGATAATATATGTAAAGCACTTTATAAGCCTTAAAGTTATATATAATTATGACAATAACAACAATTATTATATATATAATAAATTATATTAATATAGTATGACAATATATAGCAAAATATAGATACCATATCATATGATAATACATTGCATAATGTAACATAAAAATAATAATTGTTATTTTCTCCCCATTTCACATGCATACATCTCTTCTAAGCTACCCCTTCACTGCCAATCTTACTCCAACTTTCTGTAGCCAAACCTTTTAAAGCATGGCTTCCTACCTTGGTCACTTTCCTTGGACACATTCTAGGTTGTTAATATCTTTCCTAAATTATGGTACTGAGAACTAAACGCAAGACTTCAGATGCAATGTGAGAAAGCCAGAGCATGGCAAGACGATCAACTACCTCCTTCTGGATGCCACAGTTCCTATGTTGGATTTAGATTCTCTAGTGAGCAGAGTTCTGGGAAGGCCAAGTTAGGATGCTGAAATATTTCTGGCCTTTCCTAGACTCTGGAATTATGTTTATTCTTATGGTATTTGTCACAGAGTAGCAGAGAGAAACTTGGAGGTGTCTCTGAACTTAGAAAAGGGATAATCTTCTTAAAACATCTTTTCAGCAAGCTATAGTTAATTGGAAACAAAGGTTGGTCATGTCTTGATTGCAAGGGCCAAGACTGAAAAAAACAAAGGCAGATATTACCATTGAAAAGTAATTTTCCTTAAGGAATTCAAAAGCACCCATTATCCTGCACAATAACTTTTGATTAGCAACAAATGGAGAAATATGATGGGGAATGAAGCCAAGAGAATAGAAGTCAGGAAGCTGCTCAGGCCCAGAGTGGGATCATGGCCAGTGATTCAGAGATACAGGAACTCCCTCCAGCAGAGGGAGGGAAGCCACAGCCAGTGAATATAAATTTACACACTCCATGGGTGTGTAAATTGGAAACCAGGGATTCCTGTCATTAGTTCCCTAGATGAAGGAAGCCAGACTAGTGCCTAAAGAATAAAACAAAAGGAAAAATAGATGTGCTCAACTCCTGTGATGATGCTAAGACTAAGGACTCTTTTCCCTGCTTTGTAAACTTAGGTTATTTTCACCAGAGTTTGGAAAGCTTGGTACCTTGGGATAAATTGTTCACCTGATATTTAATAATAGTGGTTTGCATTTATATGAGAAGCATGATGGGTAGGAAGCTATCCTCCAAACTAGAAAACCTAGGTTCAGGGATCACCTCTGACAACATATTTGCTCTGGGACCCAGAGAAAGTCATTCTGGGTAACCTCTGATTATAAATTATAGAAATTGCAGACCTGCACCAGTGGAGGGAAGTTCCTCACCTGGGAGTTCTTTATACCTGTGACAGTAAAATGAGGGCCTGAGAGGTGACTTCCCCACTTACACAGGTAGTAAATAGCAGAAGTGGAATTTAAACCCAGGATCTTCTTACTCTAAATCTGGCATTCTTTTCACTACACTATTGTGATAAAAGTATTTTATTAACAATTAAGTGCTATACAGCTCTCTTTCTGGTGGCAAAGAATTGGAAATTAGTGGGTTGTCTATTAGTTGGGGAATGGGTGAACAAATTGTAATACATGAATGTAATGAGTGCTATTGTTCTATAAAAAATGATGAGCAAACAGATTTTAGAAAAACCCTGGAAAAAATTACATGAATTGAAGCTGAATGAAGTGAGCAGAACTTGCAGAATTAGGAGAACACAGGAACAGCAACATTATGTGAATGATCAACTTTGATAGACTTAGTTCTTCTCAGCAATAAAGTGGTCTAAGAAAATTTCACAAAGTTCATGATGGAAAATGTTATCTACATCCAGAGAAAGAGCTGTGGAATCTCAATGCAGATCAAAGCACACTATTTTCACTTCTTTTTTTTTTTCAAACTTTTTTCAAAAGTTTTCCCCTTTTGTTTTGATTCTTCTTTAACAAAATTACTAATGTGGAAATATGTTTAATAAAATTGTATAACCTACATCAAATTACTTGCCCTCTTGGGGAGGGAGGATGGAAGAGAGGGAGAGAGAAAATGAAATCAAAATCTTACAAAAGTAAATATTGAAAGCTATCTTTACTTGTAATTAAAAAAATAAAATGCTCAAGTTAAAATGCAACAAAAACACTTCTGATTAAGTGATATATAAATGTGAGCTATTATTTTATTGATAATTATCTCATTTGGTGCTCACAAATCCACCAGAGTTTTTTTTTTGTTTGGGTAGTGCAACATTATTGCATCCATTTTAAGTTGAGGAAACTAAGGAGCAATTAAATTTGATGAGCATATTAAGTGTCTGTTTTGCATAAGAAGATGAAAAATAACATTTTCCCTGTGCTTATATTCCCTCCTAAATTTTCCCTTCCTCCAATTTGTCAATTAATTTAGTCAACAAGTTTTTATTAGGTAGTTATTGTGTGCCAGGCACTATGCTAAGTGTTATGTTATAAAGAAATGCAAAAAAAGGAAAAGAAAAAAATTGGTTTCTTCTTTTCAAGGAGCTCATAGCACTAATCTCTTCATATGTTTGTAGGGGAATTCATTTTGCTACCTCTGGTTTCATTTCTTTATTTGTAACTGGAGTAAATGGTCCATAGGATCCTCCCACTTAACACAGGTACCACATTGACTGTGAGTCTGTGGTTAGGCATGTGACATGTCAGACTCAGACTTCAGGAAGATTCTTTTGGCAATTGCATAAAGAAGGGAGAAACTGGAATCTTGGAAATCAGGAGACTGTTGTAATGGAATTAGGCAAGAAATGACAAAAGTCTGAACTCAAGTGGAATCTACATTCTCACAGAGACATGCAAATATACACACAAATACACACACACACATAGAAGAAATATGTAGAGTATATCAGATTGAAGCCCTAGATTCTTCTAGCCCCAGATTCACAGTCTTAGAGTTGTCTTCCCTCACTCCATCTTTCCTCCACCCCCCAATGTCTAATCAGCTGTTAAATCTTACAGATTTCTCCTAGGATGTGCAGATCTTTTATGTACATAGCTATGTATTTACATTTTTTCTTACTTCACTAGAATATGAACTACTTTAGATAACTTTTTTCTTTTTTTAGTCTTTGTATTTATAACATTTCTTCCAGTTTCTTCCCTTTCTATACTTATGGTGGTTGTTGACATAAACTCCTATGTTTTCCTCCCTTTGAATCAAAACTACTTTTTCAGAATTTTCTCTAATTCCCTCTAATGCACTATTAGTTGTTTTTCAGGCATTTTTTGGTTGCATCCTATTCTTTGCAATTCCATTTGGGATTTTCTTGGTAGAGATACAGGAGTATCTCCAGTTCAATTTACAGATGATGAAATTGAGGCAGAAAGGTTTAAATGATTAGCCTAGGATCACATAGTTACTGTCAAAGGCTAGATATTAACTCAGGTTTTCCTTTCTCTGGCCCCACTTTGCTACTTTGTTGCACTATATGTTTCAGCTTAAGTGGTTTCTGTACTATTCCCTAAACCTGGCATTCTTTCTCCACTTTATAGAGACAGGTCCTCCAACACTGGAATATGCTCCTCATTATTATGTATTATGTCTCTTATTATGTATGATGTCATGGATAGGGAGCTAGAAAACTTGAGAGTTAGGAGATTAAATTTAGATTTAAGATTTAATCTCCTAAATCTTGCCTCAGATATGGGATGGCTGTATGGCACATAACAATCTCTCAGAGCTTCACACCTCATTTGTAAAATGTTCCATTAGATAGCTATAGTAACAATACTTTGCAAACCTTAAAGGCTTAAAGTATTATATAAATGTAAATTATTTTTGTCATTGTATCCCCAGAGCCTAACATAGTCTCTGCTACATAACAGGCACTTAATAAATGCTTACAATTAGAAGGCACTAGAAGGCAGAGGATCAGGTAGTTTTCCACTTCTGGTTCTACCTTGTTTTCTCTCTAGGAAAATGAGGTATAAGTCTTTTGTTAAAATGGGTATGAAACTGGTCACATGTAGTGGGTTAGAGCATTCTGTTTTCCCCTAAAGGGTTTCGATCTCAGCTAGTCTATTCTCAGCTATTTCATGATGAAGAAAAGTTATCAAGGCATTGCGAGCACAAATTTATTTTATCTTATTTTAATATTGAAATGCTCCAAGAAAGCAGGAGCATGAAGAATAAGGAAAGAGGGAGGGTTATGGTCAAACTCCCATTATAACACTCTAGCTCTCCAGGTCCCCTACTTTAGGTATGAGCCAATCCATGTTTCAGTCATCAAGGAGGTGGACAGCAGAATACCAGTGCATCGGGGGCCTCTGAGACTCATTCGGCATGTCCTAGCTTCCCCCTTTCCCTCTTCAAGGCTCTGTATTATTGAAACCAAAGCCAGTGACTGAGTGTGATTGGAAGAATCTGTCCCAAGGAAATATCTAGCCCAGTTGGGGATGGCAGGGAGAGGAGCTGATTAGTAAATTAATTTATAACACTGCCTGTGCTCACTCCAGAATAAGTCCCTTAATATAAATCAATTGGCTCTGCAAATGTGCACCACATGTTTTCTGTCTGACCTTGTCTCTTGCAGAGAAGTCAGGATTGCAGACACAGATGCTGAAGGTCATTTGGATCTGGCAGATGGGTGTGGAGAAGGAAGTGGGGGAGGGAAGGAGGAGAGACATAGTGTGTGCTTACTCCAGTCAAGGAGCCAGTCAAGCTCCTTCTGTTGCTCTGGGGGCTGGAAAATGGACAGAATGCCAGGCAATACCATTCAAAGATTAGGCCTTCTAAACCCTACTTTACTCATTGCAGACCTTGTTGGCTTCATGTTTATTTTCCTCTTGATGTGGTAGCAACATCCTGAGCCTTCTATAAGAAATATGGAAAGAGGTCCTTGCAAGGATCCGGGTTGGAATTACCATCTATGTTCCTTATTAACTTTGTGACTGTGACAAGGTTTCTCCACCCCTTTGGGATTTAGTTGCCTCATTTGTTAAATAAGAATTTAGATGTCAGTGGTTTTTAATTTTTTTTATGTTCTGGACCACTTGGTACTCTATAGACTCCTTTCTCAGAATGATGTTTTTAAATGCATAAAATAAAATACATACAATTTCAAAGAGAACCTAAATACAGTTATTAAATCCTTAAAAAATAATAAAACAAATTCATAGATTTCAGATTAAGAAATACTGGGCTAATTATAAGCAAATTAGGGCAATATGGAATATTTTATTTATCACACTTATGGATAAGGAAAGAATTTATGATCAAATAAGAGATAGCATTATGGGATATGAAATAATGATTTTTATGTAAAATTAAAAAGTGTTTGCACAAACAAAATCAATAATCAAGATTAGGGGGAAAGCAGAAAACTGGAAAAATGTTTTTACAATAAGTTTCTCTGATAAAGATCTTATTTCTCAAATATATAGAGAACTGGATCAAATTGATAAGAATAAAAATAATCCTTAATTGCAAAATAGTCAGAGGATATGGGCAGGAAGTTTTTAGACAAAGAAATCAAAGCTACCTCTAGTCAAAGGAAAAAATGCCTTAAATCACTATCAATCAGAGAAATAAAAATAAAAATAAAAACATCTCACATATATCAGATTGGCTAACATGACAGAAAATAAAAATGAAAAATTTTAGGGGAGATGTGGAAAAATTGGAAAACTAATGAACTGTTGGTGGAGTAGGGAATTGATCCAACTATTCTGGAGAGAAAATTGCAACTATATTCAAACGGCTATAAAACTATCTACTCCTTGATCCAGCAACATAGCAACTAGATCTGAACTCCAATGAGATCAAAAAAAGAAAAAGAACACATATGTACAAAAAATATTTATAACAGCTTTTTTTGTGTTGGCAAAGAATTGAAACAGCTCATCAGTTGGAGAATGGCTGAAAAAGTGATATATGATTGTGAAAGAATATGATTATGCTATAAGAATTGAAGAGCAGGATGCTTTCAGAAAAAGTGGGAACATGCAAAGTTAAATAAGCAGAACTGGAAGAACATTGTACACAGTAACAACAACATTGTAAGATGGTCAAATATGAATTACTTAGTTATTCTGAAGGGCACATGATGAAATGTTGTCCACCTCCAAAGAAAGAACTGATAGAATTTGAATGAAGTTTGAAGCATAAAGTTTTTAAACAAACTTTTAAAAATTATTCTTGTTTCTTTGGTCTTTATTCTCTTTTGCAACATGACTAATATGAAAATGTTTTGCATAGCTGCACATGTATATTATATTTCAAATTGACTTCTAAATGAGTAAGAATAGGAGGGAAACAGGGGAAGAATATGGAACTCAAAATTTTTTAAAAAGGAAATGTTAAAATATTTTGTTTACATTTAACTAAAAAGTTAAAAAGAAAACATTGCTAATTTAATTCTAAAAACCAACCCCAAACACAACACTGGACTAGTGGTTTAGTTAAAGTTACTTAAAGTATTGTAGAAGGTATATGAAAACTCACCTAGTTAGAAATGACAGCACACTATCCCATTTGGAGGACTATTCCCCTACTGATAATTAATAACCCACCAGAATGGTGCTTTTTTAATAATTGGTGATTTCAAATCACTTTCATTTCTGATGCTTTTACCATTCATTTCCACATTTCATATCATGAACCAAAATGAGTATTTTTGCAAATGGAGATCTAACCTGGCAAATACATTTCTCTCCATTTTAACATCAGGTGAAAGCAACTGCCTTGTACTTCCTATTGTCTTCTTATATTCTAGTTTCCTGTACTCTCCAAGATGGCAAAGTTATCAATAACAATGGAGTTGTTGGATAGAGCTAGAAAATATAAAAATTGCAGAAAATTTTCCAATACTTTCCTGCAGTATGTGGAGAAATGGGAACGAGACAAGGAAGGGCTATTCATACAGACTTTACACCTGTAGATAATTTTCCTCTTCACATTCAAGTAACCTAAGGATCCTACCCTTACCCAACAATCATATATCTATATATGAATGAAGAAAATTATGAGAGACGTATTCTCACCAAGGTACCTGTATCCCTGACAGCTTCCAGTACTACACTGATTTAGGCCACTCTAGAATGCCTAGGGTTTGTCCCACTCTGGGCCACTCTGAATTATACTTGTGTTGTCTAACCTGTTCTCCCTCTGCTTGATCCAGTCTCTTCTAGGTACTACACAGAGTGATCTCAGTTTTCTGTCATAAACCCCCAGAGAGTGCAGAGAGCACTTTTCTTCCTTCCAATCAATCCTAAGGTAACCCCAATATAGATTTCAGGAATTGTCTTTTCTCTCCAGAGAAAATTCCAGTGTCAAAGGAAATAGAACCTGAAGACTCTGGGAAATGGTTACTTCCAATCATTTCTTATCTCCCTTGAAATTCCTTCGTCCTTTGTCCTTGGACACTTCCAGCTGGTCTTAGCAAACCATAGATATAGTACTATATCTATTTCTTTTTTTATATCTATTTCTTATAAATAGATATAGTACTATAATATACACATCAACATACATGTAAACCACACATGCATATGCATTATAATGCAATACATATATATAAATATACACATATGCCTCTATGTACGTATGCTATATTAGAATATTAGAATATACTTCTTGTTTCACTTTTATAAGAAACTCTAAGATGAAATTTGCTCTAAATACCTATCTACTTTTTCTCTATAACTTATGTCAAACATGGTAATAAATGTTGTTTTTTATGATCCCATGGATAACTCATTTGTATAAACCTTTCTTTTAATCTACCAATTACTGCTGTCAGTCTTAAAGATGTGGTATAAATTATGTAAAGAACACAAATTATTTGTCCATATGAAATTCCTTGAAATTAATCTTGGATATTGATACATATATATTAAATTTTCTGTTGAGTTTGGATTTGGTTGAAAGTCCTGAAAATCTGCAACTTCATTGAATATTATGGATAATTATGGATTCTTTTGATTGCTGGTATATATGATTCCAACTCCTTTGTCTTTTATGGTGATTGCTGATAAATCTTGTACAATTGTAATTGCAACTCCAACATATTTGAATTGCTTTTTCTTGTTTATTACAAAATTTTCTCTTTGATCTGGGGTTTCAAAATTTGGCAAGAATAATTCTATGTGTTGTCCATAAAGGGTCTCTTTGAGATGGTGATCAGTGGATTTTTTTTCTCTTTTTATTTTTCTCTCATGTTCTATCAATCCAGGACAATTTTCCTGGATTATTTCTTGCATTATTGTTTCAAGGTTCTTTTTTTGGTCACAGCTTTCTGGCAGTACAATTATTCTTACATTTTCTTTTCTTGATCTGTTCTCCAGATCTGTTGCTTTTCTTATGTTTCACATCCTATTCTATTTTTTAAATTCTTTATATTCTGTTTTGTTATTTCTTGATCTCTTATACTTTCACTGGTTTTTCCTTTTCCAAATCTAATTTTCAAAGAGTTAATTTTGTCTTTAAGATTCTGTATCTCCTTTTCCAGTTGAATAACTTCCCTCCCTATAATCTTCTTGTTTTTCTTTTTAGTTTAGTTTTAGTTTAGCAGTGTTGCTCATTTGCTCTTAAAATTCTTATTTTGAGTTCTATTAAATTTTCTTTGGCAAGGGAGCCATTTAATGCTACTTTTTGGGGTAGAAGAAATTTTTTTTTTGCTTCAGAGTCCTCTTTTGAAGATGAACTCCTGCCTTCCCTATTCCTATAGCAAGCCATTCCAAATAAGATGCTATAAATATTTTTTTTTGTAAAGGAACTTTCCATTTTCTTTGATATCTTTTGGGTATAGGCCTAACAGTAGTTGGTTTAGTAACTTTTTGTGTGTAATTTCAAATTGCTTTCAGGAATGAGTGTGCCCAGTAACACACCTGCCAAGAGTACATCAATGTTACTGTTTCTTGTAGTCTTTCCAACATTTATAATTTTCCTATTTTTGGTCATATTTGGCAACTCTTGTTGGTGTGAAGTAGAATATCAGAAATGCTTTAATTTGCTTTTCTATAATTAGTAATTTGGAGCATTTCTTAAAATAAGGCTATAGCCATTGTTTCTTCCTTTAAGCATGATCTGTTCATTTCCTTAAACCATTTATCAATTGGTAAATGTTTCTTGTACATTTGAATTGGTTCCTTATAGATCTTGAACATCAGACCTTTATCATATGATACTCTCTATACTTTGTTTCATTATGAACATTTTTCCAACTAAAAAATCTCAGGTAATTTTTTCTGTGTTTCTCTAATTTGTTTATGATTTGACCTTTTATATCTAGGTCATGCTCCTATTTGGAGCTTTTTTATATAGAAAATATGAGGCAATGATTTAAATCTAATTTCTTTTATATTGGAGTCCAATTTTCTTAGCAGTTTTTTATTAAATAGTATCCTAACCTCAGAAACTAGTCTTTGATTAATCAAATGAAAGAGTATTAGATAATTGCTTCTGTATAGTATCTACCTAATATGCTCAGCTAATTGGTATCTCCATTTTTTTAAAAGTCAGTACCTAGTAATTATAATGCAATTTGGCAATATATTTGAAATTTGACATTGCTAGATCCCCCTTTTTATAATTACTTTCACTATTTCTTTTTGAGATTTTTAACTTTTACCCCCTTTATATGTGTTCCACTTTTCTCTTTTTTTAATTTTATAAAGTAATCCTTTGGTAATTTGATTGGTATTGAATATGTAAATTTATTCCAAAAATATTAACATTTTTATAATATAGTTTTCTTATACCCATAAGTAATCAATATTTCCCCAATTATTTATGCCTATGTTTCTGTACAAACATTTTTGTAGTTGTGTTTATGTAGTTCTTTTGCATATTTTGAAAGATTTTAAAAGTATTTTAGGCATTCTGTAATAATTTTAAATGGACTTTTTCTTTCTATCTTTCTTTGGAGCTTTATTAATATTACATAGAAAGTGGTTGTTACTGTGAATTTATTTTATCTGCAAGATTATAGAAGTTATTGTTTCAGATATTAATGTTCTATTATCTTACCTGCAAAAGTGATCATTTTGTTTCACCTTTACCTATGCTCTCAATTTCTTTTTATTATTATAGCCGGTATTTGTAAACTGTTGACAATGGATATACTTGTTTGCCTTTAAATTTATTAGAAAGGATTTTGTTTTATTTCCATTCCAAAAAATGATAGCTCTTTGTTTTAGATATACTATTTAACATTTAAAGGAAAAATTCATTTACTATCATATTTTGTATTTTTCAAGGCAGAAATGGATGTTAAATTTTGTTTAAAGCTTTTTCTGCCACCTATTGATATAGTCATATGATTTTTATTGATTTTTAAATTAGTATGGTTAATTAAGTTTACGGTTTCCATAATATAAAACCAACCCCATATTCCTTGTATAAATCCAGCCTGATTTTAGGATACAATGTTTGTGGTATCTTGCTTTAGCTTCTTTGCTAATATTAATCATCATTATTTTTTGGTTTTATTTTCTTTATATTTGCTTTATCTTGTTCTACGGTTCTCTTTTCTTCTTCCCCCCTCTCCTCCCTTCTTTTCTTCTTTCCTTTCCTTCCTTCTCTCCTTTTTTCTTTCTCTCCCTCCCTCCCTCTCTCCTTTTCTCCCTTCTTCCTCATTCTCTTGTGTGAAATCTTAAAGATTTGATGGAATTTGATGGAACCAAATCAGATGCTGCACTCCTTCTACCACTTAGGGATTTTAGACACTTAGGGACTGATAGCTCCACCTTCCCTTCCATGATTCTTACTATGAAATGTTCATTGTCTATACCATTATGTAAACATCCAGAAATGATTTTTAAACTTTTTATCATGTTTTATGGGACAATGCTTCAATTTGTGAAGGTTAAGGCAAATGGCTGATTTTTAAAAATTTTTCAGTTTTGTATTAATTGACCAGTTATTTGATTTATTAATTGGATTGATGCCATTCTCAAAAAGGGTTTTTTTTTTAAATTCCAGTCTATGTGTGCCTATCTGCTTTTCGAAAAAGTAAAAGGGCAATTTCTTTTCATCTATTTTGTTATGAGATATATTTTTGTATTCATTCAATGAAAAATTTTATTAACCTCAGATTTTTTTATCCTTTATATATTGCTTTTACATAGTTCCCATTAAACTGTGAACTCCTTGAAAGATCAAAAACTGTTTTTTTCTTTTTTTCTCTAAACAATGACTAGCAGAATCTCTGACACACATAGTAGATGCTTAATAAATGCTTATTGACTGACTGACTTGTCCTTTGGACTTGAAACTGTCATTATGATTTTCAGATTGACATAAAGAATAAGATAGTAAATGGTACTTCTCATAAAGCAAGATTTACTTGGGGAGTAGGAGGAAGAATTCCCAATCTTTCACCTTCTTAAAATACTTTAATATATGTGGTACTAGTTATTAAAATGGAAAATTATGAATGTGTGTGAAATGGACTGAAAATATCATAGTACTTTTAATATGTACCTGTATTCTTTCATAAGAAAAATGAAAGTATCTTACTAGATACATCAAGTAGTTTCATGGGAATGATACTGTTGTTATAGCACAACATTTTGCTAACTAATTTGGCAATCATAAGAAATAGCTTCATATCTAAGCCCAGATTAACTAAAATAACAAATGAAAAATCAAAGAGTTATTAAATCTAAAGAAGAAAACTTTAAAGAATCTGAGGTCAGTCAGGTGGGGGATATGAGAAGAAGTATATGTCAGTGTTGGAGCTGAGAAGCTTGACAACAAGAGGCAGCCAAGTGTCAGTGAGTGCCAGAAAGAGTAGGAAAGGAAAAGCAAGTGTGTTAGCTATGGAATAAATACTTCACAAATCGTAGTAGAAAGGGGTTGATAGTTTTAGAGTGGGATATTGAAGTAGTTGGTTTAAAGTGGATGGGCATAATGTTTGTGGCAGCCCTTTTTAAATGGCTAGAAATTGGAAACTGAAGGGATGCCCATAAATTGGAGAATGGCTGAATAAATTATGGTATATGAATGTCGTGGAATATTATTGTTCTAAGAAATGACCAGCAGGATAATTTCAGAGAGGCTGGAAAGACTTGCATGAACTGATGTTTAGTGAAATGAGCAGAACCAGAAGATCATTATACGTGGCAACAAGACTATACGATGATCAATTCTGATGGGCATAGCTCTCTTCAACAATAAGATGATTCAAACCAGTTCCAATTGTTCAGTGATAAAGAAAGCCATATACACCCAAAGAGAGGCCTGTGGGACCTGAATGTGGACCACAACATAGCATTTTCATGCTTTCTTTTGATGTTTGCTTGCATTTTGTTTTCCTTCTCAGCTTTTTTTTTCTTTATAGATCTAATTTTTTCTTGTGTAGCAAGATAACTGTATAAATATGCATACATATATTGGATTTATCATATATTTTAACATATTTGACATGTATTGGACTGCCTGCCATCTAGGGGAGGGGATGGAGGGAAAGAGGGAAAAATTTGGAACAGAATGTTTTGCAAGAGTCAATGTTGAAAATTACCCATATATTTGGTAAATAAAAAGCTTTAATTAAAAAAAAGAATGTAATAACCTGAAACATTTCCAGATAGTAGTGTCTGGAACACAGCAAAAAAAATAACAAAAAAACCCCCAAAGTGGATGGGCATGTAAGAGCCAAGAATAAGCAACCAAGAATTTGGGATTGAAAAATGAAAAATAAGGGTCAGGAAACACTGGAAAAGGAGCATATGACTAAGTAAAAATTAAAGATTGGCTATCAACATCACTTGGGTTTGTTCTCAAAGTCATGTTTTCTTAAGGTTTTAGGCAGCTCACATAAGGAGACTAGTGGGTGGAGCTGATAGAATGATTTTTCTTCCTTGCAGGCCAGGTGAAAAGACTTGGAGTGTGTGTGTGTGTGTGTGTGTGTGTGTGTGTGTGTGTGTGTGTATGTGTGAGGGATGGGTTGGTAAAGCATGATGCAATGACATTTCTCTCTGTCCATCTGGGCAGGTATAGTCAAGGCTAGGAGATAGGCAGAAAGGGAGCAGGATGGAATAGTATCTTTCTCTATCCCCAAAAAGGGACTAGGCAGAGAGAACTGCAGATGATGTTGTCTCTGTCTTCTGAAGGCAGGAAGAATTCCCTTTAAGTAGAAAAGGGTAGCTTAGGAGACTGGCAGAGCCCACAATTCTAATTCACCTTGATTATTTCTCTGACTATTAGAAGCAGTTACTTTGCACTGATATGAATACAAATCAATCTCCAGAGTCCAATTTGTCAGGCTTTCAGGACTTCTTTCAAATCTTCATATTTATTGACACAATCTCAGGGCACAAAAAATCCCCACCATACAACAATCTATTATATATCCTCTATTTGATCAATTTATAATAGCTTCCTTCTCCCTGTCTACCCTTTCCTTATCTATGGCTTATACAATAGGTTGGGCTTTGAGGAAGATATATTAATCATAATAATTAATAATGATAATAATCTATGCCAGGAATATTCCCCTTCATTGACCTACTACTGTGCCTAGATTGTCCTGCACTCAAACATCTTCTGAATCTTTTCCAACTGTGAGAAGGAGCCAATAAGTCAAGCCAGCAGCCAGACAATCCTTTATTCTGCTCTCATTTTCCCTCATTTCATTTGGCTGTTGCCCATATCCTGTTTCCTGGAATACCAGGATTGTGGCACTATTCCATTGATGGCCATCAACAAAGCAATGCTCATGGGAGACATCCAGGCTCCTCTACTGGAGAGATCAATGATCAGGCTCATTTTAAACACATTTACACCAACATTTCCCTCCCCCCCTCCCCATAATTTTTTTGGTTTGCAGTGTTTATAATCACAAGACCAATTCTTAGCAGAAGCCAATCATTACTTGAACTGAAGCCATTCCTTATTAATGGCCCACAGAATTCTGGGCAAAGCAAAAGAATGATGAGATGGAGTCATCTGAAAAAGCTCATTAATATTTCACTGTCATATTACATCAGTCTAGGTGCCAGGAGGCAGCATAATTTATAATTTAATATCACAAGCACCTTGTTCCTTGTCGTGCTGTTAGGGATTTAAGAAGCCCATGGTATGAGTGGTCAGAACATGGATTGGCAGTTCTGAATTCAGATTTGGGGCTGCTCTCTAAGAGGCTGAACTGAGGTGGCTGATCTGAAATCTCATGAAGATGCAGCTCAGTGAGGCTAATGTAGAGGAAAAGCAAAGTCTCAATTCCCTGTAGTGGATGCTATGTATTTTGTGTGTGTGTGTGTGTGTGTGTGTGTGTGTGTGTGTGTGTGTGTGTGTGTATAAGTAACTATTCTTGGGAATGTGTAAGATTCATAGCAGTGTGGAAAATGCTTCCTTCTTGGGGGAAAGTGCAGAATTTGAAGTTTCCAAGAAAGGAGCATGCTGTGACAGAGATCTCACCCAGAACACAAAAATGTCATGAGTACATCATTGAGTTGTGAAAAATTAATAACAGATGAAAGTGAATTTTTTTTTTGCTCACCTTTAGACCGCACTCAGTTGGGTAAACGGCATTTTTTTTAAATCATCATTATGCCAATGAATACTTGAAGATTCGGCCTCTTTTGTTTCTGAACTAAGATTCTTAAGTTTTAATATAATCATCTTGCACATAAAAAGGTCAACTGCATCAAAAGCTCATCTGCTCAGACATCTTGAAAGGCATGTATGCCTGGAGTTGGAGGATTTTTTAAAACTCTTGGTAAAAAAAGTATTTAAACTCACTAAATTCTTTTATACTTAATTGAAGCCTACATCTTATAGATTAAGCCAGACAAAGACTATGAAACTCTGACGTCCCATTGCCACAGCTGGTCTAGACAGCAGACAGGGCTTGTTCAGGGCCAAATGCTATTCAACTAGTCACTCCTTTCAACAGCCTTTCCTTCCATTTCTCTTTTGTGGGTCTTCCATTTTCTTCTTCAGATGTGGAGTTAGTCATCTTCCAAGATATGTCTTCAGGAAAAGTACTTTGATACTCATTTTTTCAGAGAAAATTTAAGTGACTAACTATTTCTCCTGGACAAAATTTTAACTCTGTATTTTAACTATAATCTTTAACCTTGTAGCCTTTATTTCCTCAAATATAAAATGGGAATGAGTAGCACCTACTTCACCATGTTGTTCTGAGGAGCAATAAGATAACATATGTAATAGATTTTGCAAACTTTAAAGCACTATATAAATGCTTGCCATATTTAATATGGGATAAATGTTTTATGCTATGTTACAATTTAATGCATGAACCAACTGAATAAAGCAATTATTTAAGGCTTTCACTTTGCAGTTAACTGTGGTAAGCAGGTAGGTGTTGGGAAAGATACAAGGTTTAGATATGTCTCTTACCTTGTGTAGCTAACATTCATACTCCCATGGATAATTATAACACAAAATAATATATGATGAATGCATGAAAAAATTAACATATGAAGGAAGAAAAGTTATTTTGGGGAAAGATTCTAGGGGAAGTAACATTTTATTGAGCTTTAAAGGGTAAATAAAAATTCATTTGGGGGCAGGATGAAGTTAGAAGAGATGAAAGTGACAAGGAAAGTCCCATTTCAATATTGTTGTTTTTCTGGAAGAAGATCAATAACATCAGCAGAGTGACATAATTACTCGCAAATTAATTGGATTTAAGTGAGCAAAATTGTGTAAAGTCATCAGCCTCACGCTCTCCTCCAGAGTCATCTGAATCTAGAGGCAAGACAGGTCAGAATGGCTGGTAATGGCCTAGAATGCTGTGGGATCTTGATCATTTTTAGCTTAGGTCTTTCCCAGGTCTCAGTTTTTTTTTTGAGGCAATACCCATTTAGTAGTATCAGGCTAGTTAAGAATTGAAGTAGAAGATGACCTACTTTGCCTTCATAAAAGAATCAATTAAGGAAGGGAAGACTAAAGTTTCTGGCCAAAACAGAAACAATTATTATTTCCATTCCCCCATTTCAGTGTATGAATAGCACAAAGTCATCATGCTGGGTGAGTTCTGGAAATGGGTGGGAGTAGTAATAACTATATTTGATTGGAGCATAGAGTAGTGCATTATAGAAGATAGTTAAAGGGTAGAAAATTTGGGGGAACTTGGGAAGCTATAAAGTGAAACCTGCCTTGCCTATTTGACAACTGTCTATAGTACCTATGGCATGGTAAGTACCTAATAATTTCTGTTGCTTAATAGATTACCTATGCATAAATCTAACTCTTGCAAAGCTCTGGACCTGGATACCTATGGATAGTTAGGACAAGAGTAAATTGGACTTGTTTAATGTGTATGTCTATTTGTTATAGTTAAATAGTTTTCAGTTTTGGGAACCCTGAAAGATTGACTTCAGAAACTCAGTCAATTCCCATTTTTAAAAGCAAACAAAGACCTGCATCATAATCATTATAACAACTTACTTTTTATCAATTTATAATTAATAAAATACTTTTGTGACAACTTTATAAGATAGGAAAGACATGGATTTTTGTACCAATCTTACAGATGAGCTAGTTGAAATTCAGGGAAGATATGTATCTAGTTTTCTTGAAGATATGTATCTAGTTAGATTTAGAGCAGGGACCTAAACCTAGGACTTCAGATCATACTTAGTGTTTTTTTTTTAAGCTAGACTTCATTGCTTATAGCCCTAGATCTCCCACTAACTGGAATGACAATATGATTTTGGGTCAATCATTTCAACCATTTGGAAGCCCCTTCTTATCCCATTTAGGCCAAATCTGGGTACCTGAGTGTGTGGTAGAACAAATACTACTGGTTATTCTTCCCTCCAAATTTCCTGCCAATGACACCTTCCCCTCCTCTTCATCTGGCTGGATACAGACTCCCCCATCTAAATCTTTGCAGGAGACAGCCCAGAATCTCCATTTTCTGGTGCTGGTGAATGAGTCAATTTCAGTCTCCACTCCGACACACCTCACCCTTCAGGGAACATAACTGCTTACATTGCTCAGATGAGCAGGGAGTCACCTACCCTTTCAATACAGTGGAAGACTTTGGGAACTTTCTCCAGAAACCTCCTCTCTTCTCCCTATCTCCCAACCCTATATTCATTATGACCATCAATTAAAGTGTGGTCTCCTTGAGAGCAGGGATTGTTTCAATTTTCAATTTATATTCCTAGAACTTAACACAGTGTTTGAAACATAGTAAATGCTTAAGAAATGTTTTCCCCACTTCAGTTTGCTCATCTGTAAAATGGGGATTGCTAGTGAAACTTCTCATTGGAATTTTCTAATAAAATTTGCATATAGTAAACTTGGGATCCTCAGACTGGTGAAAAAATATATTTGGACAGAGTGAAATCAATAAATATCTTTATCTTTCCCTCCCTTCTTCCTTTCCTCCTCCTCTCTCCTTCTACTCCCTCTCCCTCTCCCTAGGATAAATATGTTAGATAGATTTAAAAATATATACTGATAACTTTGTGGGAAATATTAACTCAAATTAAATACGTAAGTCTCCTAGATAACTTCATTACAATTTAATCCTCATATGAAAAAAGAATCATCCAAAGAAAGCTTTCATCGAGAAAGATGATATTCTGGATCTTAGGATTTTAATGGAGTTTGCATCATCTTTCCAAGGGATCAAGAAGCTTTTAGGTCCACAAAAGCCTTGAGTTTCAGAAAGGTTTGTACCAGGCAATAGATCATTCTGGGACTTTGATTTTTTGTTTCCCTCACACTTTTCATTGAAGGTCTCAGTTGCAGAGTACTAACTAGGGTAGGATTATTTATGCTTTGCTTTATACCTCCAAAATCCAAGACACACATTCTCTTTGTAACCACACAGATGCTGCAATCCTTGAACCTCACAGAGACCACTAATTTGGTTTTTGGGGAACATACAGTGATGTTCCCCAGGTCTGATATCCTGATCTCTTGCTTTTCTCCACTTCTAGTATCCCTTTGCTGGGGGTGGTATGATTCAATGGCCTCATCTGGCTCCATCCTCTGGTTTTATTGTCATTGAACTCTTCTTAAGAACAGATTCTTCTCCCAGTGATCTCAACCCTTGTAGGGACATAAATAGGTGTCTCTGAGGAACCAATCAATTTCTTTCCTGGGGTAATTTCTTCTTTTGGATTGCTATTCCCTCCCCACCACCTCTATCCTCAAAAAAGGGACTTTTCTCCAGGACTCAACCAAGGTGTTCTTTTCACAGCTCTCAATCCCACTTCTACTCCATTCTCAGGGCTCTATGCACTTCTATCAGCCTCTGGCCTGGAGCATTCAATGAAGACTTTTGTGATGTCACGGCAATAAAGTAAAATAAGGGCTGGGAAAGAACAGTCTCCTAATGGTGGTGCCATGGATAAGGGGCTCACCTCTCAATTTGAATGAATTTCTATAGTTAATTACTTTTCCCTTTTCTATTTTCTGTATACTATCCAACCAGTTGAGGACTAAATAATATTTGCATGAAACCTGGGCTCCAGCTAGCATGCTGTCTTCATAAAAGAATCTTGAATTGGGAAAAGTCACATGGGAATTATCATCTTCTCTCAGCTATGTACTGCTCACTGCTTTGTATAATATGTTCTTTCTTCTTTCCCTCCATCCTTTTGTCTTTTCCTCTTTTCTTCCCTCCTTTCCTCCTTCCCTCCCACCCTCCCTCCTTTCCTCCTTTCTTCCCTCCTTCCTTTCCTCCCTCCCTTCCTTCCTTCTTCCCTTGCTCCCTCTCTTCCTTCCTTCCTCCCTTCCTCCCTTCCTCCCTTCCTCCCTTCCTCCCTTCCTCCCTCTCTTCCTTCCTTCTTCTTTCCCTCCTTCTCTTCCTTCTTTCTTTCCTTCCTCCCTTTCTTCTCCCCTCCCTCCCTTCTTTCCTTCCTTCCTTCTTCTTTCCCTCCTTCTCTTCCTTCCTTCTTTCCTTCCTCCCTTTCTCCTCCCTCTTTTCCTGCTTTTCTCCCTTCCTTCCTCTTTTCCTTTCATCCTTCCTTTCTTCTTTCCTTCATCCCTCCTTTCCTCCTTCCTTCCCTTCCCCTTTCCCTTCCTTCTTTTTTTCCTTTCTTTGTTCCTTCCTTCATTCCTTTCTTCCTCTTTCCTTCCCTTCTTCTCTCCCTCCCTCCCTCCCTCCCTTCTTTTTTTCTTCCTCCATCCCTTCCTCCTTTCCTTCCTTCATCCCTCCCTCTCTTTCTTCTTTCTTAATTTACAATATTCCATTACTTAGCACTAATGTATGAAGCACTACTCAGCTAGTTGCTGGAGTCCATACATATTTTGCTTCCTATCAAGTAAGGAAATAAGAGATGAACACAAATATGCAAAAATTATACATTTGATGTATATTTGTATACATATATATATGAATATATATATATATATATATAAATGAAAAGGAGATTCAATAAGGCAGCTTGCCAACCTACAGATATTTATTGAGTTCTTACTCTGTTCCCTGAGCCATAAACAATGATAGACACTAGGAGGAGTGAAAGTAAGGGAATAACCATGAGCCAGACCTTAGGAAATGTATCCTAAGGAATATAGATAAGCAGAACAATTATAAAGGACCTTAAGATTAGCAAAGCATTATCTTTATTATTTCATTTGATCCTTACAACCACCCAGAAAGATATTATTATTATCCTCATTTTACAAATGAGGAAACTGAAGTTCAAAGAAGTTATATAAATTGCTTAGGTGATTGTTAGGGAATATTTGAATCAGAATATAAATATTTATTTTTATTGACCCCATGTCTAATATTCTATCCACTAAGCCTCTTACTGTCTTTCCAGGATCAGGTTGGATGAAGTCTGTACTCAGTTGATGTGAGTTGAAGTTTATGGGAGTTTTCTAGACTAGATATTTTATGGCCTGCTTTACTCTTCAGCAATAAAATATGTGGATAGAGTAAGGAATGTCCATTATAGCCAGATAAGTTGAAACCAGCTACATATTTTTGGATATGTAGGTATGGTAAGGGTGGGAGTGACATATTGGAATGGGAAAGTTTGACATACATAAATATCTATGATGGGGAAATAGGATGAGACATTGAGTCCATACCATTTTCCTTCAAAGTCTAAATTGGCCCAGGGTGCTTTGTTTATTGGGAGGAAAAAACAAAAAACCCATTTCCATCTAGTTCTTCCTGTGTCCTACTTAGTTTCACATCTGCTTCATCCAAGATTTACAACTTAAATTCCAGGGAGAGCTGGGAATTCTATAATAGCAATGGTGATGAGAATAGAGGAATCCAATTCTTCCCTGTGCCAAATATATGAAGTAATTTGTATTGTACTGAGCACATGGATGGTTCCCCTGTTTGCACAGATGAGATTTTTTTTTTTCTTTTTTCAGCTCTTTGCATCTATTTGTTATTCTAGAATAGAATGAGGCAGAGTGGTAAAATAGGAAGAGCACTGACACTGGAATCAGAGGATTTGAGTTCCTTTTTACTCTCACTGCCTATGTAATTATGGACAAGTCACTTAATATTCCTATGCCTCCATTTTTTCATCTGTAAAATAGGTGGTTCTTAGTCTCATATCTCTCCACCTCCAAATTTCTTGATCTATGTTTCTAGGAGTTGTGGTTAGAAATGACTTTTGCTAAAAACTCTCAGAAATGTATCTCTCTGTCTCCTGAGGAGATCCTCAGATTTAATTCTATGAAAATTCTAATGTTCCATGACTATCAGCCTACAACAGGAATGTTGTTAAAATGATGGACTTTTATTTTAGAGAAAGCTTTGGAGTCATTATTCGTATTATCTGTGCAAACTATACATACTTATGGATAAGCTCTATAAGTAGGCCATCTAATTAAGTCCCACAATCTGAACAATCAGCTTTCTTCAACTGCTTATTTTTTTCTTGTGTGGAAAGTTAGGCTAATCTCTTTTGTGAGATTGTGGATTTTACTTAAGAGGCACAATGATTAGGATCTTAAGGTAATCAGAATCATTTTAGCAAATAGGAGTTTATGATGGAGCTCATGATTTAGAGGAAATCCTTCACTTTGAATGCTGCACAGGACTTCTTCTCTAACAGTAATAAAAATGTCCAATGAGCATGCATCTTTTTGTTTCATATATTTCTTGTTATTAATAATCAAAAGGACATTGAACAAAGTAAGCTCTGTTTTTTCATCTTTTGTGGCATATTGCGAATAGGATCTCATTGTTATCAAATAAGATAACATGCAAAGTACATTGCAAATCTTAAAGCATATTATTATTATTGCCTTGAACTTATTGAATCAGGAAAATAAGAGTTCAAATATCATCTCAGATGCTTCATTGAGTTTGAATAAATCACTTAATTTTTCTCAGCCCCAGTTTCCTCATCTGTAAAATGAGAATAAATAATAGTACTCATACCACAAGGTTGTTTTGTGTCTCAAATGAGATAATATAAGTAAAATACCCCCTGTATAGGCCTAGCAGTAGTATTTCTAGGTCAAAGGGCATGTTGTTTAGTATCTTTTTTATGTATAATTATCTATATGTAAAATATATTGAAAAAAAAACTTACGTGTTAAAAAATATTTATAGCAGTTTTTTTTGTGGTAGCAAAAACCCCTGCAAATGAAAGAGCTGCCCATCAATTGAGGAAAGGTTGAATAAGTTTTGGTATACTAAAGTAATGGGAAATTATTGTACTATAAGAAATGAGAAAATACATGATTTTGGAAAGACTTGTATGAACTGATGCAGAGTAGAGTAAGCAGAATTAGAATAAAATTTTATACTCTAACATCAATATCACTAAAATGAATAATTTTGAGGATTTTTGTAAACTGATAAAGAATGGAATAAACAGAGCCAGGAGAATAATCTATGCAATGACAAAAATAGTGTAAAGACAAGAAAATTTGAAATCTGTAACAACAATACAATGACCATCATGATTCCAGAGGACTGATAATGAAACACTACTCATGACAAAAACATGATGGAATTAGGTTGCAGAATATATGTTACATATAATATTCATGACATTGTGACATATGTATGTACATATATGTATTTACATGCATATAGTATATGTTTATATGCATATATACATATACATATTATCTTTAAGGGAATTTGTTTTGCTTAACTGTGCATATCTATTATAAGAAATTTATTTCTCTCTTTTTTTTCCTCAATGGGTTAAAAGGTTAGAAGGAGAGAAAATATGTTTTTGCTATGTTTTTAAATATACAGGAGATGATGTTCCTACAGATGTAGAATGTTGTATGCATTTTCAGATGAGATCACTATATTATTACTTTAATAATTAGTTTGTTTTGTTAGAAAATATCTCTCATGGAGTTGAGATTAATCTGTAAATATGTATAATATAAAAACAAAACATCAATAAACTTTAATCTTAAAAGTACTTTATAAAGCTTGAAATGCTAAATAAATATTATTAATTATTATTTTATCATACTTACAGATGAGATTTTCCCCACTCCTTTAGTATTTTCCCCTCTTTAAAATTCTTGAAAGGGGAATTCATGTAGAATTGAAACTGAATTTCTATAGGAGAAAGAGTTAAAAAGCAGTGTTTATAGAGATCCTGAGATCTTTTGATAATATTAGCTTTAGTTTCCATGATGTGGGAATGCCTTAAAGAAGAAATATTAACAATTATAGTCCTGTAACACAAATTTTAAAACAAAAACAAAACTCTTACAGATATGGTAGGAAAAGCGCTGGTCTACTCAGAACAGCTGGAGTTGGATGCATTCTCTAACATTTAGGGGTTATATGAAAAAACTTAATTTCCCTAAGTCTCATTTTTCCTCCATGGTATTATGGGAATAGCAGAATTTGGATGGTTGGCTTCATGAGGTTGCTATAAAGAAAGATTTTCAAAAAGCTTAAAGAGCTAAAAAATAAAAAGGAAAACAAAAAAGGCATGTGCTTTTAGTTTGATTACACTGTATTCAGCTGCTTTACAATCCTATTTGCTAACCACAGAAGGCTTGTTTACAGTTTAATCTCAGTATATTCCAGGAGGTAAATCTAAAAGAATGAATGATACAATTGCATAGATAATATAAATGATGTCAGTGTTTTCATTGCAAGTAGAGACAAAATATCCAATATCAGGATGACTGAATTTCATTTTTTTTGTTAATACAAGAATGGTGGTAGGAGGAAAAGTCTGAATCCAGTTTAACTCTGTGTTTAGCCAAATAAATCTAGGACAGAATAAGTGATTAAGAATAAATTTTTAGTAGTGTGCCTAGATGTATATATCTATCACTTAACCAACTATTATACTATAGAGATAGTGTTATTCGGAGGGGAAATAAATATTTGCAAGTTCTAATTGCAACTGCTATAATGTGAAAATTGTTTGGGACAAACAATCATAATGATATGCTTTTATTTTGTGACAACAATGGTGCTTCTAATGCCACTGACTTGGATTAATGCACAGACTCAGAATATTTGACCTTGACTATGTAAAACTGTACTGAACTAGCTTCCTCATGTTTAGTTAGTTTTTTATTAGTTGATTGCTAGATTTTGGTCCTATATATAGGTTCTTTTGCTCACTTTTGATTTGTTTTGACACTGGTTTTTAAGAATGAATATTATACCAAAGAAGCATGCAGAAATTGTACTTCTTAAAGATCATATCTGAATGCCTGTTACAGATATTGCAGTGACTATTAATGGGGGGAGGAAATGAAATATTTCAAAGATTATTCAAGTAAGTAAGTATTCACAGTAAGGAAACTGCTGTCAAAACAAACAAATAAGAACTGATGAACTATTTCTATAAAACAATTTAATTAATCCTCAAAAAAAAAAGATAAAGACCTTCAGAAATACCTGACAGCTGGAGAGGTTATTACTGATGTCTTTATTATGTATTATAGGCTTCTTGAAGTTGGAAGACTGGTGAGAAGACAGCTGCAAACCATTGATATGGACATTATCTTGGCAATATAATACACTGACTTATTATTAGGAAAGATCATTTTTACTGATGAAAATCACCTTTCATTTAAGACCACATCAAAACCAATGATAAAAGAATTCCATGTGAATATATAGAATCAGGGCAAATTTATCAGACTCTAAAACATTGATCTAAAACTGTTATGGAGATTTTTTTTTTACTTCCAGCTGACCTGGAAATTTTGTATCCTTTGAAGGAATGATGAATTCTGATAAATACATTATTATTATTATTATTATTATTAATCATCATCATCATCACCATGATCATCAATAATAATAGCTAAGAATCTGAGTTACTCCCAAATTGATAGTCAAAGAATATGAAAAGAAAGTTTTTAGAATAAGAAATGAAAACCATCTAAAGTCATTTGAAAAAAAAGCTCTAAGTCACTAATGAGCAGAGAAATGAAAATTGAAACAATTGGAGTACCATTCCACATCTATCAGATTGGATAATGTGACAGAAAAAGAAAATCACAAATATTGGAGGGGATGTGGAAAAATTGGGACACTAATGCACTGTTGGTAGGGGTATGAACTGATCCATCTACTCTGGAGAGCACTCTGGAGAAAAAGGAATATTAAATGCCCTTTCCTTTGATTTGATAATATCACTGCTAGGTGTTTATACCAAAGAGAACAAAGGAAAAGGAAAAGGAACTATATGTGTAAAATATTTAAGGCAGCTCTTTTTTTTTGTTGTGGAAAAGAATTGAAAATTGAGGGGGTGTCTATCAGTTGGAGAATAGTATATGATTGTGATGAAGTACTATTGTGCTATAAGAAATGACAAACAGGAATGGTTTTAAAAAATCTGTGAAGACTCAAATGAATTAATGTAAAGTGAAAAGACCCAGGAAAACATTCTACACAGTAATGACAATAATGTACAATGATCAACTATAAATGATTTAGCCAGTATTAGCAATACAATGATCCAAGACAATTTTGAAGGACTTATGATGAAGAATAATATCTAACTCCCACAATAGAACTGACAGAGGCTGAATACATATAAAAATATACTTTTATCTCTTTTTAAATTTATTTTTCTTTTCTTTTTGGTTTATGTTTTCAACATATCTAATATGAAAATGTTTTGTATGACATTAGGTATATAATCGAAATCATGTTGCTTGTCTTTTCAAGGAGGGAAAGAATGAATCTGGAACTCAATTAGATTATAAAACAGATCCTATGCAATACAATCAAGACTTCCTTGGGAAAATGGACATTTCATCAAAAATATGTTATTATCTGTTGTGATAGAAGTGTGGTGTCATGATGAATTTAAACCAAATCTAGACAGCTCATAAAAGACCATAAAGCAGTTGCTACTTCCATGCACCCATGTGATATTTATATCCATTGGTGATGCTATTATTTCCTAACCTGTATAAGATCTACCTTTTGAAAATTTTCTAGGTTAATTTTTTTTTCACAGTAAAAGACTCATAATAAAGAACATACACATTGAGGATCCTTTCTATTATTGGGAAATCAGAATGTCTTCCAGAGGGTTCCATTTACAGATTCTATTTTATTGTTACAGTGGTTTGAAGCAATTTATTTCAAGATGCCATGTGGAGGGTTGAACGTGTGATATTTTTCACAGTATAATAACAAATGTGCAATCTTTATTTGGAAGCGCTGAACATTATTTGAATTCTGCTGTTAAAGCTCCATATTCACTATAATAGTTTTCTCTTTAGAATTGAGGACCTTGATATTTGCTTAAGTGGTAACCTATTACATTATTCATACACAGCAGCGAAAAGGAAACAACCTGATTCTTCATCTCCATTGGGGTTTTCTTCATTCCTGGGTATATGCCATGGATAAATATTTCCTTTATACCCCTATCAAATATTCCATGCAAAATGGGAAAATAATGAGTATCTTTAAAATGACTGTACAACATGGACTTTATTTCTGTGTCATTTTCAAATCCAAACTACTCAGAATAACCTTTTCATACCTCAGTTTGCTCAATGGTTCTTCACTGAAACTGTAAAGTTAACATGTAATGAAAACTACATTTCAATCTTAGATTTTCATGCTACATTGTTCTTTAATGAAGAGGTTGCATCACCAATGATAATAATTTAAGAAAAAGGTCATTTTATTTCCCCCAAGCTCATACACATACTTCTTTCATAATTATGAACTTAAAAAACCCGTCTTGGATGTAAAAATGTGAGTTGGAATATGTAAACATTTTGGTATACCTGAAAAACTGGAAGGAAAATGTCACATACTGGAAAAATCATTGCCTTAAATCATCAAAATGGGGGGAAAGCATGTTAAAGGATGGGGAAAAGACAGGAAAATGCTTATGACCTCAGTTATTAAAGATTTATAAAGTCAAAGTGCTCCTTATATAATTGAGTTGCATTGTTTTATATTTTATGTCTATGTCTAGTGAGGAGCAGTAACTATGAAGCAAATAACCTCATAAAACAGTCGACGTCATTGGTATTAGCAATTAGCGGGATCTTAGCAAAATGGGTTTCACTTGTTTTTGTTTTTTGTTTTTCCTGAGAAGTCATTGATATTTAATGGAAATTTTCTTCATATGATTTTTTTTCAAATAAAATAAGGCAGTAAGAGATTATCACTAAGGTTATCTTTTTGCTTAGAATGAGGCTTGTTCTCTGTTGAGGTCTCAATGAATCAATATCTCTGTTTTGTCAGAAACAGGTAGTGTGAAGAGACTCAGCCTCATGTTGCTACTCCCCACTGCTTGTGTGCTGGCGGTCTGCTGATTTTCCATTATAGATTCTTCACAGTTAGTGATGGAAAACTGGATTTTGTATACCCAAACTGTGTTACCATTGTAGGCCCAGTTAAACCATCTTTGGGTCATCTTTTCTTTTTCTTCCTTTCTGTCTTGGTCCTCTCAGAATTCATATGTCTCTTTTGCTTGGCCACAATGCCAGACACTGCTGACAACATTATAAATCAAGTTCCCATGGTTTGATAGAAGTGGAATTTAAAAACATCAAAACCCAATTTTCTCCATCATATCTTAGTCAGAAAGGGATGGCATGGATTCCAAGAGATCTGGCAGAGATCACCGATGCCCAACTATAAAACACTTGGTTCTTCTGAGAATTTTGTGCTTTTAAAAATTAATTGTCAATTTTATTTGCATTTTGTATCTCACAGCATCAGTTGTCTTTTTCCCTAGTCCATTTGATCATTGTCTCTGGTGAGCGATACAGGAATATTAGTTTGGCATATAAGTCTTCCTCTAGTTCCAGTTCCCCTGTCTCTCTTACTAAGAAAATGTCGGTGCACAATTTCAAAATTCTATCTACATTTGGAAGCTCTTCAAACATTATGGAGTGAGAGATCCCACTGAAGAATTCACGTACAAACTTCCCAATCACAAGGACAACGGAAGCATACAGTCCCATAATACTGTGAAAAAAATAAGGGAAATTGTTCAAATAAATGAAATGGGAGATGGACATATAATTATATTATTAAATGATGAGAATAACAGATAAAATAAAAATATCTCAAAAGATTAAAATCTATATTGAAAAAAAAGGCTGATCATGGTGGACTTGCTGTACCAGATCTAAAACTATATTACAAAGTAGTGGTCATCAAAACCATTTGGTACTGGCTAAGAAATAGAGTAGTTGATCAGTGGAATAGGATAGAATCACAAGACAAACTAGGCAATAACTATAGCAATTTAGTCTTTAATAAACCCAAAGACCCCAGCTTCTGGGATAAGTACTCACTATTTGACAAAAACTGCTGGGAAAATTGGAAACTAGTGTGGAAGGAATTAGGAAGAAATTAACCCACATCTAACACCACATACCAAGATAAGATCTAAATGGGTTCATGATCTGGATATAAAGAGTGATACTATAAGTAAATTAGAGGACATAGTATAGTTTACCTCTCAGACCTATGGAGATGGAATAAATTAATGTCCAAAGAAGAACTGGAACTCTTAATTGAAAACCAGATAGATAACTTTGACTATATTAAGTTAAAAAGTTTTTGTACAAACAAAACCAATGCAGTCAAGATTAGGAGGGAAGCAATAAATTGGGAAATCATCTTTACATTTAAGGGTTCTGATAAAGGTCTCATCTCTAAAATATATAGAGAATTGTCTCATATTTATAAAAATTCAAGCCATTCTCCAATCGATAAATGGTCAAAGGATATGAACAGACAATTTTCAGAGGATGAAATTAAAACTATTTGTAGTCATATGAAAAAGTGCTCCAAATCACTATTGATCAGAGAAATGCAAATCAAGTCAACCCTGAGGTACCACTACACACCTGCCAGGTTGGCTAAAATGACAGGAAAAATTGATGATGGATGTTGGAGGGGATGTGGGAAGGCTGGGACACTAATACATTGTTGGTGGAGCTGTGAATAGATCCAACCATTCTGGAGAGCAATTTGGAACTATGCTCAAAAAGTTATCAAACTGTGCATACCCTTTGACCCAGCAGCATTTCTATTGGGCTTATATCCCAAAGAAATCATAAAGGAAGGAAAGGGCCCCACATGTGCAAGAATGTTTGTGGCAGCCCTTTTTGTAGTGGCTAGAAACTGGAAACTGAATAGATGCCCTTCATTTGGAGAATGGCTGAATAAATTATGGTATATGAATATTATGGAATATTATTGCTCTGTGAGAAATGACCAGCAGGACGATTTCAGAGAGGCCTGGAGAGACTTGCATGAACTGATGCTGAGTGAAATGAGCAGAACCAGGAGATCATTATACACGGCAACAACAGTACTATATGACAATCAATTCTGATGGACATGGCTCCCTTCAACAACGAAATGTTTCAAACCACTTCCAATTGTTCACTGAAGAAAGCCATATGCACCCAGAGAGAGGGATGTGAAATGTGGACCACAACATAACATTCTCATACTCTTGATTGATGTTTGCTTACATTGTGTTTCCTTTATCTGATATGTCTTTTATGTAGATACGATTTTTCTTGCACAACAATAAGTTTGGAAATATGTATACATATATTCGATTTGCCAAGTATTTTAACATAATTAACATGTAGTGGATATCCTGCCATCTAGGGGAGGGGTGGGGAGCTGGGGGGAAAAATCTGTAACAGAAAGCTATGTAAGGGTTAATGTTGAAGAATTACCCATACATATGTTTTGCAAATAAAATAAAATTTAAAAAAAGATTAAAATTCTAACTCTATTGTATTTCCTACACTTTAAAGAGAATACAGATCAGGTTACGGAGACCTATAACATTATAAAGAATTTGATTTCATTTATAGTATGGACAATGAGTACATCCATCTATCTTTCTATCTATCTATCTATCTATATCTATCTTTCTGTCTGTCTATTTATAACTTCTTCACTCTGGGTGTAGGCAACTAGATATACTTTCAGTAGGAATTTCAAAGTTCAAATTTCAAAATAGAAGTTTGTGGCAGGGAAAAATGTGGTCTTTTTAAATCAATGGGAGTAGTTATGGCATGAAATTGGGTTTGACTGAAGACTGTCAAGTCAAGAGTAGAAGTGTGAAGGTTAAAAAAGTTGTAAAAAGCATAGGGGGAACCAGAAGCTATAGCTACAACCTGCTAAAATAATTTGTCAGATTTGGTACTTTCAATTACCAAATCAGAAATTATTGAAATATGAGTTAAACCAGTTGAATGTATGTGTGTGTATGTATAGGCAGCTAATGGCCCACAGGATACAGGACTGGTCCTGGAATCAGGAAAACTCAACTTCCTAAATTCAAAGCCAGCTTCAGAACTTAACTAGTCATATGATCCTGGGCAAGTCACTTAACTTTGCCTTATCTGTAAAATGAAATGCAAAAGGAAATGGCAAATTACTCTAGTATCTTTGCCAACAAAACTTCTAATCAGGTCATGAAAAATCAGACATGATTGAAAAAAGACTAAATATATGTATGTGTATGTATGTATGTATGCATATTGATGTCATATAACAAATATACATCAAATATCACACATAAAATATTATGCTGACAACAAAATTATCTTATGCCTTAATTTTTCAAAATTTATACTGTACATATTGGCAACATAGGCTAAGGTAGTAGTTACACCTAGGCAATGAATTATGGGACAAAACTGATTATAATTGCTTGGTACTTTATATATTAGAAGTTTAGTAGAAAGACTAAGGGTGAGAGACTTGGGGTATACTCCTGGCTATGTAACTGACTCAGTGTTTGACCATTGGTAAAATCTCTCTATGCTTCAGCCTCTTAATCTATAAAATGAGGAGGTAGTATTTCTTGGACTCTGAAGTCCCTCATAACTCTATGATTTTGTAACTATGAAAACTTAATATTTCTATTATCCAAACTTAAATAACAAGAAGGTAGACATTTAGATTTCTAAGAGTTAAATTATCTCTTACCCATAACCAGCAAGAAATCCAAGACTGGGAGGGCTAACTTTGTCATTGAAAACCACCAACTCCAAACCTTGAGTATTTTTGTTATGTAACTTGTTTCCAAGCTGGTTGAGAACCCACCACTCATTCTCAGTTACACTATTATTGTCTCGGGACAAAATGATGGTTATATCTTTAAAATTATTATCTGGAAAAGAAGAAGAATACAATTAAAATAATACAAGAATCTCATAAATTTGGCATAGATCACTAAGTTTTTAAATAATCCTATTCAGTTCAATACAAAAACCAAAACCAAAACAACAACAACAAAAAACAATCCAAAAACAACCACCACAAATCATCCATTAAGCACCAGGCATTAATGTGACAGGTATTGTTGATACAAAGATAGCTGTGACAAATATCTTATTTTTATGAATTGAGAATGGAATACAACTAATTCTAGTTAAAGTAATAGTGATAATACCTGAATTAGCCCTTAAATGAAGGAGATGGAGTTTAGGAGGTGACCAATCAATCTGTTACATGAGAGGGAACAGCATGAAAAAAGTCATGGAGTGCTGCTATCAGTGAGAGACTGAGGGAAATCATACTCTTTAAATGCAGAGTAAAGAGAAAAGTGAGATAAAGCTTCTTTCTTTTCTTTTCTTTCTCTTTTCTTTTCTTTCTTTCTTTCTTTCTTTCTTTCTTTCTTTCTTTCTTTCTTTCTTTCTTTCTTCCTCCCTTCCTTCCTTCCTTCCTTCCTTCCTTTCTTTCGTTCTTTCTTCTTTTCCTTTTCTTTCTTTCTTCTTTTCCTTCTTTCTTTCCTTCTTTCTTTCTTTCTTTCTTTCTTTCTTTCTTTCTTTCTTTCTTTC
>JAJPUD010000850.1:196612-212362 GCA_023553655.1 Myrmecobius fasciatus | reverse complement strand
CTTTCTTTCTTTCTTTCTTTCTTTCTTTCTTTCTTTCTTTCTTTCTTCTTTTCATTTTCTTTCTTCTTTTCTTCTTTTCTTAATTGGGCTTAAGTGACATGCCCAGAGTAGCACAGCAAATGTCTGAGGTCAATTTTGAACACAGGTCCTCCTGATTTTAGGACCACTAGGATTCTATCCATTGTTCCACCTATTTGCCCCAATATCCCTAATTCTTTTGAACATCCTGTATAATATAGTCTTTTGACTCATCATATCTGATCATCTTATTCTGGGTACTCTTCATATTGTCAATATAATAAATATTTCAAAGGAAGACTTAATAGGACTGAATGGAAGTGATAAAAGAAGTAAGACAAAACTGAATTTTGCATTTGGGGAAAAGATGAAGACTATATGCCTCTTGTACCAGATAAATGAAAATTACTGGGAAATAGAGTCAGGAGAGGCTAGAACATTTAAGTGCCAAAGTTGTAAAACAAATACCAACCATATTGTCACAACTTGTAAAAATATCACATGCTTCTTACCTTTTAAAAGCTGCTTTATGGGTTTTGTATTGGCATCACTAGGAGCTTTGAGGTAATATGGATATATCCCTTTTATAGTCCTAAACAAAACAAAACAAAACAAAAACAACAACAAAAAAAGGAGTTGATATTTAGCTTTTATTTTACCTAAAGGAGACTAGCCAGAAAATGAAAGTGGTTCACACTCTGTAGAAACCATCATTAATCGGTTTATATTCTAGTAGATTCTATAGAAGTGAACTGCTTCATCAGCTTCTGGGTGTTACTAAGCCAACTAATTCCAGGTAGAAATTCAAATAAACTGTGTAGATAGGATAATATCAAAAGTTCAGATGCAAATAGAAATACAACTCCTTCCCATATCTTTGGTGCTGGATAGGATAGGTAATAGGCTATCCTGATTAACAAGATAGTAGAGATGTGGCCTAGATCAGTAAAACAAAATAGGAACAAGGGTCATGAAGCTGTATATAAAATTCCCCAGACACCACATTTTGACTTAGTTTAAAAATGTAATCTTATCTGTAGTTTATTTTGTTTATATTTGTTTTGTTAAATATTTCCCAATTACATTTTAATCTGGTTTGGTCTACCCTGGAAGTATTTTTCTCACCTCTGATCTATCTGACCCTTTTCATCATTTAAACCTCTCTTGCTCCCTGCAGAACCAGTCTCTTTCTAATGCAAACTTAGAAGCTTTGTACAAATGAATCAAGAATTACAACTGAGGCTCTTCATTTAATTACTAAGCATTTCTAAGGAATGTGCCACTGTGACCTCATTCCTACAATATTTATAATAGATGAGGAAAAAAAAACAAAACCTTCTTCTGAGCAGAAGAGAGATGATGGTATCCTAAGGTCAGCAAGCTAAGACTCCAGTCTGCTTTGATTAGAAGTTGTGAATGAATTTTACTTTATTTCCTCCCTTACCACAGTTGAGTCCATATAAATAAATATGTACATGCAGGCATATATGTATATCTATACATATATACATGTTTACAAATATATACACATATATTTTTAAAAAATGCATTACAAAGAAAAGTGTTCTTACGCTGGTGTCACTGTGGTTTTGTTGTCAGACATCATATTTGCAATAGATTCTCTGGTGTCATTTTCAAGTTTAAAAGAAATCTTATCAGATGCTATTTCTGCTTTTGCACCCAGACTGAGGTTTCTATGAAAACAAAACCAAATTAAAAATCAGGATAAATATCAACTAGCCTTGCAGACAATTAAAAAAACCCACCAACTTATACTTATCAATCCTCAGATCAACAAATTTTCACTCTACCATATTTGCTTGGAAATCTTTCTCTTCTAAACTGTCTCTCTTACTGAGTGTGGACCACAACACAGCATTTTAATGCTTTCTGTGAATATTTCCATGCATTTTGTTCTCCTTCTTAGGTTGTTTTTTCTTCTTCTCTTTCTAGATCTGATGTTTCTTGTGCAGTAAGATAACTGTATAGATATGCACACATGTATTGTATTTGTCATATAATTTATCCTATTTAACATGTATTAGATTACCTGTCACCTAGGGGTGGGGGGTGGGGGGAAGGAGGGGAAAAGCTTGGGGAAAAAAAGTTTTTGCAAAGGTCAATGTAGAAAAATCACTCATATGTTTTGTAAATAAAAAGCTTTATATTAAAAAAAATAAACTGTCTCTCACTAAACTAAAAGCAAACCAACAAATAAATAAAAATTTAAGTAGGCCACAACACATTCAGAATGGTATCCAGATAAGAAAAACAATATTGTATGATTGTGTTCCTTCAGTAAATTTTCTTTTAGTTCAGTCAGCATGAGGATAGTCAGATCTAGGATCTTTTAGAAAAATTTATCTTAAAATCAACAATCTTTAGAAGGTAGATTTTTAAAATTAGTTATTAAAAATACTTTTATTTTCTTCATGGGTCAACTTAAAGACATGCCTGACTAGCAGAGGAGGTGGGTTGGATAAACTGCCATAATTAGAGAGAACAGATATAGTTCAAGGGCTAGTTGGGTGTCTTTAAGGTATAGAATACCCAACTATAAGTTTCATGAAACCAAGAACATGATATCTTGCATTTTCCTCAGAAGACAGAATTGTGTATTATCTACAGTAGATATTTAGTATCTATTTAATTAGTTAATTATCAAGGTTGTGAGAGAACATTTATATATTCTCAAAAAAAAAAGAAGGAATGAGGTAGGACCATCAATATTTGGGATCTTCCAGTGAATACTGCTCATTCTTCTGAGAAAATCAGTCCCTGATATTTGCCCAAACCTTAATTACTCTGGATGCTTCATACCTAAGTCAAAGTTGAGAAGGAATAAGATAAATTTTAATTCCTAATTTTTAAATGGAAAGTGTCATGCTTGAAAGCAGAGCAGGGACATTTCCTTTCATCCTTCTGCCATGGTGAATGAAGAGCAGTTTGTGAAGATCCTTGGAACATGGGTATACTGACCACTTGTACACTCATAACATGAGATGAGAAGGATCAACCTATTGCCATCCATATAAATTGCCACAAAATTTCAGTTCCATAAAAATATTGCTACTACCCTTCTGCTTATCCCTCCCATTGTAGATTTGTATGTGGATGGGGTGTGTGTATGGGCCACTGGATCTGGTTCTGATAGTAAGTCCTGACTTATTTCAATAACACCATAATTTATAGAAGAATTCTGCCCCCCTTTTCCCTTTTTCTTCCTGGTTGTAGGGCCAGGCCAAAGCTTCAAAAAGAAAGAGAAGGGATAAACAAGATTAGGCTTGCATAGGGATAGGGATAATGGGGATGTTGGAGTAAAAAGACATGATAGTCTCATCCTCTCTACTGCTGTGCATTGTGTAATTATCACCTTATAAGCAATTATGTCTGTTAAAATAAGAAGCTATCATCCCATATCCTTTTCACAGCTAAACTTCAGAAAAAGCTATGCACACTTCTCATCTACAAGTTTTTCTTCCCCTTTCTCTCCTATATTTTCTCTCTCACTGCTTAATCCCTTGCAATCTAGTTTTCCATTCCACTGAAAAGTACTCTCTTCAAGGTTACCAAGGATGTCTTAATTGCTGTTTCTTAATAGCTTTTTTTCAGTCTTCATTCTGAAGACTATGACTGTTAACTATTTCCTTTTCTTGGATATTTCTTCCTTTTTCAGTATTAGTAACATCTCCCTGCTGGTTCTTTTCTGTCTGACCCCTCCTTCTTGGTGCCTAACAGGATCATTATTATCATTATCATTCCACCTCCTAATTATGAATATTTCCCAAGACTCTGTCCTGGATTATATGCTCTACTATTTCTTCATCTCATCTTGTGGTTTTTTACTTCATATTTAGTTCTTTGAAGATCGATCTATCTATCTATCTATCTATCTATCTATCTATCTATCTATATATATATCTTTTCTGGGTTTTTAAGATTCTCCTGGTTTTCTTTTTACCTAATTTACCACTCCTTAGTCATTTTTTTTGATATATCATTCATGTCACATCCACTGACTGAAGGTATATCTTAAAGCTCTGTCTTGGACTCTCTGTCTGTCTGTCTCATCATGATCTCATCAGTTTCATGAGTTAAATTATCTTCTATATGTAATTAGCAAATTTATATATCCATTCTTTATCTCTCAATCTCCAGTTCTAAAATCACCAACTGCCAAATAGATTTTTTTTCTTAACTGAATGTTTCACAGGCAAGTCAAACCCAACATGTTCAAAAAAAGCCTCATTAGTTTTCCCTTACTCTGCAAAACTTCTCTATTACTTATGTTAGGTGCTAGATATACAAAGAAAACCTGAAAAATAGTTCCTTCTTTCAGGGAGCTTTTGTTCTATTGCCAATTATTTTTATAATGGATTAGTTTAGTTTCATTCTTAGCTTTTGGCACAGTCATTTCCCCTCCAGTATTCTTCATAATGTTATGAGCTGATATTGCTTATAATTTTTTACTCCCTTCCTCTATAATATTTTCATATGACTTTAAATTCTAAAACTACATTGTCCTGAGTTGCCATATCTTTCTGCTAGTATGTACTTAGTTTCTGAGTAGCCTTAGCTTCCACATTGTAGTGACTGCTTTATAATGTTTACATATCTGGAAGCAATGATGGTAGTTTATATTGATGACTTTTCTTTATACAATTCCCATTTTTGGCTTAATAGCTTTGTTGAGTAGGACAGGCTGAAGCCATAATAATTATTTATCATATCTTCTTATCTTCATAATTTCTTCTAGTTTTCTTTTGATTTTTCTCTTTGTTCTAATTCATTGATCAGAACAGTTATTATGGGAATGATTCAAATCGGTAAGAACTCACCTCCTGTCTTTCATTAAATAATTTTTTAATGATGTTGTTTGGTACTCTTCTTGTTCAGCAGCTTCTAATATTTTTGAAGGAAATATTCAAACTATATTGGCACAAGTAGTTTATAAACCTCTTTCATTTTCTAATTTGGAACCATTCTTTGGTCTAACATTCTTTGTCATCTTCTAGTAAGCTTATTTTTGCACTAAAAGGCACAATAACTAAGTTATATGTTCATTTAGACTGGAAGATCTTAACAAGTTATTCACAGAATTTCTCTAATTCTTCATTTTGTTCAATAAATAATGACACTAAGTTATGATTATCTCCAAGACAGTCTTTTCTGTATGTTTATCATAAACATTGTGAAGATGATAAAATATTCTATGAAATCATGGTGGTTTTAAGGTATTTGATGAAACCAACTCTGCTAATTCTTTTATTTGTATCTACATGGAGAAATTGAGTTACTCCCTCATTAGCTGCAATTTATTTATTCTACCTTTTCTTTTCCTGAGGCAATTGGGGTTAAGTGACTTACCCAGGGTCACATAGTTATGAAGTATTAAATGTCTGAGGTCAGATTTGAACTCAGGTCTTCCTGACTCTAGGGCTGTTACTCTATCCACTGAACCATCTAGCTGTCCCAATCTTCTAGCTCTAACAATAGTGAGAATATGTCAGTGTTGAAATTGTTCAGTTTTAAAACTATGTAACAGCAACTAGACCAGGACTTCACCTCATAAATTAATATTTATAGGCGTTTGTACTCTCCCCCTTTTTCTACTCCTTTGTCTCTGCAGACATGGGAAGAACTATGAAAGACTTAGGGTCATCCTTTAATTTTCTTTGTCTTATGTGTTGTCAAGGCTAAAGAATTTATTGCTTAGTGCTTAGCATACTAGTAGCAGAGCTCCTTTGTACTTTTCAAGACTGGTTTTCAGATAATAGCTTTTGTCTGTTCTTAGCACAATGCTTGAAGTCTGTCCAAAACATTCTTTAGAAGTTGTTTTTGAAAGTTAGAATGGGCCTCAGATTAGATACCCAATTTTGTTTTCTACCTCTTCACACCTTCACCTTGAATGTTTGATGCACTATGGTAACAATAGCATATCTTTCTTTTGTATTTATGACTCCACACTCTAAATCATTATTAAAATACTCAAATCATGTACTCTTTAAAAATTCATTTATTGATTTTCTAGGTTTGCTTAGCTGAGGGAATGGAGGATCATCTTCAGTAGTTTTGATCTACTGGATCCAGATGGCTCCACAGGAGAAAATGAGTCTGGTGATTTTGCACAGCTCTCTCCCGCTTAAATACAATTCACTTGCATGCCACTCAAGGAATCACCTCCCTGATGCCATGATCCTCATAGAGAATGAAGGAGAAACAAAAAATATTTAGCTCAGTGTTTGGGGGGAAAAAAGGATAACTTGGTGTAAAACATTGCAAAAGGTTACTCTAGTAAAATTTTTTTGACATAGTTATATGTACTGTATTCTCCCTCCCCTCATATATTTAGGGGGAAAAAAGGAGAGCTATGTTTTGTTCATCTAGTTCCATTCTTCCTCCTTTCTCTCAACTATGGTTTCTTGTTTGTTTGAGACAATTGAAGCTTCTAGAAGATTTCTCTAGGGAACCTACTTCCTATTAGCCAAAACAGAAAAAAGAATTAAATCAATGAGCTCCCAAATGCTCATCACTGACTAAGGTAGGAGTGGAAAGGTTTAAGTCAATTTTTTTCCTTTAGTGATGTCACTTAAATGTCTAACTATTTCTAATATCACTTTCTACTTGTTTTTCCCTCCTATCTCCCTTGGACTATTGGCCTAGAATTTCGAGGGCTGCCAATTAGGGAGAGAGCTGAGCTGAAGATGCATTATCTAACTAAAAGGTCTTTTCTGTGGATCAAAGATGCTTAAAGCACTGATACTGAAACTTGAAAGAAAAATAAAATACACTTTTTATTCATTTTGTAAGTCATCTCCCATTTTGTCCCTCTGTCTTTCTCATGTTCATAAATTCATTTAGTATTTCTATCATATGGCATTTTTCAAGTATCCAATGAAAAATACTTAATGGAAAGGGGAACAGTCAGAAAGTCTAGATAACAAATTTGTCACTAATGGTCTTCTAGCTCTAGGTCAGAGGTTCTAAACTTTTTTTTTGGTATCATGGCCTTCTTTGACTAGTTGGTGAAGCCTGTGGAGGCTTTGTCACAATGCTGTTTTTAAGCATAAATCAAAATATGTTGGATTATTAGAAAATTAATTACACTAAAATACAGTTATCAAAATAAAAAAAAGAAGAAAAGAAGTTCATAGACCTTATATTAATGCTCTGTAAGACTCTCTCTTATCAAATGGGGATTTCAATCTTAAAAAATAAATAAGGGTTGCTGAGACAAATGGTGGATTATGATCCAAATGTTAACATAATTCTCCTCCTCCTCCCATATCCCACCCTATCTCCATCTTTGCCCATGAGGGAAAAAGGGGAAATTAGGAAAAGAAATGTAGTAACTACCTCTGAATACTCCATGAAAAAACAAGAGAGAAGCTATTATTAAAATCCTTGAGTTCGTTTATCATTTTCAGCTTACTGGGAGGGCTGATGGTCCACAAAGAATTTGAATTTCCTTCCAGTTCTACTACTGTTATGTCTTCTCTTTGATAATTTTCCAGAAATTGCATAGCATTCTGTAAACAAAATTAGATAGAATATTTAATCACCCAAAGTGTATGTATGGAAAACAATCTTTCTCTGAATGTTTTTAAATATAATTTTGACAGTTTCTTAAGATGTGTAGTATAGCAGTATGATTAACTCCATAATCACTAATATGGCAGTTATTCAATATTTATTTCTTAGCTTCTATTCCCACTATAATCTACATCTCTTTAATGATATGCTAAGTTTTGTTTTTTTCTATTTAAGTTTTTCTGGAATCAATATCCCCTAAATCTTGTGTCTCCTTTATTCTAGTTGTTTTGGATAAAGCCAAACTAGGGAAGATTTTATCTGAAAATAGTATAAAAGTCCCTAGATTATAAAACTGGCTATACTTTTCTACTGTACAGTAAATAGCCCCAAATAAAATGCCCAGTTTTTTAGGGCAGCTAGGTGGCGCAGTGGATAGAGCACCAACCCTGAAGTCAGGAGGACCTGAGTTCAAATTTGATCTCAGACACTTAACATTCCCTAGCTGTGTGACCCTGGGCAAGTCACTTAACCTCAATTGCCTCAGCAAAAAATGCCCAGTTTTATCAAAGTTTAGACCTCAAAGGACACAAAAGTACTCCCCCACACACACACCTTGTTGGGGAAAAGACTTTGTGTTCATTTTGAAAAGTGGTTTGTCCCAATTGTTGCATCTTCATAAAGGCAGGCATGGAAGAAACTATCTAACACTAAGGGTTACTTTTTAATTTTCTGACTAAAAACTGAGGAGGCCTGCCATATACTCCATAATTGGAAAACTGGGTACTGAGTGAACTATGTGCTTGATGTGATTTTCATTAATCAAAGCCCAACCAAATGTACTCATTGGAGGAATAATTAATTTCCCCAGATTCCTGTCTGCTATTAAAATAGACTTGTTTCACTCTGCAACTGTGAATCACTCTTGGGTAGTCAATTCTTATATTCACTGGAATCTGAATCCCAGCCTATATCACCTTGTCCATTAGGCTAGCTCAAAGAATACTGCTTATCTAGAGTGTTTCTTCACTTTTTTGGCCATAAGCTTTCTTATAGATGAGAGCAGTTCATTATGGCACTAACTACCTTATGGTATTGTCCAATTAGCAAATACAATTGCATTTTAGAACACTATTCTCTTACCATTTTGTTACATTGCATTCCATATAAATGTAAGTTCTTTGAGGGCAGGGAGCTGTCTCAAATTTGAATCTTTATCTTTACCACTTAACATGGGGCCTGACACATAGGCACAAGCAAAAAGTGTTAGGTGATTTAAACAGTATAACCTTGGATCATTATCCATAACATCTAATGCATAAGACTGCTCGTCAAAACCTCCTATTTTATTCCTGTTCTTCCCCTTAGCATTCCCACCTCAAGTTTCTGATAATATTGACAAGTATTAATTTCCCTTAAGGTCACTTATTTCTTGGATTTTTAATAGAGAATTTTTATATATGTACATGTACATATATATGTGTGTATATATGTATTTACTTACAGTATTTGTTGAATAATTCCTTAGAAATGATTTGAACAAAGCTGGTTCCATAAGTTTCAACTGGCTCTGTTGAGCACTCATAGTGAAAATAGGCTAGAAGACAGAAAAGTGTATGAGGTTGTTAGCTTCTACTTACTCTACATTCTAGTAAGGTGAAAAGAAAAGTAATCCAATGTCCTGATATCTCTGGGACGCTCTGTTTGGTTAAACATTTCAGGTATTTCTAAAAGGGATTCCTTTACTCTCATGGGTCTCATAACTCTTTGGAGTCAGAAATCTGGCCTTGGGCACTTAGATGAATGCTGCTGTATGAGCTACTTAAGCTCCCTCTGCCTCAGTTTCATCTATAAAATGGAGATTATAATAACACCTGTCTCTAAGGGCTGTTGTGAGGATCATATGGAATAATAATTGAAAGTACTTATTATCATGCTTAGGACATAGTAGGTGTTAAATGCTTATTCCTGCCCTCTTTCCTTCTCATCCCAGTACAGAGTCTGAATTCTATCCAACTCTTCTCAGCTCCTCATTTGGCATGAAGTATACTCAATCTCAATCAGCATACACAATGAATCCTCAGAAATGGTAATATGTATTTAAATTTGCCTTGCATATTTCTAATACAATAGAAATATGCAGTGAACATTCAAATAATGTTCATGCTCACTGGGATGCAGCTGTATTGACAAGCCAAAGTTAAATAGGATAACAGAGGTATGAAATAAACACCTCAAAGTTCTTGGATTAATTCCTGGGTAAAGAATGAATTGGACCCATCATCCCAGGGTAAAACTAAGAGGAACAATATGAAACAGAAGTTCAGGATAAAGTTGTTATTTCTCTTGAACTAGACAATTACCTGATACCCTCCCAGAGTTATCTTGACAGAGACATCCAGGGGCTGATTGATGACCCCAGCAACAGATTTGATCAGAGACATGAAAAGGAGGGGGAACCAGACAATACAAATCAGTAGGACAATGATCATGCCTCCCATGCCATACTTTACAACCTTTTTTTTCTTCTGTCCTCGAGGCTGGGGGTATCTCTGTAAGAAAAACAATCAACAAGGTAAATGTTCCACCAGTTTGTGACAAGTACAAAGCTTGTAAAAATAATTGTGTTGGAATTAGCACTGCCCTTTAATATAGATTCCCAACTTCTAATGCTGCTGGCAAAGACCATTGTAGAGGTTTTTGTTTGCTAATAATGGGTTCATAGAGAGGTATAATGTGCAAAATTTTCTGGTATGTGAAACTTCTTATGGCAGGACAGATGACTCTGCCTCAGGTAGATGAATATCTGGAAATGTTCTCCTTTATTCCCTCCTCCCATACATATTTTTTATTTTTAAGCTAGGATTTACAAGCACCAACTCTATTTCCTTGCATGGAGTAAAATGAAAATACAAGATATCCATGATATTTAACATGAATACAAATACAGTACTTTATTAAATTGAGCTATCTGTTCATAAAGCCCAAGAGTATGGTGAATGATGTTTTTTGCCGGAGCCTCGTGCTTTAAGATAAATGGACCATGATTCAGGTAGACAATCAGAAGAAAAGATTTATCAATCATTTGAACCTAATCAACCCCGAAGGTAAAAAGAATAATGATGATAACAATGATGATAATAACTATGACTATGACTACTACTATTAGGTGGTGGTGGTAGTGGTAGTAGTAGTGGTGGTAGTGGTAGTAGTAGTAGTAGTAGTAGTAGTAGTAGTAGTAGTAGTAGTAGCAGTAGTAATAGTAGTAGTAGTAGTAGTAGTAGCAGCAGCAGCAGCAGCAGCAGCAGCAGCAGCAAGAACAAACAGATGAAGGTAGAGTGCTGAGTTGGAAGTCAGGAAGATCATTGTTCAAATCTGGCCTAAGATGCTTACTATCTGCATGACTCTGTGCAAGTCACTTAATGTGCTTGTCTTAATCCACTGGAGAAGGACATGGCAAACCACTCCTGCCTCTTTGCCAAGAGAACCTCGTGGATTGTATGGTCCATGGGATCATGAAGAATCAGACATGACTGAAGGACCCAATAACAAAGACAATGACAAGCAGTAGTAGCATTATATAGTGCTTTAAAGTTTATAAAGCCCTTTATTAATGTTGGGTCCTTTCATTCTCACAGAAACCATGATAGCTTGGTGCTATTATTATCATTCTTTTACAAATGGGAAGGTTGTCGTTGTTTTCCCTTTGTTCTTGAGGGCCATGACATCAAGAAAAAATGTCAATACTGGCAAATAAATGGATTTAAGTGACAAATGGAAAAAAGACTAAGAGAAGTCTCTGATTGCCTAGGGTCTAGGCTACATTTAGGAAAGGTCTGAGGAAGGATTTGAATTTAGGTCTTTCTGACTTTAATATTATACACCATTCATTTGCCCTAATGCAACAAAATGATAACAGTTGATATCTCTCCATTGTGTTAAAGTTTTTAAAGCATTTTCCTAATAGCCTAATGATATCCAATTAACAGTTCCATATATAACCCTTATGTACATGCTCAGTCCATCTATTCATTCATCCTTATCTCATACTTCCTACTCACCCTTGTGTATTTAACTACTCTCTATCTTTCACTATTTCTGTTCCCATTTTTGTATCCTTATTCATGGCATTTCCCATAGTTAGAATAGATTGCTCCCATCTCTCTCTGTAGAAGTTCATTACTTAGAGATTCAACCCAGTTCTTTCTCTGGATGCAGATATGTCTTTGTTCATATTTCTTTATAAATCATTTGGATGTTTGTAGTAATCAAAATGAATTATTTGCTTAAAATCATTTAAAAACAATGTTATTGTTATATATAGAATAATTATCTTTAGGATGGAGGAGAGAAGAAAAAAAGAAATGTACATAACTGATGTATATTTAAAAGGAATAACACAATAGATTTGCTTTTTCATGTGCAATCACCTTTTTTTCTTGTACTATGTTACAGAAATGTTTTCCATAAATTAAAAAAATAAAAATTATTTCATTATTTCTTAGGGTTTTGTTCACAGATATTGCTAGAAAGATAGATATGTCTTTTTTCTCCAATTGAAATAAACTCCTTCAAAATATCTGTATTGTATACATTTTTACATCCCCAGTGTCTAACAAAGATTCTACTTGAAACTAGTAGGTATTTAACAATATTTGTTGAATGAGCTAATTCAAGGTAGTAATTCAGTTTTGCTGGAATATAGAATGAGAGGAGAGTAATGTAAAATAAGTGTTAGAACCTAATTGTGGAAATCTTTGGCAGACTGCAAAATTGTTTATGTTTGGTTATGTCCAAAGGAGATGGAAGTCAACTAAACTAATATAAATTTCAACTGTCAGAGTTATGATAGGTTATGTATTCTGTTTTGAGATTTTAAAGGTCAGTATTTTTATCTTTTGCACTACTTATGTGGACTCTGACTCTTGTGCATACATGAATTGGAGCTGTCACTGTGCAAGCTGCCAAGGTGGCACCGGAAATCTAGCTGGCAGGGAGGAAGAAGACACATGCCAGACACCTGCAGAAAATGTTAGACAGTACCTGACTATGTAGCTAGGAGCAGCTAGCTAGCTTAGGTGTCTTGGGATAGATTCACCTTGCTGATGGCTAAAGTTGGGAATAGTTATTCTGGAAAATGGAAGTGAAGAACTTTTGTCTGGCTTGTTAATCAGGAGCTAGATAACAGTGAGATTGCCTCCTACTCTAAGGAGTTTGAAAGTAAGTTTCTAAGAGTTCCTTTAAAAATTCTACTAGTATGTCCAGTAAATGCTGATTTAAAAAAATGGGTACATGGGGGTTGGCAAGAAAGAACAGATTAAGATTTCAGACATCATCTTGTTTCTTGAAAGTGTTAAAGTCAATATTGTTAATATTGTTTACTTGAGGAATTTCCCAGTCTAGATTCAATCTAATTTATGTTTAGTGTTTGAAAATTTCTAATAATAATTCCTAACTCAATTGATTTATGCTTTCTCTAATCTCATTTGAGCTTTTAATCTTCCCAATTCATGTGAACAGAAAAGGCATATGCATTCATATACAATTATAAATATATATAAATTTAAGAATATATTAAATATATAATGTATTACATTAAATTATATTAATAAAGATTAAATTAAAATTAATAAAACAAATAAAATTATTGATCTAAACTAAGTAAAACAGAAAATATAATGGATTATTAAAATATATAAATATTTAAATATGTAAAATACAAGACTTGTATATATAAATATTATCTTAAATATTATATATACATATACATATACATATGTGTATATATATACACACAAACACATGAACGTAAAATGTTGTTCTATATTTATAGAGGAATTTCTTGTTAAGGAAGTTTTACTATGAGTCATTTAAACAGAAAGAGTGATTAAATAGACTTGAAATATAGTTCAAACTAGGAAGAGCCTTTGATCTGGTGTCAAAGTATGTTATATGAATCCCAGTTCACCTACCCTGTATGACCTTGGCAAAGACATTTAACATGTCTGGATCTCTGTTCCTCTATCTATAAAATGAATGCATGGGATTAGATGAGGTCTAGGTTTTCTTCTACCTATTTGTTTTATGATCCAATGCAATAACAGTAGTACTTTAGTTAGGATTCATACTTTGGGTACAAGTTATACTAGATGATCTAGGAGTTCCCTTCAACTTTTCTATCAAATATACAATTGCAAGCTTTTAGAAATCTGATCAATTTCATACTATTAAAATAAAATTAAACTGATAATTCAAGTTATTTATTACGAAACAACAATAATAGATTATGCCCATATAACTTTCTATTCTTATAAAATGTTTTACATACATTATATGATTTGATTTTGAGTGAGAGCTACAGGTTATCCTTGTTTTGAAATGTCTTGATGGATCAGAAAAAAAAGGAACATGAAAAAGACAGCTGATCTCATTGCAGTCATAGCAGTTTATAGGGAATCAAAAGCAACTTGATTCAAACACTAAAAGGGAAGAGATGGATCAGAGGACAAAGGAAGTTTCTGCCAAATAGATGCTACAGTAAGAATTGTTCAAACTATCTGCCCACAGGCACCCCTTAGAGCTTTGCCTTATTTAAATCCAATTCATGTATTAATCAAGACATCACACTGTGATATCATTGGTCCTCTTTGAAGATGAAGGACAAACAACAACAATAACAACAATACATGTGAAAAATAAGCACAAATTTAATTTCTGATGAGAAATTGCCAGTAATTTATCTTACTTACAAAAGACTGATGACCTGGAATTTATAGTCACACTCCCTAGATAATTCATGTAACCAATTGGGAAACCTCTCCTCCACATCACTCTTAAGTGGCTATCCTGTTTCTAATCTAACCATAGGAAATATATGTAAGTACACAGATAACTAGATAATATCTATTACAGTTTTCTGTTGCATTTGTTTTCTTTAGTTTTTAGTAATTCCAATGACTTCATTACTTAGGATGCAAGGAAAATATTCTTTGTCTAAAGTGCCATTGTGTTTATGCTGCTGTCATAGGTTTTATCTTCTCTAATGTTAGGGGTTGAACTGACTCATGTTGATACCCTGTTATTTCAGGTTTTATTGGAGTGAAATGAGTCACCTATAGATTATTCAATAATTAGCAAATGTAGTTTTTCTTAAGCACAGAACAGAAACATTGTACTACTTTTGAAAGCAGTTACTTTACTGCTCCTGGATCTTAGTTGCTACTGAGCAGATGATATAAAGTTATACCATCACCCTTTATTCTGTGAAAGAGACTTCTGTTCAATTAGCTTTAGATCTTTCAGTGCTGTGGCTACAGTCTATTCTGGACTCTATTTGAAGAGACAGACTTGTGAGTTTTCAGTAAATGGAGATAACAGTATATTCAAATTGGGACTGTTGATCCTTCAGAACTTGAAAATTTCAATAAGCCTCTGGCCTTCATTTTTAAATTACAAGAAAGTCAGTACCCATAGCTAATTATAAACTGTCTCCAAAATCATGTGAGTTTTCCCCAACCATTGCATTCCTCAAAACTATATGGAGGTGATGAAGAATGCTATTTGTCTCTAGAGGGAGAACTGGTGAACTGTGATTACAAATTGAAGCATACATTTCTTAAACTTAAAAAAGAAGGAATAAGTTAAGTACAAGAGATACAGATAAAGTGCTATAAAAATTAGAGAGGGAGGGGGGCGGAGCCAAGATGGCGAACTGCGGACAGCTTTCTCTGTGAACTCCCGGGACATTCCCTCAAACTCAGACAAAGTAAGCCTTCCAACTGGTTTCTAAGTGAGAGCAACTCCAAGCATTCGGACTACAACGCACTTCTATCAAAGATCTACGGTGAAAGAACTCCGGAGAAGGTTAGTCTCAGGGGAAATCGGCCGCTGGTTGCAATCAGACTCCAGCCGGGACGGAAGTCAGGGCTGCAATAGAGGGGCGGATTTTGGGCACCCAGGAAGCCCCTGGGAGACGCCTGGGCCACTTTGCTCTGCTTGCGGGCAGGTGCTTTGGCAGATCTGCCTTTGGAAAAGGGTGGATCCAGACCAGCTGAAAACGTGGTCCTAGTGCGAATCTAGCCAGACCAGCCTCAGACCGGAAGTCAACTCGGCAAACTGCCCCAGGGCAAATACAAATCGTTGCAGTTTTCTCTGGTTTTGACCAATATCCCAACTTTAAATCATGAGCAAGAAGCAGAAGAG
>JAJPUD010000850.1:182559-190665 GCA_023553655.1 Myrmecobius fasciatus | reverse complement strand
GGACTCTAAGAGAATATATCAGACACATTTGGCTTCAAAGAAAGCACTGACCCTCCTTGTGGGAAGGTAGGAGGGAGGGGAGAAAAGGAAAGGGATAAACTAATAGAAGGATTAGGGGAAAGGTATAAAGGGGAGGGAGGGAGTATAAAGGGAGGAGGATTATTGGTGGGAGGTGGTCATCAAGAGTAAAGTACTGGGGAGGGGGAAGGGAGAGAGGGGAAAGGGAAGAGATAATCATAACTCTGGGTAAATAAGATGGCAGGGAATACAGATATAGTTATTTTAACTGTGAATGTGAATGGGATGAACTCTCCCATAAAACGGAAGCGGGTAGCAGACTGGATTAAAAGCCAGAATCCTACAATATGTTGTTTACAAGAAACACATCTAAAACATAGAGATACATACAGAGTGAAGGTAAAGGGCTGGAGCAGAATCTTCTATGCTTCAGGTGAACAAAGAAAGGCAGGGGTAGCAATCCTTATCTCGGATCAAGTAAAAACAAAAATAGATCTAATTAAAAGAGATAAGGAAGGAAACTACATTTTACTAAAGGGTTCCATAGACAATGAAGCAGTATCAATACTTAACATATATGCACCAAGTGGTATAGCATCCAAATTCCTAGAGGAGAAGTTAAGAGAGATGCAAGGAGAAATAGACAGTAATACTATACTAGTGGGAGATCTCAACCTTGCTCTCTCAGAATTAGATAAATCAAATTCCAAAATAAATAAGAAAGAAGTTAGGGAGGTTAACAAAAGGCTAGAAAAGTTAGGTATGATAGATCTCTGGAGGAAATTGAATGGTGATAGAAGGGAGTATACTTTTTTCTCAGGGGTTCATGGAACTTATACAAAAATTGATCATGTGTTAGGGTATAAAAACCTCAAAATCAAATGCAGAAAAGCAGAAATAGTAAATGCATCCTTCTCAGATCATGATGCAATAAAACTCACATGTAATATAAGGCCAGGAGAAAATAGACCACAAGTTATTTGGAAATTAAATAATCTAATCCTGAAGAACGAATGGGTGAAAGAGCAAATTACAGACACAATCGAAAATTTCATCCAGGAGAATGACAACAATGAGACAACATACCAAAATTTGTGGGACTCGGCTAAAGCGGTTATAAGGGGTAATTTTATATCTCTAGATGCTTACTTGCGTAAAACAGAGAAGGAGAAGATTAATGAACTGGGCTTACAATTAAAAAAGCTAGAAAAAGACCAAATTACAAACCCTCAATTAAATACCAAATTGGAAATTCTGAAAATTAAAGGGGAGATCAATAAAATTGAAAATAGGAAAACTATTGAATTAATAAATAAAAGTAAGAGTTGGTTTTATGAAAAAACCAACAAAATAGATAAGCCTTTAGTTAATTTGATTAGAAAAAGGAAAGAGGAAAATCAAATTATTAGTCTCAAAAATGATAAGGGAGAACTTTCCTCCAATGAAGAGGAAATTAGGGTAATAATTAGGAGTTTCTTTGCCCAACTTTATGCCAATAAATTTGATAATGTAAATGAAGTGGAGGAATATCTACAAAAATATAGATTGCCCAGATTAACAGAAGAGGAAATAAATTATTTAAATAGCCCTATTTCGGAAAAAGAAATAGAACAAGCTATTAATCAACTCCCTAAGAAAAAATCTCCAGGACCAGATGGATTTACATGTGAATTTTACCAAACATTCAAAGAACAATTAATCCCAATACTATAGAAACTATTCGAAAAAATAGGGAAAGAAGGTGTACTACCAAATTCCTTCTATGACACAGATATGGTGCTGATAGCTAAACCAGGTAGGGAGAAAACTGAGAAAGAAAACTATAGACCCATTTCCCTAATGAATATTGATGCAAAAATTTTAAATAAGATTTTAGCAACAAGATTACAGAAAGTCATTCCCAGGATAATACATCATGACCAAGTAGGATTTATACCAGGAATGCAGGGCTGGTTCAATATTAGGAAAACTATTAGCATAATCAATTATATTAATAACCAAATTAATAAAAACCATATGATTATCTCCATAGATGCAGAAAAAGCCTTTGATAAAATCCAACACCCATTCCTATTAAAAACACTGGAGAGTATAGGAATAAATGGGCTTTTCCTTAAAATGATTAGTAGTATCTACTTAAAACCTTCAGCAAGCATCATATGTAATGGAGTCAAACTAGAACCATTCCCAATAAGATCAGGAGTGAAACAAGGCTGCCCACTGTCACCATTACTATTTAATATTGTATTAGAAATGTTAGCTTCAGCAATAAGAGAAGAAAAAGAGATAAAAGGAATCAGAGTAGGTAGTGAAGAAACCAAATTATCACTCTTTGCAGATGACATGATGGTATACTTAGAGAACCCTAGAGACTCAACTAAAAAACTACTAGAAACAATTCACAACTTTAGCAAAGTGGCAGGATACAAAATAAATCCACATAAATCATCAGCATTTTTATATATTACCAATAAAGTTCAGCAGCAAGAGATACAAAAAGAAATTCCATTCAAAATAACTGTTGATAGTATAAAATTTTTGGGAATTTATCTGCCAAGGGATAGTCAGGAACTATATGAACTAAATTACAAAACACTTTCCACACAAATCAAATCAGACCTAGTCAATTGGAAAAACTTAAAATGCTCATGGGTAGGACGAGCGAATATAATAAAAATGACAATACTACCCAAACTAATTTACTTATTTAGTGCCATACCAATCAAACTCCCAAGAAATTATCTTACAGATCTAGAAAAAATAGTAGCAAAGTTCATTTGGAAAAACAAAAGGTCAAGAATTTCAAGGGGATTAATGAAAAAAAAGGCTGACGATGGTGGACTTGCTGTACCAGATCTAAAACTATATTATAAAGCAGTGGTCATCAAAACCATTTGGTACTGGCTAAGAAATAGAGTAGCCGATCAGTGGAATAGGATAGAATCACAAGACAAACTAGGCAATAACTATAGCAATTTGGTTTTTGATAAACCCAAAGACCCCAGCTTTTGGGATAAGTATTCACTATTTGACAAAAACTGCTGGGAAAACTGGAAACTAGTGTGGAAGAAATTAGGGCTTGACCCACATCTCACACCACATACCAAGATAAGATCTAAATGGGTTCATGATCTGGATATAAAGAGTGATACTATAAGTAAATTAGAGGAATGTAATATAGTTCACCTCTCAGACCTTTGGAGATGGAATAAATTTATGTCCAAAGAAGAACTGGAACTCTTAATTGAAAACCAGATAGATAACTTTGACTATATTAAGTTAAAAAGTTTTTGTACAAACAAAATCAATGCAGACAAGATTAGGAGGGAAGTAATAAATTGGGAAATCATCTTTACATTCAAGGGTTCTGATAAAGGTCTCATCTCAAAAATATATAGGGAACTGTCTCATATTTATAAAAATTCAAGCCATTCTCCAATCAATAAATGGTCAAAGGATATGAACAGACAATTTTCAGAGGATGAAATTAAAACTATTTATAGTCATATGAAAAGGTGCTCCAAATCACTGTTGATCAGAGAAATGCAAATCAAGACAACCCTGAGGTACCACTTCACACCTGTCAGATTGGCTAAAATGACAGGAAAAGTTAATGATGAATGTTGGAGGGGTTGTGGGAGGGCTGGGACACTGATGCATTGTTGGTGGAGCTGTGAACGGATACAGCCATTCTGGAGAACAATTTGGAGTTATGCTCAAAAAGTTATCAAACTGTGCATACCCTTTGACCCAGCAGCATTTCTATTGGGCTTATATCCCAAAGAAATCATAAAGAAAGGAAAAGGCCCCACATGTGCAAGAATGTTTGTGGCAGCCCTTTTTGTAGTGGCTAGAAACTGGAAATTGAATAGATGTCCTTCAATTGGAGAATGGCTGAATAAATTATGGTATATGAACATTATGGAATATTATTGTTCTGTAAGAAATGACCAGCAAGATGATTTCAGAGAGGCCTGGAGAGACTTACATGAACTGATGCTGAGTGAAATGAGCAGAACCAGGAGATCATTATACACGGCAACAACAGTACTATATGACAATTAATTCTGATGGACATGGCTCTCTTCAACAATGATATGTTTCAAACCACCTCCAATTGTTCACTGAAGAAAGCCATATACACCCAGAGAGAGGGATGCGAAATGTGGACCACAACATAACATTCTCATACTCCTTGATTGATGTTTGCTTACATTGTGTTTCCTTTATCTGATATATTGTTTGTGTAGATAAGATTTTTCTTGCACAACAATGATAAGTTTGGAAATATGTATACATATATTTGATTTGCCAATATTTTAACATAATTAACATGTAGTGGATATCCTGCCATCTGGGGAAGGGGTGGGGAAGTTGGGGGGAAAAATTTGTAACGGAAAGCTATGTAAGGGTTATTGTTGAAGAATTACCCACACATATGTTATGCAAATAAAATAAAATTTAAAAAAAAATTAGAGAGGAAAATATTTGCACTTATTTGGAAGATGGAAGATAATAAGGAAACTTTAAGGAAATCTTTAGCCTTGTAGTTCTCTAGAGAGAAATATAGAAACATGGGACTGAGAGAGAGGTATGGTAGAGGGTAAATCTGTGAGGGAATCAGATATTTCAGGCAGACTACATGTTATTGTAGTGCCAGCTAAACTTTGCCACAATTTATTTCATAGTATGATTGCTATGAGCCTTCTCAAAATGATTGTAAGGATATTTTTATTGTTTAGAATTTTTTATTTCTAAGTGTCAGTCTTCATTTGAGACGATATATTGCTTGCTAGAAAACATCTGCATGCACAGACATTTATATCCATCTATATTAATAAACAAGGCCCCAGTTCCTTTAATATGATATCTGTATCCACAAGTATGAGAACTTCATTGTCTCCATAATAGATAAATAGAATCCCATGATGATAAATAGAAATCTGGAAAATATTTTTTCTTTACACTTGAGAAACCAGTCTAATGCTATTTTCTAGGTACATATAAAGAAATTTAGGATTAGAAATTATTTCCTGGAAATATTATGACTATACTAATTCTTTATTATTTTATGCAAATAAATTATTTTAATTGCTTTTGGAGTTCTTATTTTTATTTTTTGCTTTGAAACCCATAAAGTCAGTAAAAAATGGAATCTTTCTGCCACAATTGTGAATTCATGATTATGTACCTAAACTCTAATAGCTCCAAAGCACTTGGGATCATTTATAAAAGACTTTTGGGTCCCTTAGTTATCTGTCCTTTAGTAGGAATAGGAAAAAAGGGACATTCCAATCTTATGCCACTCATCTTATTTAACCAATTACGTACTCTAAGATACTAAAGTGCTGACTTTGGAGCAAGAGTAATAGATAGGATCTTGCTAGTCTTTTAGTCATTGTCCTCAGCTCCCTAGGAAGCAAGAAAGCATCCTTAACACATGAGATGGGATTTTTTTTCATACAAAAAAGGAAAAGCTAGAATACCATAATTGTTACTAGTATGTTTTCCTTTTCTCACTTCTAAACTACATTGATTTGGTAATTTTTAGCATCTACCCTCTCTTACCTGAAAGTTGACTTTATTATATTTAATTTAGATATGTGTCAGGTGTGAATTTTTTCCTTTCCCTTTTCTACTTACCACTTAATCACTCATTTTATTGCAAACATAGAAGTTAAAATGGTGGAGAATTTTGTCAATTATCTTTTTTATTATAAGAAAAATTCTGTGAACTCAAAAAATAGCCCTAATTCAAATTGGTAACTTTAAGTGTGATTAAATCACAGATATAGAAGGTGTGTGTGTGTGTATGTGTGTGTGTGTGTGTGTGTGTGCAAAAGAAATTTAAAGTGTCCACTATCTATCTGATACAAATACCACATATTGGTAGGACCTTATAAGAGGTTAAAAATTGTCCCATATCAAAATGTGGATTAGTAAAAGAGGTTTATAAAGGAAGGATACAACTTTTATTTTTCCTACCACAGCATTCCCTTCCTCTCCCAAATGCACCATTTTGAAGATTGCTCCACTATTTCCCCCATCTATAAGAAACTATTATGTCTTTTTAAAAAATTCAGCCCCAAATTGGCAAAACTATCAAACATCTGGAGGCTATTTCTGACAAAGGTAATATGAAATCAGTCCAGAATTCCCAATTCACATGAATTGGAGAACCTTAATCAATGGGACATTAACAAGCTTTAATATTAGTTGTCTCCTCTTGCCCTGACTTAAGTTAGTCATTAAATTGGCAATATTTCATATCTTTCATGATAAATGGTCATTTTCTGTTTAAAAGTTTGGGTTACTGCCATTCTTATAGGATTCTTACTTTTTCAGATTCTCGCCAGCACTTCAGAATGAATATGTGAGCATAAATATCTTCTACACAAATCCAGCTGGAAAGGCTCAGAGTGGTGTCTGTCCACACCCAGTCCATCACGGCTCTCAATTCAGTCAAAAATGGAACCAGGCGAAACCTGACAAAGAGTCATATTTTTTTAGAGAGATAGAGATTAAAAATCTCCTCTATAGTTTATTTTAATTTAGGAGTTTAAGTAGTACCTTGGAATTTCAAACCTCAATCAAAAATAAATTAAACCAAACTAAATAAGATTTCATGCAGCAAAGTATAGGACATGATCATTCTTTTGTCCTAAAGATTCTATTAAAGTTGGCTAAAAGGGCTATCATTTTCCATGAGCCTTCCACAGATTCCAAGATATTTGGTATCAGAATGAACCTCAGTAGACCTTTTCCATATCTTTTTAATACTAAAAATTGCTCCTGTAAACCAAATATGTGATATCCAATGCACTTGTTTATGGGTGACTTCATTTATACTAGTCAGTGATGTCAATTTGTCACATGATTAATCAGAACAGAGTAGTCAAAAAAGATGTGTGCCAAAAATGTATTTAAACAAAGTTAAGTTGCTCAATTTTCAGGAAGTGTCACCAGCAGCTGAATATAGCAAGCATCAATTGATGATAAAGGGGGATCACCCAAGACAGACTCAATGAAGGTTAAGGGATTCAATACTTCCTGAACCATACTGGGGATGGTGGCAAAAGACACAGCTATTCAATAGGGGCCATTCCACAACCTATTGGTAAACAGAACTCTGTAGCAGAGTGCAATTTTAAAAATATATATACTAATAATTGTTCATCATCCATCTGGTAATCATTGAGACAGATCCTTGCCAGTGCTAGTAGGTAATCATAAGAATTAAAAATTCTTAATTGACATAAAAGGGACATTAATGAGCTTTAATACTAGTTATCTTCTCTTGTCCTGATTGTTAGCCATTAAATTGACAATATTTTATATCTTTCATGATATTGAATATCTGTTTTTGTTTAAAAATAGTTTGGGATCATGCCATTGTTATAGGTTTTATACCTTTTCATATTTCCTATAGTGTACATCAACTAAAGAAAAAGTACTTTGGGGAGTGGAAAAAAAGAGCATTGAATGATCTTTGGAAATATGCCTCCCCAAGGACTTATAAAATTATAACTGGAGAGGGATGTAGGCACAGGATATTTAGTATGAAAGGAAAATAACTGTTCCTTAATATTGAATGCCAAAAGAGTTGTACTATACAAAAGAAGAGATAATTAAGCTGACATGACTGAGTAGTTACCTCTGTTCTTCACTTCCTACACTTCCTTGCAGTATACCTAATTCTATTCTTTTGAAGCTTGGGTGTTAAGAGCAAATAACAAGATTTAAATTCTAATAAGGTAATATACTTACATTCAACTCAACATAGAAAAGAACATCTCCAATAATTGTTATTGGCTACTGAATTATCCTTTATAGAATTTTTGTAACTATAGATTACACAGGATAATACATTGACAATTTGTAAAGGTAGTACTCACATTGGTAAGATCATAGATAACTATGTATCAAAATAAAACAAAATAAATACCCATTTTTCCATGCCTTCTCTAAAATCATAAAATCATTATGTACTGAACTCCTGCCCCACATCCCCAGTAGGGCTATTTACTTGCAAATCACTTCTCTGAAGAAGTTGAGATTAAGATTGAGAATTTACCCTTGAAATAAGAA
>JAJPUD010000850.1:167559-177559 GCA_023553655.1 Myrmecobius fasciatus | reverse complement strand
GGGTTGATAGATTCATTGTGCAAAATGAGCCATGCATTTTTTTGTGTGTGTGATAGATGCCTGGATTTATTTTATTTGATTATGCTTATTTGTTATTAATTCTGCTTCTACTCTTGTTATACAGGATTGGCTTCTTGCCTCAAATCCTTTCCTTGCTGCCACCCAAAGTCCTGGCATTGATAATGGAAAGCATTTATTAGAAATTGTTGTCTCTAGGTTTTAATGCCTGCTTTATATATTGATTTCTGAGACTCCAAAGTTACTTTTTTTTGGCAAGGCAATCAGGGTTAAGTAACTTGCCCAGAGTCACACAACTAATAAGGTTTAAGTATTTTAAACTCAAATTTGAACTCAGATCCTTCTGACTCCAGGGCCAGTGCTTTATCTACTATAGCATCTATGTATCCCCGACTCCAAAGTTACTTGTTTGTCTTGTTGCCCACACAGAGGGATAGGGTTATGGGAAAGGATAAAGTATATTACAAAGAGTGATGTAGACCCCATTGGTCTGAGGTCAAAAATGCTAGATTCAATTTCTGGTTTTGATTATCATAAGCTAAATAACTGTGATAAAGTCCCTTAATTCCGTTCATTCTCACCTTCCTCAACTGAGAAATGGAAATGTCCTACCTTCCTTAGAAGGTACCTGAGAGGAAAGCAATTTGTAAATCACTAAGTGCTACCAAAATGTGAGCTATTATTATAGGAATAAAATAACACAGATTAAATGTGTTTACAGGAACATTTTAAAGCCTGCTATTGTAACTGTGGGGCTGCTTAATGCAAGTCAGCAAACAGTCATCAAGTACCTACTATGTACAAGGAATCCTGTATTTCGCATGATGCTTCCCCATAAAAAGAGATATGCTTATGGAAATGGAAGCACTTTTTCTTTCATCCTATATAATATCTGTATAAAATAATTGACTCTAGGTTTCCAGCTCCCCAAGACAATAAATAAACTAAACATTTTCAGTTGCTCACTTCTTTATGGTGAATGCTTTTGCTTTGATGACATGTTCTTGGAACTTTTCCATATATAGCTCCTTTTTGCTCTTTTGCTTAATGCTGAGTACGCTGCTTCCTTTTTGACTACTGTTCCGAGTACTAGTGCTGCCTAGAAATAAAGAGGGACACAGATATTGTGTGAGAGAAACAGAATTTACATCAAGGTCATGATCACATGAAGTCTGCATGGTATTATTTAATAACATATAGACTGAATTAAAAGTGTTTGGGGATGATTTATATAGACGTGGATGTCTTCAATGTTCTTTTCAGAGTATCCCAAACATAGAGCAATTCAAAATCTGTGACTTTAATCTACTTTCAAAAATAATTACATATAAATTTTGGTTTATGACTATGTAACTTCACTGGCTAGAATAGTTAACATTTTGTTTTTCAAATGCTAAAAAAATGCATACCATAAGGAACTATAAAGGGAAAATAAAGTTTGCAGTACTGAAATAAGAATCAGAAGTTGTGTTTTCTTTAGACTTCACCTGAGACTCCCAACATTCCATTTTCATACTTTACAACAAATGAATGAGTCAATCATATAGGGACAATATGAAACATGAGTTATATAGAAACATTAGTGCCTGAAAAAGATTAGGATTTGAATTCATGACTTTCTGACTCCAAGTTTAATGCTCTATATCTTCTTCCACCTAGCAGCCTAAATCCTAGGGAAGATTTGTAAATCCTCATTAGTAGAAAGAGAATCGCTACTAATACCTCCCAACAAATTGTTCAAAATAAACATTTTTTTAAAAAGGCTCCAACCCTTTATATTATTGTTCATCTTACTCTGAATTAATACTCAGTTTTGCATTACTCCCACCATCTGCTATCTTTGCTCCTACTTATAGGCTGCTGAACGGGTTTTTTTCTGGGGAAAAATCATGAGTTTGCTGATTTGGTCCACTATAAATTTATGTTACATAATATCAATAGGGTCCTTATGGCAGCAAAGTAATCTTTTTATTTCTTTCTAATGATTTCATTATTTCACTCACCAAAATAGCTTATCCTTCCTCAAATTTGCCATGATTCCCTATAAAATAATTGTTGTTATAGTTGTTCAGTCATTTTTAAAGTCATGTCTGACTCTTTATGATTCCATTTGGGGTTTTTGTGGCAAAGATAGTAGAGCAGTTTGCATTTCCTTCTCCAGCTTATTTTACATATGAGGAAAACTGAGGAAAGCAAGGTTAAGTTACATGCTCAGTTTTCCCTCTGATAGTACCTTCGATTCATCCTATCTATATCTTATTTGTATATAAGTTGTCTTCCCTTATTGTCTCCTTTATTAAACTGTGAGTTCCTAAAGAGCAGGAGCTTTGTTTTCTTTCTTTTTATCTCCAGATATGGCATAGTTAAGATAATGTTTTTATTAAGTGCCCATTAACACATAATAGATAATAAATGCTAGGTCACTTTTTTTAAATCTAGATTTTTAATTTCCTTGGTGGAGAGAGCCAAAGATTGTAAGCTTCACCTATTAATGGAGGTAAGCAACTTATCTGTGAGAGAGTCTTAGAGAATTGCCTTTGTCAAAGAGATATTAAGTGATTTGTTCTTAAAGATGAGACTTGGGCTCTTCCTAATGCCAAGGCCCACTCTCTATTCTCATCAAAGTAAAATACAATAAACAAAACAAGACATGTTAACTATATATTTCTGATAGTTTTTCTAAGGATTGTGTTTTCTTGTAAATAATTTCAAGTTCTTCAATTGAAAGTACAAAAGACTAAATACTCATATTCCATCTATTGATGAGAGCTGAGGTCCACTATTTTTGCTATTATCATCACTTTATACTATACTGTTCACTGCTGGCAAGAGATCCAAAATTCATTTCCAGAAATAGTCTAAAATTTTGTTATCACAAGTTTTTAGTCTTCAAATCCAAGTAAATTGCTGACAGAAGTTGCACTTATCCCCTAGGATACCTTTAAGAAAAACTCTAATGCTAATGTTACCAATTAGTGGGAAAAATACCTCTTTTGGATTTGTTTGAGGAGAAACTAGATCTGTGGGACAGGTGTGAGTTGCTGCTGGAGCTCTTTCGTCTGATGGCTGCCTGTTGCTCTGGGAAGTGGACATGTACCGATTCCACTGATGCCGCGAGATTGATAGATTTCAGTGAGTCAGAGGAATCTCTTCTTCCCGTGTGTAGTGAAAGTTCATCATCAGAATCATCTTTATTTGTCCCAGTGTCAACAGTATCATCTTCATCCCATAAACCATGACACTGAAAAAGCATAGGAAGTAACAAGTCATATTACTAGCATAAAGGATAGTCAATATCTCTAACTGATTAAAAAATAACACAAACAAAAACAAATAACATTATTCCCAGAATCTTGTAATAGCTATTGAAGAATTTCAAGCTGGATTTCTTTTGTTTGCATTTTATACTTCTCCCAAGAGTAAGAGAGAAGAGGAAAGTGATAAAGGAATGAAAAGAAAACCTAGTAAGATTAGTAGAGTTAAAAGATACAGTTTTAATTTCATAAAAATGTGTTCTCTTTATTAGTATGTATTGTGTTCTTACTATGAATCAGTCACTAGACTGAGTACTGGGGATATAAAAAAAAAAGGAATGACAAAATAGTTCCTGCCCTCAAGGAGCTTATATTTTAAAGAAGTAGCCAAAATGTAAATAATATAGGTGCAGTGTATATGAAACAGAAGGCAATATGGGAGTGGAGGACATTAGTGTTGGAGGAAGAAGACTCAACAAAGGTCTCCTTCCTGTAAAAAATGGGCTTTAAGCTTATTCTTAAAGGAAACCAGTTAATCTAAGAGACAAAAGTGAAGAGGAAGAGCATTTCTGACGTAGGGGAAAGTTAATGCAAAGCATAGAGATGGTAGATGGAATGCTGAACCCATGGATCTTCAAGTGGGCTAGTGTAGTTGTAAATGGAAAGGAATTAAATATAACAAGGCTTGAAAGGTGGTGAGTGATTGGGTATAAAAATCTTTTAATATCAAATACAGGACTTGACTTGATACTAGATTTGATACTAGAGGTAACAGAGAGCCTCTGCAGTTCACTGGAAAATGGTCAGACCTACATTTTAGAAAAAATATCACCTTGGCAACTGGAGGATGAAGAGAGACTTAAGGCAGCGGGATCAGTTGGAAGATTATTGTAATAATTCAGGTGAGAGGAGATTATGGGATCAATTAGGTTGATATCTGTGTGCTTGGAAAGTAGGTGATATATATGAGAAATGTGAATGCAGAAAGGCAAGCTTTTGGCAATAGACTTACTACATGAAGGGAATGAGAATAAGGAGTTGAGGATGATATTTGGGTTTTGAATACGGATGACAAATAGTTGGATAGGAAGGAGGAAAACTGGAAGAGAACAATGTCATGGAAACCCATAAGGAGAGAGTATACCGGATGTAAGGACTATTATCAGTGTCACATGCTGCAGCTAGATCACAAAGGATTGGAGCTAAGAAAAGGCCATTTGATTTGCCAATAAGAAGATCACTGGTAACTTTAAAGGGACATTTAGAATGGACAGTTTGGTAATGCAATGGATAGAGTGCAGAGCCTGGAGGCCTCAAACATTTACTAACTATATGACTTGGTTAAATCACTTAACCCTGTTTGCCACAGTTCTTCATCTTTAAAATGAGTTAGAGAAGAGAATGGCAAATCTCTCCAGTATCTATGCCAAGAAAACCCTAATTGGAGTCATGAAGAGTCAGACATGACTGAAAAATGACTTAAAAATAAATTATAACAAAGAATAAAAAGAAAAAAAAAGCCAAAAAAAACCCTAACGAATTGGGGCAGCTAGGTGGCGCAGTGGATAGAGCACCAGCCCTGAAGTCAGGAGGATCTGAGTTCAAATCTGATCTTAGACACTTAATATTCCCTAGCTGTGTGACCCCGGGCAAGTCACTTAACCTCAATTGCCTCAGTAAAAAGCAAAAAAGAAACAACAAACCTAACCAATCCATCAACATTCTGCCAATATATGCTCAGTCCCCTACTTCTTCAAAAAAGTAAAAAGATATTTTTTTCTTCATGGTCAAGTTTTTTCATTAAACTCCTTTTTGAGGGAAAACATAACATTTTTAGATAGAAGTACAGCTCATTATTCAGTTTTATAGATTTAAAATATAAATATGCATATGAATTACATATGCACATGTTTTTACAAGAACTTACGCACACATATATTTTAATAAACTTTAGTGTCTATAAATGGGTAAACAGTACAATAATTGATTTATTATATATTCATTAATAAACCCCTCAAAAAATAGAAAATAATACAGAAACTGATCATACATAACATTACTGGGGATTTTTGAACAAGATATTGAAAGGGAGGTAGGGTACTTGGTTCCTTTATATCTACTCCAACAAAGGCCTGAAGTTGATACTAGAACACAAAACAATTGAGTAACTCAATGAAAAATTACAATAAGTAATATCTTCCCCCTAAGAAATGCAGGGAAAATAAAGGAACCATTCCAGTGATATAAAAAGCAATATGATTAAAGATGGGAAGCATGTAGCTTGCCAGACTCAGTGTCTAGAAGCCACAAGAGCAGTGTTCATCTGAGAAAGCCCCAGAATAGTAAAAAGGCTCCAGAGTGTGTGCTATGGAAGCACGATAGAAGATCAATGTACAGTGACCAGTATAGTACTGACCAGCACATTGTATGAGCTCTCATATTGAGATACCCTAGGCTCAGGGACCTTGGGGTTCCTAACATTCTGCCTTGAGATACATGAGATAAACACAGATACCCAGCATTCTTAATCTTAAAGATCCTGAGAAGCCCAACCCCAGAACGTAGAAAACAAACATAAAAATCCAGCAGATGCATACACTTTGATTCAGTTGTGTCTCTATTGGGTCTGAATCCCAAGGAGATCATAAAAGAGGAAAAAGGAACCACATATGTAAAAATATTTGTAGCAGTCCTTTTTGTAGTAGAGGAACTGGAAATGAAGTGAATGCCTATCTCTTGGGGAATGGCTGAATAAATTGTGGTATATGAATGTAATGGAATAATATCCTATAAGAAATAATGAGCAGACTGATTTCAGAAAAGCATGGAAAAACTTACATAAATTGATACTGAGTGAAGTGAGCAGAATCAAGAGAACATTATACACAGTAACAGCAAGATTATGTGATGATCATCTTTGATGGTGTTGATGTTTCAACAATGAGTTGATTCAAGGCAATTCCAATAGAACTTGGGATAGAAAATGCCATCCACAATCAGAAACTGAATATGGATCAAAGAACAGTATTTTAACTTTTGTTGTTATTGTTTGATTGCTTGTTTTTTTTTTCTTTCTTGCATTTTTTTATTTTGATCTGATTTTTCTTGCACAATAAATATGGAAATATGTTTAAAAGAATTGCACATGTTTAATGTATCTAAGTTTGCTTTCTGTCTTGGGGAAGGAGGAGGTAAGGAAAAGGGAAGAAAAATTTGGAACACAAAGTTTTACAAAAATGAATGCTGAAAATTATTTTTACATGTGTTTGGAAAAATAAAATAATATTGGAAAAAAAAGAAACCAATAGAACTTAGGGTGAAATCAAATAGAAAAGACCATCTTACCTAAAAGCCCAGTAATGGTAGAATGCACCATGGCATAAAGCCTCAATTCAAAAATTCAGTGACATTCACCAGTAATAACAACAATTATTGTAAAGCTATCTCTGGAGAAAGTGTCATCAAATACTCAAAAGGAAAAGATGAATTTTTACATGTGCCACATAAATATATACAAAAAAGGAGAATAAGTAGCTTAGAAGAGAATATGGTAAACCTAACCAATAAATGGAACCCCTGAAAAGCAGAAGAGACAAAGTAGATATCAATGACTCCATGAGATAGTAAGATATATAAAAAAATCAAGGGATTGGGTAAAAAAAGGAAGAAAATATAAGCTGATACCCAAAACAAATGACCTTAAAACATGTCAAGGACAGGTAATTTAAGAATCATCCTGAAAACTATGATTAAAAAAGCCTGAACTCTAATTTCAATGAATCATGCAAGAAAACTATCCAGATCTACTAGAACCAGAAGACAAAGAAAAGCTAGAAAAGAATCCAGTTATCATTTCCTTAAAAGAATTTCAAAAACAATACCACAATCCAAATCCAGAACTTTTACATTAAAAAATACTCAAATATTCTGAGAGAAGTAATTCAAGCAAAGAAATCACAGAATAAGACAAAAACTGGAACTGAAAGGAGATATCGGAAAACAGTATTTCAAAAGGCAAAAAAAAAATAGATTTACAATGAAGAGTAATTTAATCTGCAAAATTGAACATAATTTATAGAGGAGAAGAGATAATTAATAAAAAGACTTTCAAGTATTTGTGTTGAAGAGATCTGAACTATGTAGGCACTTTGAAATCCAAACTAAAGCATCCAGAGAAAGTAAGAAAAGTAAATTTATTTGAACAAATGGAAAGAATTATATCATGATGCAGTGCTAATATTCTAACAAGGGAAGAATAAAACAATTGTCCCTTCACAATCTTAATGTCTTTTATGGGTTTTGTACAAATTACATGAGAAAAAATAAAGTCTTATGCCTTTTGTCTGGCTTTGTTCTGAAGTTTTGAAGAAGGGAAAAAAGGAAATTAAAAGGAAGGACATAATAATAAAAAAGGAAAGAAGAAGGTATGGAACTTGCAATTTCTCATAATTGGGATATATTAGAAGAATATACAAACATGGAGGAAGAAAGGTGGGGAGAGTGGTTATCAGATGAATTTTCTTAAAGAGAAAAGAGGGTTGAACATACACTTATTGGTGTAAAAATATATCAAACTGAAGAGAAATAAGTGGAAATTGGGAAAAGAGGATTTAAAAGGTAGGATAATACTGGAGCAAGAAGTCAAAAGCAAAGGAATTTCCTGATCCCAAAGAGGGGATTACAAAGCAAAGGGAGAAAGGGAAATAGAATCTAAGATGAAGGTGACTTAGTTTGCCTTTTAGACAACTAGGAATAGTTAAACAAATTATGGTATACGAATGTTACAAAATATCTTTAACCCATAAGAAATGATAAAAGAGATGGTTGCATATGACTAGAATCTAGATTTCATTGGCATAGAAAATTTCTGCTTAGAAAACACTGTTGACTAATTCAGATTGAAAACTTCTGAAATCTGTAATCTTAGATAGTTTCCATGGTCAATGAAGAGGCAAACAACTTTTCTACAGTCATAGTCAGATTGTATTGTAAGGAACCTGAACCAAAGTATTCCTGACCCTAAGGCCACCCTCTAACTACCATGCCATACTGCTTGCTTGTGATCACTACTTATAGCAATTTCCTGCTCAAGAACCTGTGATAATTCTCAAAAGTTTATAGAATCTAATTTAAAGATTTCTTCTTGTCAATTAAAGTCCATTATAATCTGACTCCATTCCACCTATCTTCTACTGCTCTTCCTTGTTCCAGACAAGGAAGTCTCCTCTCTAAACTTTATATTAAAATAAAAAGGAGATATGCAAAAAATAAATATACAATTTAGAAAATGCTCAAATATAGAGTCCATAGATTTCATAATCATTCTTATTTCCATGTCTTATGTCCATGCTGTTTTTCTGGAATAAGTCCCCTTTCTACTTTTCTTTGCTGATACAAACCTCATCCATTTTTTCATTACTTAGTTAAGTTCCATATCTTTAATGGAGTTTTCTTAGATTTCTGTGGGCCACAATGAACTATCACTCCTGTGGACTTCATATGCATTTATTATAAAACTATTTCTCAAAGCTAAATATTTGCTTCTCTACTGCCTTGTATTCTCTAGTTTTCTTCAATTTTGTAGTTATTATTTCTTCAGAGCCTTGTAAACTTTTCAGGGGTAGACAACATTTCTTTTATGCCTCTCCTATCTCTTATACCTGGTATCAATGAGAGTATACCCATCCTATGAGAAAGATCTGTTGATTGGTGACTTGTAGTACCTTTAAAATTGATCTGTGGAAGAAAAGAGCCAGGAGTTGAATAAGATCATAAAGCACATAACCCTCTTTTTTCTCAACTCCAATGATGTTTGGTGGATGGTAGGGTTTATCTTTGTAAAAATCCAGATTCTTGTTCCAGGGAAAGAAACCAAATTGGAAGAAATATTTGATGACAATGGCCACCTATGTAGAAATGGTAAAAATATAAGTGAAAGGTATATTCTCAAATTTTCATTGATTATATGGCAGAATAATAATTACAATGGAAATAATTTTCTTATAGTTTTGATTGCAAAAGTTAATTAAGTAAGATAAAAACAGCATTTAAGAGTAATATGGTGTAGTGGCTATCAGGCTAGCCTTGACTTCAAGAAGACATAGGTCCATAACAGTTTTGTGATAATGGGGAATTTATCTAATCTCTCAGCAACTTCATTTTCTTAAGATTACAAGTTATAAAGTAGTTAATGTGATTAAGTTCAAAGTTTCCATTCCAGGAGTTCTCTAAATCAGATGAAGTAATAAGTCTTTTCTCCTCCCCTCAAATCAATTTTACAGCAAGAATAATGTTTTATTCAAACAAATGGTTCTCTAATGAGCAGACATGATAGGTTGGTCCCAGAATCATACCTGGCACTTCTTTTAATAATTCATTTTTAATTCTGTTTTCTTCCTTCCTCTCTCCTCCTCTCCCTCCTTCCCTCCTTTTCTTCTTCTTTCCTTCTTTTCCTTCCTTTCTTCCTTCCTTCTTTCCTTTCCATCCTTTTCCCTTCTTCCTTCTCTCTCTCTCTTTCTCTCTCTCTCTCCTTCTTCTTTTCTTCTTCTTCTTCTTCTTCTTCTTCTTCTTCTATTCCTCTTCTCTTCTTCTTCTTCTTCTTCTTCTATTCCTCTTCTCTTCTTCTTCTTCTTCTTCTATTCCTCTTCTCTTCTTCTTCTTCTTCTTCTTCTATTCCTCTTCTCTTCTTCTTCTTCTTCTTCTTCTTCTTCTTCTTCTTCTTCTTCTTC
>JAJPUD010000850.1:148081-167549 GCA_023553655.1 Myrmecobius fasciatus | reverse complement strand
TTCCTTCCTTTCTTCTTGTTCTTCCGTGGATCCATTTATATGATTTGAACTGACACAACCACAATGTCAGAGTAATTGTATGTTTCATAATAGTAATTATCTAGTTTTGAAAGGCAAGGAACATTTATTTTTGTGGTTTTATTGTATCCTCTATTTCAGCTCATTTACTATGCAAAGTTGGGGGTTATATTTCACTAAAGCTTCACTTTTGTTATATTCTCCTTCCTCAAGTTGTCTTTTGCAACTTCAAAGTGGATGAAACTCAAGTAAATTTGTTTTTATGCTTTGCCTGTCTAGTTATAAAACATCTAGAATAAGAGAAGCCTGAAATTAATTAATTTAAAATTAGCTTTGAGGACAAGCTGAAAATTTAACTTATCCATATTTCACTTGCCAATGGATGACTGAAAGTTCACTCCTTTATAATGAGCCTGTGTTGGCTTAACTTCTCTTCAAATCTCAAATATATGAGACAGCTCATTACTTTCATTTGAACAATGCTAGAAACCTGTATTAAATTTCATGTTGAAATATTGAAAAAAACCCAAAACTTTCTGTTGTACCAGTTCAGATCAATTCAGCAAATACTGATGAAGCAGCTGCTATGTGCAAGGTACCATGCTGGATCTTGGAGTTACAAAATGAAAATAAATGATAGTCTCAAGATCCTTTTAGTCTTGTAGAAAATACTGAGGGTCCTCCAAAAAGCTTTTGTTTATGTGGATTATATATTTTGTTACTTATCATATTAGAAATTAAAACAGAATCATTGTGTAAATAGATATGACTTTGCAGATACCCTGAAAGAGTCTTGTTGACCCTCAGGTGTCTTTGGATGCAACCTTTGAGAACCACTTGTGTAGAGTCTGTTGGAAAAGGAATTCCAAGTTGATTCCCCTTTTTTCAGTTAAGAATTAGTCAGCTGAAAGATCTATTGTAGGCCAGGATTAAGCACTGAGTTAGGGTCTACAGGAATATGCCTAATACTTCAGATTTCTAACTGAAAGCCAACAAAATAGAGTAGAATACTAGATTAGGAATCATGAATGCATAGTTGTAATACCACCTTTGTTACTTATGAACTGAGATCTTCGAGAGTTGGATCAGATGATGTTAAAAGTATTTTCCAGCACTAATGATCTATGAATGTGTATGGATGTTTGGAATTTTGTTTTTCTACTTAGTTTTATTGTAACACATCTGTTCTGCATCCTGAAGAGCACTTGCACACATACTTGCTTTATACACTACTTTTCAGAAACCTATTAACACATAAAACTGAGATGTAAGAAGTATATGGGTACCATTTGATAATTTACATACCTCTGTATAGACAATGGCTGTCATCCAGAAACGCCTACTGGGCCTAGGGACTGACAACATGGCCCAAAGGAAGATAAGGATAGGAAGTACAAGGGTAATCATGGAAGCCGAGATCATGTGATTGAGTATAATCACAAAATAACACACCATTTCTGAACGGGCCACTAGAGTGTTGTAGAGAGCATAAAATAGGAGTAAGAATCGAGGTTGATCAACATAAAATTTTTCTGACTCTTCCAGCTCTTCATCATGAAACATCCTATAAAAGAAATAAGCCCAGAAATTATAAGAAAAAATTAATTTTCATTTTAAAATGTTTATCTTCTCTCAGATGCTTCTAATTTGTATTGGGCAATTAGCTATAAATTTATTTGCAATTAAATATTTCAACAAATCTGTGAAATTAGAAAGCTTAAGATAATGAATTCACAAGAGATTCAATTTCATTTTGTTTGTTTATTCTGAAAAAATTCCCGTTTTTCTCATTTTCTTTTTTCTTTCCTTCACTTCCTTTTTTCTTCCAAAGCTCAGTTCAACTATCACCTTATGCAATGTGCTTTTCCTTATTACTTATGTTCTTGGTTCTGCTCCACTTTATTACTTCTAATTTGTTTTGTTTATATCCTGTACTTACTTGTGTGTATTTCCCAACAAGAATATTATCTTTATGAATGAAAGGATTGCCTCACTTTTTTATTTGTCTCCTTAATGTCTAGTGTAGTGTCTAAGCAATAGAAGACATTGATTAAATGTTTGTTTATTGAGATCCAGTTAAAAAAAGATGCATTTGGCTATGAGTCTTATTGTACTGAGAGGAAATCTTGGAATTAAGAAGAGTAGGATTCAAGGCTTGTCTTTGACACATACTAGCTGTGTGACCTCAGACAAGTAAATTATTGCTCTAAGATCATAAATTGAAAAACTGTTTCTGATTCACATTTGCAGAGAGAGTTTCCAAAATAGGAAATAAATGAGATAAAATTAGGAAATAAACATAGATTCTGGGGAAAAACCTATTCCTATAGTTCTGAGAATATAATTTAGTGTTCCTAATTAGAATAATTTATAGGGTTGCAGTCGGAGACTTTATGATTATATTTTTCTATATATCCTATATTCAAAATGGCTAGGAAAAGACACTTGATATAGGCATAAAATTATGTTTTCCCAAAAATATTTCTCTTCAAGGTGATAGAACAACAATTCTGAAAATAATTTTATCTTTATTTTATAATAATGTTTAATTTTTTTTTAGGCACAGACTTACAAAACCTCCTTTTGAAGGGTGAATGAGTAGAATTTTAAGAATTTATCTCTATGTCATAATTCATTCAGATGCAAAGTTTAAAAAAAACAAAGACTAACAGAACCTCCTGGCTCTTCCCCCAAAACAACAATAAAAAAAATTAGTTGATCACTGGATGTTTTGTCAAAATGACAGAAGATAGATTGAGTTGTTCCTTGAATAGAAACTATTTCAGACACCTGGTCTCCTAAGAAAATGTTGTTAAGTCCTGTGAAACAACCTGCTCAAAATAAAGCTGGACTTGGATAGAAATTAATCACTTTTACTAATGAATAACTGTTGCATGCATGACCAGGACAAACTGGATACATTTCAAGAGAAAATACTATGGAACACACTCACATTTCCCATTCTCTATTTATAGAAGCAGGAATTGGGAAATTGTTCCCATATCTATTAGAATTTCCCTTGTGATGGGTGAGAAAGGGAAGCTTGGTTAGAGAGTTGTTGGAAAGTCTAAAAATAATGATATTTTATGTTTTCTGATTTCTTACTTGTTTAAAAGAAGCTCACTAGCTGTCAGCTCATGTGTCAAAGGGAGTGGGATGCTTATCTCCGACTTATCTGTCCGGCTGTCATCTGGACTCACTACCATATGGTTCTTGTCATCAGAGGCATCATGGGAGCCAAAGGAGAGGCGCTCAAAGCTCACTGCTTTGCTATAGGAAGGTGGAGCCTCTACATCACCATCCACAGTATCTATTGTATCCACAGTCTCCATAGTGGAATACTGTGGCAACTCAACATCTGAGGTGAGATCCACCTCCACTGAGTCCTCATCATACTCATCATCTTCTTCATCTTTTAGTTCAGGCAGGGGACCCACTACTTCTTCTTCTTGCTCTGCTTCTACTTCCTCAATAGTTTCAGTTGTTCCTTGGCGAGAATATAATAGGGTACACTGAGTGGGTTCACTGTTAAGAAAAAGAGAAGGTGCAAAAAATACTTTGGATTAACAAGGTGATTCAAATATATAGATCTGAAGAAAAGAGACTATGATGCCCTTTAAAAATGGCATGACACTTTCCTAAATATGAATTACTCTATTTCCTTTAATATTTCAATATTCTGGTAAGCCTGCATAGTAGAAGATGCACATGCCAATATTGTCTTCCAAATGCTAACGTTAATGAGTGAACACAGTAGTTCATGCAAAATAAGCATCATTTGTTAATGAAGCATTTGAATTATCTTATGATATATAAAGAGTAATATTGACTTCCAGACTGAGGCATAATATTGACCAATATCTTGATTTTAAAATACACAGCTTACAGAAAACAGAGACTTTGTCAGTCCTAATTAGAAGATTTTTGACTGAATTATATTCTGCCTGATATATGTCTTATATAATGATCCCATTAGAAGTCCATATGGAAATCATGGTCATGAAGTTATAACATAATCCAGACTAAAATAAATGATGGTGTGTGCACTTCCAACTACTCTAAACTCCCTTGACTTCTTTATTCTGGTTTTCAGTTTCTTTATATATGCATATATATATATATACATATATATGATTTCATTAAATATTATATCATATATAATGAAGTGATATATATAGTATATAGATAAATGCACACACATATATGTGTGTATATACATATATAGATATGTATGTACTTATCTATATGTGTATATATATATATATATATATATATATATATATATATATCTTCACCTGGATTTGATGTCTATTTTTGCGCCTGCCAATCCATAGAATTACAGAATTATCAGGTAAGAAAGAGACTTTGGGATTTTATAATCTCCATTTTAACAGAATCTCTCCTAAACATTCATTCAGACTCTGCTTGATGAATTGTAGTGATAGGAAATACTTTATCACTTGGAAAAGTCCATTCTATTTTGAGACAACTTTATGTAGTAGGGAGATTTTCTTCTCGAGTTGAAATTTATCACAGCTGCTGTGTCATTTCCATTTATTTTTCCTTGTCTTGTCCTTAGGGTTCACAAAGAACAAGTCCAACCTCTCTTCTTCTTGAACACCTCTCAGATACTTGAAGAAAGCTTAGATAAAAATCAAGAAAGCTTGATTTTTAGTTTTCTCATCATACTGGTTGTCCTTCCCTATACACGATCTACCTTACTAACATTTTTCTTAAAATACTACTCCAATTCTTCAGTTTGTTTTTTGTTCCTTGTAAAATTTCCTTTCCTTTTGACTTTTGCCATTTCATGTTCATTTTGAGTCTTTTATCTACCCTTTCCTTCATTAATCCTGTAGCACTTATTTCCTTCTTTCTTTCCTTACCTGATTCACCTATTTTAGATATGTGTTCCTGGGCTTCCTTTTTTGTGGTTCTTTTCTACTTTTCTCTTTTAGCACCGATTTATACTTTACGTTTCTTTTTCGTTCATTTTTTTTTCATATTCTACCTAAGTAACTAGAGGTATAAAGTGAGCAAGTAGAGAGACTGCTAGGCTTGATATCAAGAAGATTTGAATTCAGTCTGACATCAGACATTTATTACCTGTCTAAGACTAAGCAAATCACTTAGTCTGTGCCAGTTCCCTTTTCTGTAAAAATGCAGATTATAATACTACATGTCTCCCAGGATTGTGATGATCAAATGAGATATTTGTAAAGTGCTTTGCAAATCTTAAATTACTACATAAATTCCAGCTATTACTATTTTCTTTTATCTTTTTTTCCAATTTGCTTCCAGGTTTAAGGCAGACTTGTTTTAAATACAATATTAACATTCACATTCTAAAACAATTATAGGTTATGATATTGCAATAAGTGGTATACTTTTTTGTTTTTAGTGTCCCTCTTTCTTCCTCTTTTCTGTAAAAGAAGAGAAAGAAAAATGCTCTGGGAATTTGAACTTTGATGAATGCTAAAATGAAAATGATTACACCACTGAATGCATCTGATAGTCTGACTTGTATATTTAGAGCTTAGGTCTATTATAGGACCTTCTGAGGTCATCCTGGCCTATCTCTTACTTTAAAAATGATAAATAGTTGGATGAGACCAATAGCAAATGAGTGGGACCAAATCCAAATCCACTCAGGATTTCAGCATCCTTGGGGGTTCTGGTTGTGGTCTCTGTGATATGGGATTTTAGCTGTTGATTTTCAGTTGTGTCCAGCTCTCCATGACCCCATTTAGGGTTTTCTTGGCAGAGATATTAGAGTGATTTGCCATATCCTTCTCCAAACTTACTTTACAGATTCAGAACTGAGACACAGGGTTAAATAATTTACTCAAATTCACAGAATTAATAAATGTCTGAGGCTGGATTTGAATTCATAAAGACAAGTGTTCTTAATTCCAAGCCCAAGGCTCTATCCATACCACCCACTTGCTGCTCCAAAGTGTCTACTAGGTTACACCAATTGGAATCTCTCTTAAGACTTACCTCAGGCTAGACTAGAATTACCAGGACAGCTTGGAAATGGATTCATCCTTTGAGGGAAGTTCATATCACAGGAATTAGTCCAGAACCTGATCAAACTTTTGGTGGCCCTTGATAATCTGTGACTACATTCCTGATGTCCTTGGATTTGTGTTATAAGGGGGTAATATGAATGATGGATTTGACTTTATTCTGTTAGGCTGAATATTGACTATTAAGTGCCAACATGTTATGGAATGATTCCCACACTCTACAATTCTTTTTTGAGAAAAAAAAAAAAACAAGGATCTGACAATATTGTACTTAATGAACAAATATATTTTCCTTTTTTTTTTCTTTTGAGATTATTTTAAAATTTAGGTATTTAGATTTCCTTCTCATAATCTAGATTCTACTGAATTTTGGAAGGCAATCAATTTAACTGGTATGAAAAAATGCAAATATGTTATTATAATTAGGGAGAAAACAACAATATTGAATCACCAAATAAGTTAGCACCAAGTATGCTAGTTCAAGGGCATGTAAAACTGAAGTCAGTTAATCTTTCTCAGGTTTTAAAACAAGGAAAAAACAGATTTTGACTTTTATATTATTCAAGCATATGAATATAGACAGGTTTACTCCTGGTCCATTAAAACATGACCAAATATGGAACCTTTACAGAACTTGTCTTAATGGCATGAATGAACAAATCACAAAAATATTTATCCCCTTTCCTGATGCCTTTCCTCTTTCTATTGTAGCCCAAACAAGCCTCTAAATCAATGAGAGAAATTGCTTCTTCACAGTTAACCTGTCTTAAAAGGAAGGAAAAGTTGAATTAGTAAGGAAAAAAAAACAATCTTTAAAATAAGGATCAAAGAAATGACTTTACAAATCATGATGTTGAGAACTATTAATGTTAGCCCCGGAAAAGATGGTAACTATGCTTTTGTTAAGCATGCAGTTTAAAACAAAACAAAATACAACAACACATGAGAGCAAAGACCTAAATAAAGAAGATGAGGATGAAGAGGGTTGTAAAATCACTGAAGGAAGCATGCACAAGTTAAGCACCTTGATGCTAAACTGCCACTGTCAGCTGATGAAGAGGACATATCCATGCTGTACATTTTACGAAGCCTAGGCCGGGCCCGCTCACTTGTTTTAGGAATAGTTTCTCGTCCATCTAAATCATCAAGGGTAGATTGCCTTGAGAACAGCAAGGTTGCTTCAGTGTAGCAGCTAGCAGCGCAAACAGTTACAAAGACACAGTGTTAAACACCAACAATAAATGAATGTACACATGGATCAATTAATGAATGTACTCGCCATGCAGCAAAACACATAACCACCACAATGATGACAATAACAACAAAGATTTTGAGAGAAGATAAGGACCCATTTGGAGGTATCAAGAAAAAAATGGTTCCTGGGCTACTTTTATTATTACTTTTTAAACATTGCACATTTATTGCTCTAAATAATTGATTTCGTGAATGAATTTGTTGAATAAATTCACTATTCTTGGGAAATGAATTAGAAAATGTTGTTGAATTAGCAGATGAATGAGTTCATTAATCCTGGACAGGGCTGCATCCCTGACTGGAACAAGAAAATGAAATGATTTGCAATGTTTCAAAAAGTTATATATATATTGGAAATTTTATAACTTTAGACAGATATTTTTTTAACTAAACAAGTTTTTCTTAAATCATTGAAAATGCTGTATTATTTAGTTACTGCAGCAATTTTATATGTTTAACTCATTTGAGAATTTATATATTAAAATCTGATGGTATTTTTAAAAATGTAGCTTTTAAAAGGTATTCATTAGCAAGAGAAATATTTATAGATGATCAGAAACAAAATGTATTTTCAAACTATTCTCAGTTTGATATAATGTACTGTATTGTGACAGATTGTACTCTGATGAAGAGTCTATAAATCAGAAAATAGTATAACTTAAAAAACATTCTAGAGAGAAAGAAATACAGAAGCACCAGGAATCATTAAAAAAAAAAAAAACAACAAAACTTTTCCTTTTGTTTATTTTTTCCTCCTCTGATTACTTGTATCCTTTCCAGAGGTTTGTAACACATGCAATTGCCCAGAGAATTTATTTGTTAAAACCCTTATCTCCTTTCATGGATGGAACAATGATAGGGAGGGTGGGCCAAATCCAGGATGGGGGTGCTGCTGGATTGACAAGAAGCAAATAAGAAGTATGAGAAAAATATTATTTTAATGAAGATGTGTTAAAAGAGCGGGGAAGCAAAGAATATAAGAAATACAATGATGCTGTTTCACAAGTTCCTGAGATGCTTATTTCTCATTTTTATATAGTTTCTAGAATGTTAAAGGATTCAAAAGATTTTCAGCTTGAATATGTAGGCCTAGCACTCTGGGAAAGAGGGATTTTTGAATGATAAAGGACTTATTAGTTGTAATTCTTATTTAATATTTACTATAGTCTTAACATGCAAAACAGGTACAATATAACTTGTAAACTAAAAGAGTTTTAAAGCTAAGATCTATTATTAGTAGCCTTCTTGACTGTTCACATGAATAGTTTATGCTCCATTCATATAAATTATTTCCCAAATTTACCCATCTGGTATTGTTCTCTCTCTCTCTCTCTCTCTCTCTCTCTCTCTCTCTCTCTCTCTCTTTCTCATAATACCAGTTGAACTATCATACTACATCTCACAACTCTGGGAAGTGGACTCAAGCTTAATTCCCTGCTCATAAACAGTATTGGAAGAAAAAGGAAGGCCTAAAAGTTTGCCATAAAAGCTAGAACTCCTTCAAATTACTATGAAACAATTGAAGATATTTTCAAAGTCATATGATCACTACCTGGATTAGGGTCAATGTAGCTGTAGGAAGCTTTGGGCCAAGTATCAGAAAGGACCATTTTGGGATAGCTATACTGTTGGCTTCACTGTGTATAATTTGCTAGCTGCAACCAAAAAGTAAAATTCTTTGAGATAATAAAGTTTAGTTTCACTTTAAGAATACTGAAAGATTGTTGCTCAGCAAGCCTATGCTTAGTTTGGAGAATCAATATTCCAGAAAGTGACATCTCAAGTGTTTCTAATATTTCAAGCTGAAGAAAAACATATAATTTTCCCCATGACTGCTATTAATATAATAAAGTAAAATGTTGCAAAAGTTGTTATAAAAAGAATTATCTTTACTGCTGATTTTTGATTAATTTTTTAAAAATAAAATTAATTGTGTACTCTAAAGTTTTAAAATTGATATAGTGTAGTGTGCCATGCTGTTATTCAGTCATGTTCAACTCTTTGGGACCCCTTTTGTGGGGTTTTCTTGGCAAAGATATTGGAGTGGTTTGTTATTTTCTTTTCCAATTCATTTTATACATGAGGAACAGAAGCAAACATGGTTAAGTCACTTGTCTATGATTACATACCTATTAAGTGTTTGAGGCTAGATTTGAACTCAGGAAGATGTCTTCCTGATTTCAGGACCAGAATGCTATTCACTGTTTCACCTAATTGCCTAATTGAATATATAGGGCTGAACTTAAAAGTTAGGCGACACAGGTTCAAAACTGAGCTCTGTTATTATCCACATATGCGAGTATGGAGAAATAATTTAATCTCCTTGACTGTCTTTTCATCTCTAATATGGGGATAATATTGTCATTTATTTTCTCACAGAGTTATTGTGTTTTATAAAATACAAAGTGTTATGCAAATATGAGTTCACATACATACTTAGATTAGAATGAAGCAGTTAATGTCCAATCCAATTACTGGACCTTTTAGTTCTCTCAAGCATTATAGTCTATCATAAATTCCACTAATATAACTCATGTGGGAGAAGAATTGAAGTCTACAAATGAGAAATTAGAGATGAAGTGTCACTATTGGGAAATTCACAGTAAAAGTCTCTAAAAATATATCATCTCATATACATATGAGATCTTAATGCTATCTTTGAAGTGATTAAAAAATAATATTCTTCAATATTCAATGTTAATGACATTCTAAGATAGTTCTGAGCAAAGAATTCTCAGTGCTCCTAAGGTATCTGTCTTCTAGGCAAATCATTGTATTTCAAACTCTGAGGTACTCTTGGAAGCAAACTACTAGGAACATGACTCTACTATGAGTAGGGAAGTTCATGTGTTGATGAAGTCACTTGCCAATATATCAGCATGTTCATTCTCTCCTGGCATTCCCTCCACAATATTGTTTACATTTAATGCTAATTAGTGTCAAAAGTCATGAAAAGTATAGCAAAATACAATAAGTAGGTAACAAGAGAGCTTTTTAAATTCTTTCCTTCTCAAATTTACTGAATTTCAGCACACTTATTGTACATTGTATAGGAATCTTTTTGTTTTCATTTTGAAATTCTCTGTTAAAAGAGTAATCATTGATTTAAAATATTATCCTCTAATCTGCAATTTAAGTACTGGATCAGAGAAAAATTAGTTTAATCTGATTTAGAATGCTAGATCTGAATAAAAATGTAATATGTACTTTATTTCAAATATTTGATTCCCAAATTCTTGGTTTTTACATTTGAAATAGAAAAAAACCTTACTATTAGCCAGTTTTTGATATTTATGTAGAAAATAATAATAGCAACAATAATAATACTTTTGGTATTTATATGAAATTAAAATTTTTCAAGTGCTTTATGGTACATTGTTTCATTTTATCCTTGCAAAATTTATTCAAGTTAAGTTATATAGGTATTATTATGCACATTTTATAGAAGAGAAAGAAATATTCAGAGAAGTCAGAACTATTTGTCCATGACCACATTGCTAATAATTGCAGAGGTAAGAATGGAAAACAGACCTTGTCCACTACTCTTTTCATTCTACTGTATTGTTTCTCTGAGAATAGTCTCATGAAGCCTGAGGACCCTTTTTAAAAATAATATTTTAAGTATATAAAATAAAGTATATTAGATACCAAAGGAAACCAATTATACTTAAATATAGGTACTAAAATTGGAAAATGCTGGATTTGGATGAGCAGATCTGGGTTTTAAGTTTCTTCCTAATTTTATTACCTTGGGAAAATAATCTTCTGAGACTTAATTATCTGTAAAAATGAGAATGCATATACCACTTACCTCACAGGATTGCTGTGAGGAAAGATCTATATAAAGTGTATTGAAAGAGTAATCTATTATCATCATCATCATCATCATTTTTAGCCTGCTTTATTTTGTGCTACTCTGCCTACTCATTCTTTTTCCAATATATGATTTTATATAGTGTTACCTTGGTAGAGAAAAAAAGGTCATAGGGTAGAACTGCATGGAAAGAAAACATTACTTTAAAATGTATAAAAGGCTTTTATATAAATATACTTCCATCAAAAATACATGATAATTTAAAAGAAAGTCAATAAGAACTAGCTAACAGACAAATTAATCACAAGTAAAGATACAGAAGGGAAAAGTCTTGATATATGTGGGAAAGGAATCAATTTGAAAATGAATTTGTTCTTAGTTAAAAAGAGAACAGATTAAAATGGCTTTTTGAATTTGAAGTGTTGGAAGAATGGCAATACTATTTTTCAGTTATAGTCATTTCCCTGGCATGTATGGAATGTCAGCACACCTTTTCCTGCCAGGTTCCTCCTGAATGTATGGTGAAAACTGGATACATATCTAATAGAAATGATGCTTTTTATATATTACAATTATCACTTATCCCAGGTGGTAATTGACAAATCTCAGATAGTTAACCCCACCAGCTATTCCATTTCACCTCAAACCCTCTCTTTCTCAAAGAAAACTACCTGTAATTAAAAGATAGTCAGCAAGACCATATGAAATGCAGAAAAGATTGTATAGAATTAGAAAAAAAATCAAACCAAACATTAGTATCTTGCTTTAGGGAGATAGTGCTAATGAGCAAAAACTGTAGGGCATAAGTAGTATAATTATGAAATTTTTTGAAGATTTCTCTTTTGCTCTAAGCCTGTCAAAACTTTTTTGTAACAGCAAAGAGATCATCAAATAAGATTGATGGTAAGATGTGCTTAGACAATCCCCTCCCAAACCCCTAATATGCTCACTAGTATTATCTCCCTCCCTCCGTCTGTCTGTCTCTATTTCTCTGTCTCTCTCTGTCTTTGTCTCTGTCTCTCTCTCTTACTTTCTCTCTCCCCCAACTCCCTATCTACACACACACACACACACACACACACACACACACACACACGCAATGTACATTGTTCCATTTTCATCTTTCTAGAAAGTCTTTTTTTTCAGATTTTAATATGTAAAGAATTTCTAAAAATAAGTTTTATGGAGAGTGCATTTTTTTGTGGTGAGGTAAATGAAGATAAGAGACATTTTCATTAGGCAATTTGTAATTTTTGTTATTATTTTCTATCAGAAGAATATTTTGTTCTGGTGGCTCAAAATATCCCAATTTATGACTCCAGTAAACATGTAACTACTTCAATACAGTTACTATTAAATATTTATGTCTTACAGTTGTTAATAAACAGAAAAAAATTGGATTAATTGTGAATTGTTTTTCAAAGCAGTTACATCTTATCCTCAAATTTGGGAATGCAAAGAAAACAATATGACAAACCAAATCATATCAAATCACCCATCTATTATTTTGCCTTTTAAAATATCTGTCAGTCCCAGACAAAAAACCAACATATAATTATTTAGTAGCAGAATAGACATGAACATATAAGTTGCAACTGAAACAATGTAGAAATGAAAATCTGATAATAACGATAACATAATTTTCATGCTTACTGTTATACACATATCTTTTCATTTGATTTTCCTAGCAATGACTACAGATAGTTCTTTGACACTTAGCATGTCTTATTTTTACCTGCTCAGAATACAATTTCATTATAATAATCTCTTTGGGGTTTGGTATTGAAATGACCTCAACTGTTTCTGTTGCCCAAGTAAGTACTATATAGAAATGAGATACTTGGGATAATAAGCAACTCTTTCAAATGTAAAATTTCCCAAAGTTGTTACTTTAAAAGGGACAATATTCATATTCTTTTGTTACAAATTAGGTCAGATAATTTTATAGACATATCTTTTTTTTTTATCCTAGATTCTTGTTTCTCTTTAACTTAGTATTAGGAAAGGATTTTAGACAAACACATGTATATGTATGTGTATATATTCAGTATATATATGTGTGTATATATATACATACATATATATATACACATACACATGAAAATATACATATATGCATGTATACAAAATAAAATAATTGTGTATAGATACACAGTATATCTGTATATGCTTATAGACTTTATTTGTATGCATATTTATATACACATGTATGTACATATAAATACTCATGTATATGCATGCCTTTATTTTTCCATTATGAAATATTTTAGTTGTTTCTTAGAAAGTACTTAAGTGTTCTAAGAAGAGGACATCTGTAGACTTGTGCATTTGTATCTAAATGAATTAAAATACAATGAGAAACATCTTCTAAAGACCTTTTCCATATTCTTAGTTGAGAAAACTTTTGCATGTGAAAATGGAAAATTTATGTACAGATAACAAATTAAATGATAGCTGTAAAAGACAAAGATTGCCACATAAGATAATTAAGAAGAATTTTTTCTCAAAAGCAATTTTTTTTGGGGGGGAATGTGCTCAATTATCTGGATAATTCTTTAGACTTGCATTGAAACATTGATAGGATCCAAAAGTGTTACTTTTAATACATTATTAAGAATTACTATTATACATCTAAGAAGAAAGGAAACTGCAGAAACATCACACACACAAAATGCTGTATTAATTCCAAATGGATGTCATGGAAGTTCAGTCATTTTCCAAATAGCAGACCTTGCCATTATCAGGAATTCTTAGATTGATACTTCTATAATCTAGATTATAGATGTCAGAAATGTAAAGGAAAACAACTTTGAAGTTTGCCAAGGACTCTGAACAATGAAGTGTTTAAGTGATTTCAGAGGACTGATGGTTACAAAATATGCCTCCTGCCTCTTGGTAAAGATAGAAGACTATAGATGTGGCTGTTGCCATATTTTCAGAACAGGGTCAATTATGTTGATTTGCTTTCTTGACTATATGTGTTTTCTGCAAGAAAGAGTCCTATTTGGGGGTGGATCATTGGGAAGAAATAGCAATATCGGAAAAAAGATAATAAAATAGTTTAAAATAAAGGTATAATTTATATCAAATTCTTACAGATATTTCTAAGCATTTGACTATGAAATTTTCTTTTACTTATGGCTAAATAGGAAAGAAAAAACTTTTATCTTATTATTGGTATAAGGATAGGACAGTGAAAAGTCACGTAAAATTTGTAATTTACATTCATTTCATGCAATTAGTTTCTCTTAAAATGCTGGGCTTTACAAATTGAGAAAAAATATTGTTTAAAAATGAAATACCTGGAAATACTGTCATGAGAATCTAAGCTATCCATCCGTTGGGCTGTTTTTAAGCCTGAAGAGGCACCAGGGTTTTCATCAATTGTGTCCAGTCCTGACTCTCTAGAAAGATTCATAATGTGATTCTGATAGTACATATGGATGCTTTCTCGAGTTGGAACATTACCCTAAAGAAAAGCAGAAATCAGCAGAGAATGAAAGATTTTTCTAGTTTCTGGTCTGGTTGATTCTCAGAAATCAGTTGTATACTTTTTATACATCTATATAGACCCACTATTTTTCAGTTCTCAGTTTTAATTACTTGCGTCTCTAGACAAATATAGCATATTTATTGTGATTCATTTTAGGCACAACAAATGAAATTATAGGAAAATCTATCAACCCCCAACTTGTAGTTGGCACAACTCTATGTTCTAGTCAAAATTCTTATGACTATTTTTCATTTTATTTCTGAGTGTGAGATGACTTCTTGTATATTGAAATGATGTAGATTGGGATTGATTTTTCTTGACAAAAGGATAGTGTATCATCTTTCTTTAGAAACAATTCATTCTTCAAATTTTGTGAGTGAAAAGAGGAGAATAGACTTGTATCAATAGTATTACCTTTTTAATTTCTCTGGTCAACATGCATCGCTCAATTCTTAGTACTGTAGATATGTCGATGTGCTCTCGTGAAATTGAATTAAGCCAAGTTGTAAAACTATCCACTGATGCCAAAAACAGGACCCAGGTAAACTTTAAAATGTTGAAAATCCTTTTGATGATATTATCTGTCAGGAAAAATGCAACAATTTTAAGTTATTTAATAAATATTTATAATGTATCTATTAGTTACTCTGAACTAGGTATCAAGGATATGCAGAGTCTGTTGTCAAGAGTTTTCAAAATAATTAGTGGGTTGGAGTGGGATGGAGGATTTACAGAAATAACTTTGATACAAAGGAAAATATGGAAACTGCAAGGGAGAGATGAATACTTTAGTTGGTTCTTGAAAGAAGGAAATTTTATATTGCAAGATTAGAGGGAGAGGAAAAGAGACCATTCCAGGCATACAGTATGATACAGATAAGGACAAAAAGATGGGAAAGAACAGGAGGACAGGGAGTAGTTCAATTTTTTCTAGACTGTAGAATACAAGAAGTTACTTGGAGGGCTTGGCTCTGCTACTTATTAGCTATATAACAGAGGAAAGTAAATTCCCTTTTCTGCATCTTTGTTTCATTATGTATAAAATGAAGGGATTGGACTAAGTGATCTCTTAGCTGTCTCCTAGCTCTTTATGAATGGTACCTAGGTGACATAGTGGATAAAACGCTAGTCCTGGAGTCAGGAGGACTTAAGTTCAAATTCAGCCTCAGACTAGTTGTGTGACCCTGGGCAAGTCACTTAACCCTGGTTGCTTTAGTTTCCTCATTTGTAAAACGAGTTGGAAAAGGAAATGGCTAGCCACGATAGTAACTTTGATAAGTTCTAGTAAACTCAAATGGGATTACAAAGAATCAATCATGACTGAAAAAACAAAAATCCTTTATGAATGCTTCCAGGATCCCATGAGTTCTGTTAGATAAGATTAGAAAGATAGAATCAATTCAGTAAATTCTACTAGAACTCATGAAATGTGGGACCTCCTCTTAGGGTTTTATTAAAAAGCAAGAATCAGACGGAATGAGAAAACAAGGATAGCTTGTGATAGTTGAAGTTACAGAAATAGTTGATAGTTGAAGGAAGTATTCACATTAATTGGTACTGTATTTGATTTAGGGGCAGGTAGTGCAGTGATAGAGCTTGTGTCATGGAGTTGAGATTATGAGTTCAAATCCAGTCTCAGACACTTACTAATTTTGTCATCCTGAACAAGTCACTTAACTTTAATTGCCTGTTTCCCTATCTGTAAAACCTGTAAAAATAATAACAGTGCCTACTTCACAGGATTTTTGTGAGGAGAAAATGAGATATTTGTATACTGCTTAGCACACTACCTGGAACATGGCAGACACTATGTAAATGTTGATATTATTATTATTATGAAAGGAAGTAGGCTTAATATATAGCAAAAGCAAATATTAGCTGATAGGTTGATTGCTGCACTGGTTATCAAAAAATAGGGGCAGATTCAAATGAAGGTATATTGGTTCTGGAATGAGAGAATACAGGTTCGAAACTTGCCACTGACATTTATTAGCTATGTGACTTTGAACAAGTCCTTAATCTCTCTAAACTCAACTTCCTCATTTGTAAAATTTGGGGACTGGACTCTCTGTGGTCTCTGTGGTTCCTTCTAGCTTTAGATCTGTTTTTATAGGATCCTGAAGAATTTATGATATACTAATTAAGTATTTTTAAAAAATATCGGCTGGGGCTTATTTCCTATTAAAGGGGTAAGGAGAATTATAGGATCCTCATTGATTTTCCTCTTTTGTTACTTGTAGCATAAGAGGACCAACCCATGAAGTATGATGTAGGAGGTTTTAGAAGTTCCATTGCCCTTCAGAACATCTTTCTGAGTTAGCATAGCCAGTTTCTATTATTATTATTATTATTATTTTTGCTGAGGCACCAAAAATAATATTCCTAGTCTAAGAGTATCAATCTTTTTTATTTTTTTATTTTTTGAGGGAATTAGGGTTAAGTGACTTGCCTAAGGTCACACAACTAGGAAGTGTTGAGTATCTGAGGCCAGATTTAAATTCAGGTCCTCCTGACTTCAGGGCTAATGCTTTATCCACTGTACCAACTAGCTGCCTGAGGATTATTTTTAAAAAAAAAAAAATCATTAGTATTTTATCTTTTTTTTAAATTTAGGAAATCCTTTGTCTTTTTTTCTTTGTTTCTTCCCTCCTTCCTTCCTCTCTCCCTCTCTCCTTTTTCTCTCTCTCTTGCTTTTTTTTATTTGTTTGTTTGTTTGTTTTTTGCATTTTATAGTTCACAAATAAGTTATTACATTAGAACCCTGAGCCCAATTCACTGGAGTATTCTGAGGTTGGCCTAAACCACTGTAGATATGGACAAGAATCACATTACGTGAGGAGAGATGGAAGGAGTCCCCACACTAAGATTATAGATCTGTTAAAGTATTACATCTACATTTCATGAGACATGTTGTGATTGGGGATCATTCAATTTTGTTTAATAAAGTCACATATTATAAGGAATTCTACACTATTGTGATTTCTAAAAATGTCAAAAATTAATACTAGAAGAAATTTATTATTATAATTGCATAAGTATATCCAACTCTAATACAGAGTGGTGCCATAAAACAAATGCTGCTTTTTAAAAAAATGTTTTTAGGGAAGACAGTCTCATTTGGAGCCAGAACATGTCAGTTACCATTAAAGGTTTGTACATTCTTGTCTAAAAAAAAATAAAAACCTCATGGATTGGTCAAAATTATGCACAAGGTTTTTGCCACTGTAAAAATATAGAAAATAATGGCAATTTAGCAGATATGGTTAATTATTTAATATGGATAGTGATGTGCTTTCCTTAGAGTGGGGAACAGTCCTAGTTTCACACTCATATATTAACCTGTTACATTTTTCTTTAATTACATTAAATTCACACAGAATTTAACAGAATACTTTGTATGATATTCAATAAATGTTTATGTAATGAACAAATGGGTTGTTGAAGAAAGACTGCTTATTCTGACAAACTACCTTTTTTTGTCCTGTTAAATTATTTAAAAATCATATTTGAAAACACTAATATTATTTAATAAAATTTATTTCCTTTGCCTCTTATGATAATTACTAAGAATTTAATCATTATATATGTCATTAGGTTTAACTTCTTTTATAAGCTGTTTATGGATTTAGGATTTGAATCATGATGTGGTTTCATTAGAACTTTCTTTCTTTGGATATTGATATACTTTGGAAAACTGAGCCACAATCAACCATGGTTTTTTGTCCAGTAACATAAAAATTAATTTAAAGTCTACTTTTAGGAATCAATAATAATTTACAGCAATGATGACTATACAAGGGAAAAAAGTATATCAGAAATTCTTCTAGAAGCAACATTCAATAAAAAGTTGTAGATAGTGTCATCATGTAACCTGACCATTAATGATGATTGAAAATAGTATCCCCTATAGCTTGAATTTAAATGTTATTTTGTCATTGTTGATTTACCTGGACCATCAGACTTCTTTTTTAATGGTTCATCTTCTCGGTCTTCCCATTCCACAGGACCTGCCAAATTGACATTAGGTAAAGAGGAGTTAATATTTTAAATTGATTAAAATCCTATTCTGCATTAAAGTTGATTTCAACATTAAATCCAGCATATTATCTGAAACAACAATTCCAAGAAATCTCAAAGATTTTTCAAATTCAATTACCCCTTACTCAGAAAAATAATCATTCATACTTTGAAATTTAAGAGATTGCCTCTTCTTTTGTATTTCAGAGAATTTAACATACATACCTTGCATGATATTTGATAAATGTTTATGTAATGAAAGAATTGGTTGTTGAAGAAAGACTATTTATATCTTGATAAACTACCTTTTTTTCCCTCTCCTGTTAAATTGTTTAAAATCACATTTGAAAACACTAATATTATTTAATAAAATTTATTTCCTTTGCCTTTTATGACAATTACTAAGAATTTAATCATTATATATGTCATCAGGTTTAACTTCTTTTTTGTAAATACTCTTACTTTATATATTAGGAATTATATCTTCATTAATTGTTTATCTCATCTATGCTATTTTCATACTTATGAGCATAAATTTCTACTGAATAGAAGCCATGATTTGTCTGTTCTTTATTTTTGCATAATGGAGGTATGCAAAGCTGATTCTTTAATAAATCTGATAGTATTTATAAGGTATTTGACATGATGGGTATGTGCTTCATAGATTTTTCCTCCCTTCCCTTCCCTTCTCTTCTTTTTCTTTTCTTCCTTTCCTTTCTTTTCTCTTCCTTTCCTTTTTTTCTCCCCTTTCCTTCCTTTCTCCTTCCCCCTTTTCCCCCTTTCCCTCTTTTCCATTTTCCTTCCTTCCTTCCTTCCTTCCTTCCTTCCTTCCTTCCTTCCTTC
>JAJPUD010000850.1:104256-148071 GCA_023553655.1 Myrmecobius fasciatus | reverse complement strand
TTCCTTCCTTCCTTCCTTCCTTCCTTCCTTCCTTCCTTCCTTCCTTCCTTCCTTCCTTCCTTCCTTCCTTCCTTCCTTCCTTCTCAATATTTATGCAATCTTAGTTTTTAGGTATTCAATGTGGTGGTTCTATACAAGAAGCTGAGGAAAAGCACTGAGAAATTAATTTTTTAAATTGTGTTATTGTTTTTTGAGACTCTAAAATTTCATTTCTAGCAATCTTATGTCTTCTTCACATTTTCTTCATGTTTTTTGAATGCAGAGACAGGACTATTAATTTTTAAGTAACAGAGAATAATACACACCTTCCCCAGATCCTTTCCTTCTCCGTTTTTGCTCTTCTCTTGCAGATCTTTTCTTTTCCTTTCTTCTCTGTCTGAGAGCTGTTTTGGGATCAGTTATCCAGGCCTGATAAACAAACTAGAGAGAAAAACATCATTCACTTTTTTTCAGTTTTTGAATATGGTTAAGGTAAATTCTGAAGTGTTTCATACCTAGGAATATCAACAGGGACACACTTGCATCTGCAGGTATGAGTACATTTCCAACCCAAAACACAACTCAACATCTCATCCTCTACCCAGGCCTGCTAAGTTTGCCTGTGCCATTTTCATTAGTATAAAACCAAATATGAAAACAGCTGAAGGAAGAACACATTTCACAAAAACCCAGAAAAATGCATGCAGTGAATTTAGGGTACATGCCACCACTTTTACCATGCTTCTTGACCATTACCAGGGTGCCCATTTGTCACACTCTTATTTCTGCCTCTTTTGTTTTACAAGACAAAAATTTGCAAGTCTGTCTGATTATCACTTTTCCTGTCCTTTTTTTTTTCTTCACTCCAAAGCCCAGATATATACTATCTCTAGTGTTTTCATTAACTTTGCAAAAATTGGTTTTAGGTACCTGTAATAAGTCCTATCAGCAAAGAAGAGGTGAATTTTACCAACAGTTTGACAGATGTCTTTGTTAAAGTAGAACAGTAGAATTATATATAATTATGCATATATGTGTACACAGATATACACATAATAAGCACATATAATCATCTTTTCTTCATCACCAAGATGATGTGTACTAGAAACTAATAAGCTAAATAAGTTATTTCAAGACAGTCTGAAACATATCAGTTCTTTTCAGTGACTTTTATAATTTTCATTCAGAGCTGAAAATATTTATCTTTAATGTGAAAATATGGAAAATTAAAGGTACAAGAGATCTTGAATAGAACTCTTATCTGCATGAATTTGTGGCATTCATGCAGAAGGAAAAGCCAGTCCCTATAGATATCCAAGTTTCACAAGCCAAGCAAGCATGCTTCATGCACCATGGATACACCTGGGTCTCAGGGAAGCTGGATTATAGAAGAAGAAAAAAAATTTGGTTTGTGAATTTTCTTTTAGATCAATAAATATTTTGTCTTCCCCTCACTCCTATCTTAGGTGCCTATTGGATTGAACAGTTTTGTTGTGAAGATCAAATTAGATAAGATAAGTGCTTTGTAAATATGAAAGTATCATATGAATTATAGTGATTGTTGTTAGGAAATACATCACAGATGAACACTTTGAATTATGGTTCAAATGTATAAGGGGAACCTAGCTACTTCAGGAATGTAAACACGGACACTATTTTGCTAAGGAGAAAAGTTGCTCTTACTTTTTGCTTTTCATTGATAGAAATGTGAATCTTAAGAACAGAGAATGAATGTGATATTTGCTTTTATTCCCAATACAAAACTTATAATGGGTAAGAAAAAATTCTATTCTGAAATAGTTCTTTTTTAATGACAAGTGAACTGGTGTTTAAAGGATAAAGTTTAAATAAGAAAATGGGGATAATAAGTTTAGCTTTCTCTCAATGTAAATAAACCAGTCCATATCACTTCAGACTTATAGAATTAATAAAACTGGGACACCTAATTTTCATGTGTACTACCTGGAGGCTTCAACTTAAGGAAAACCTGGGCTTTGGGTTGAGATTCAGTACCTGCTTTAAGTGGGAAGAAGAAAGAGGGAAAGAAGATGAAGTGAGAGAGGAGAGGATTGGGTAGAATTTGTACTCTTTGTGAGTAGGGATTGTTTTATTCAATCTATTTGTAACCTGTGCACCTAGCACAATGGTTGTCACATACTACGCACTTAATAAAAATGGATGGGTTGACTGTTTCAAGTTTTATTATTGACAAACTCAGAAGCATAAAATAAGGAATTTCAATATTAAAACACAAAATCATCATCATAAATGTAATAGACATTTTTACATTTAAATCAGATCTCAATCCTAGAGATAATTTTGTTTAACTCCTCTTATAGAGATGGGGAAACTGAACTCCAGAGAGAGTCTTATATCAGAACATACTCTCAAAGGGAGTTTTGAAATTGAATTTGAAATTGAAATTGAAAACGAATGAGTGTTTACAATGGGCTGCACAGGTGATCTTGCCAACATTTGTGCTTAGGATGCATCAATCAATTATCTATTTGATTCTGACTTAAAAAAGGACTGAACTTATGGATCACAGGGAATTAAAAGGACTACACAAAACCTATAGTTGCTTAGAGAAATTATGATGAATTTAAGGAGAGTAAAGGGAAAATAAACTCTGAACCATGAATATTGAGAGTAAAGGTTACAAAGCCAGAAAAAAGATCTGGACAAAATTTGTGCTTTAGTAGCACACTGCAGAGTTTTACCAGCTTCTGAGAAAGATGACCACAATTTCTATGCCTTGTAACTGATACATGCAGCCAGATGTGACCCTTCTATCAGCCAGATAAGGCTTATGCAATATTATCAAAAGGTTAGAAAAATATGGATATCTGCATTTTCTTTTTCCATTTCTTGGTATATTCCAGCTTTGTATGAAGGCAAGAAAAATCATGATAGGTATATCACTTGAGAGAATTCATTTTTGGAAAATTATCACAATAATTTCCAATATTATTGGCAGTTCATTATTTATGGAGAAGGGAAAATGCAGATATAGGGCAATGGGATATGTTTGACTAAATTTCTAAAAAAGAGGAGAGAATTACTACATGTCAGTGAAACATCAAAATACCTTTGCAGCTCTGATTAAGTACTGAAGAATAGTTTTGGGAAGTTTAATGACAGATTTTGGCAAGGCTAAAATGGCTGATGCAAACTTCCCAATAGCTCTCTACAAAGAAGGACAAAGTGAACATAATTAGTAGAAAAAACAAAATAAGTATTTCAATACAAAACTTCCAATTGAATTTATGTCTATTGCTATGTTATCTTTAGAAAAAAGTGACAATTGCTAAAGTCAATACCATGCCATCAGAGATGTGATCAATTTACAAATTAGAATTAAAAAATAATATGCTTAATGTCATGCATATAAACCATGAAAAATAGTCAAGACAAATTTTTCTCTATGTAGTTAATAAGAGATTGTGATTAGAAATCACGTTAGAATAAAAATGAACAAAAATGGATCATTAGTATTTAGCATAAAAGCTATCCATGCATATGCAAAAAGAGATAATGTAGCATTTTTAAGACACAGAAAACATAGAGAAATACATATTACTACTTAGAACTCAGCCCTTTGTTTTTCTTTCTTATTAAGACAAGTAGACAAGAACTTAGATGCCTAGAAAGATGTAGTCAGCAGATTTACACTGTCCTTATTTCTCCAGTCACATTATGTAACCCACTGCAGGGCATTGTATATTTCTAGTAAAATGACAAATGTTGTTATTACAAATGTCATGCCAAAATGTGTGGCTAATTTATAAAATAAAATTTTCTCATGACTATACTTGTGAAGTCTCAATAACACCAAAGTAATTGGATATCCATTCTATTGTCATACAGAATATATTGGTTTATACAGAAGAGACAGAGCTCCTCAGGATAGCAGCTCTAAAAAGGAAATGAAGTATAGCAGAGTAATAAAATATCCTTGATTGTTTTCATTGGTAGTAGTATCTATTCTTACATCACTGAAAATAAATGCATAAATGAGTCCTATTTAAAAATGGCAAAACTACTTTAACATAATTCTTTGACAACCACATGTTTATGGACTTGTTGATTGTTATGACTGATTCTTACAATGTCAAAGTAAAACTTTGTTTAAATTGTCTGAAGCAATTACAAAGAACAGGTGTCTGTTCTATGTGCTTTTTTTCTTCCTTTTTTAAAAAATAATATTTTTATTTAATTTTGAGTTCCAAATTCTATTCCTCTTTCTCTTCCTGCCTTCCCCTCTTCCTGAGACTGTGAAAGAAGATGGATCATACATGTGCAATTATGTAAAACATCTCTATATTAGTCATTTTGTATAAGACTCAAATAAAAAAAAGAAAGAACGTGAAAAACAGCATGCTACTGTCTGTGTTCAATCAATATCACTTCTTTCTCTGGAGGCAGATCATCATGCTTCATCATTTGTCCTTTGAGATTGTTTTGGATCATTATATTGCTGAGAATAGCTAAGTCATTCACAATTCTTCATCAGATAATATTGCTTTTACTGTTTCTGTTCACTTAACTATACATCAGTTTATGTAAGTCTGCAGATTTTTCTGAAAGCATTCAGGTTATCATTTCTTATAGCATAGTAACATTCTATTATAATCATTTACCACATCTTGTTTAGCTATTCCCTAATAGAAGAACATCTCTGATTTTCAGTTCTTAGTCATCACACACACACACACACACACACACACACACACACACACACACACACACGGTACTATAAATATTTTTGTATTAATAGTTCCTTTCCCTTTTTTGGGATGTCTGAGATATAGTCATATGTTTGGGATACACTCCTAGCAGTTGTATTGCTGGATCAAATGTTGATTACTGTCCTTCATTCTTAGAGTACCAAAATAACAGCACTACACTAAAGTTAAGTTACAGCTTAACCTTCTATGGCTGATTATACCAATATGAACTCAGAATGTTCAGCCACGGGTAAAGAACAGATAGTCCACATGAATTTTAGGGGTAGATTTTCTAAATTTGCACATATGTTTCTTTTGAGCTATTTCCATTTTGATTTGCTCATGGAGCATAGCACTTTTCTGATGAGGACATGCCATGCTGGACAGTCCTGTATCAATATTTCCCACATCATGCAACCAATTATAAATTCTTAAGAGAGATTTTGAGAGTATCTTTTTAATCACTTTTTCTGAATACCATTTGAGCACTTTCCCTGTGTGATTGTCCATAAAATAGTCTTTTTTGGCAATTGCACATTTCACATCTGGCATTTTGGCCAGCCCAATGGATTTGTGCTCTCTGAGGTATAGTTTGAATGTTTGGTAGTTTAGGTTGAGAAAGGTCCTCAATGTCTGGTATCTTTTCTTGCCAGGTGATCTTTAGAATCTTCTTAAGATAATTCAAATGGAAATGATTCAGTTTCCTGGCATGGCACGTGTATACTGTCTAGGTTTCATAGACATACAAGAATGAGGTAAGCATAATGGCTCTGTAGATCTTCAGTTTGGTAGTCAATATAATACCTCTTCTTTCCCATATTTTACTTCAGAAGTTCCCAAACACTGGGTTAGCTCTGGCAATATGTGTGTTGGCATTATTATTAATATGGACATCTTGGAAAGAATACTGCTGAGATAAGTGAACTTAACCACACCATTCAAAACTTGTCCATTTGTTGTAACCAATAGTAGTAATACTATATGGATGGTGTGATGTTGGCTATAGCCTTTTGGACATAGTTCCAAATTGCTTTACAGAATGGTTGGTTGGGTCAGTTCACAACTCCATCAATGATGCATTAGTGTCCCAGTTTTCCCACATCTTCTGCAATATCCAACAATTTTCTTTGCTGTTATATTAGCCAATCTTATAGGTGGGAAGTTGTACCTCAGAGTTATTTTAATTTGTATTTCTCTGATCAATAGTGATTTAGAACAATTTTTCATATAAATATAGATAGTTTTGATTTATTTGTTTGAAAACTGTATCCTTTGAATATTTATCATTTGGGGAATGACTGGTATTTTTATAAATTGGATGCAGTTCTCTATATCATTGAGAAATGAGACGTTTAGTAGAGATATACTAGTTGCAAAATTTACCCACCCAGTTTTCTGCTTTCCTTATAATTTTGCTCACATTGGTTTTCTCTGTGCAAAAACTTTAATTTTATATAGAATTTTTTTATTTTTCATTTTGTAATACTCTCTATATCTTCTTTCATCTTAAATTTTTCTCTTCTCTATAAATCTGACAGATAAAATATTCCAGGCTCTTTTTATTTGCTTATGGTATCACCTTTTATGTGTAAATCATGTATCTATTTTGACCTTATCTTGATAGGCAATGTGAGATAGGGGTCTACAGCTAGTTTCTGCCATACTATTTTAAAGTTTTCCCAGAAATTTTGGTCAAATAATGAGTTGGATCTTTGGGTTTATCATGTGGCACATTTCTATGGTAGTTTATTATAATATAATTTATACATAATATGTTCCATTGATCCACCAATCTATATCTTAACCAGTAACAGATTGTTTTGATAATTACCACTTTAAAATGCAGTTTGAGATCTAGTATGACAGACCAACTTCTTTCACATTTTTCTTAATTAATTCCCTTGGTATCCTTGAGCTTTTATTCTTCTATGTGAGTTTTGTTTTTCATTTCTATTTCTATAAAACAATTTTTGATAGTTTAATTGGTACGGCATAGAATAAATAAATTGAGATAGAATTGTCATATTTATCATATTGCCTTGAACTACCCATGAGCAATCAATATTTTTTTCAGTTTAGATTTAACTTTATTTGTGTGAAAAGTATTTTGTAGCTGTGTTCATATAATTACTGGGTTTGTTTTGTAGGCAGACTCTCAACTCTATAGTTATTTTAAATGGCATATCTCTTACTATCTATGGCTGCTGGACTTTATCAGTAATATATAAAAATGCTGATGATTTCTGTGGGCTTATTTTGTATTCTTCAACTTTATTAAAATTGTTGATTTTTTTTGAGCTGTTTTTAGTTGGCTTTCTAGAATTTTCTAAGAATATTATTAGCTTCAAAGAGCAATAGCTTTGTTTCCTCATTGTCTATTCTAATTAGTTTATTTTACTTTTATTCCTATAGTTAACATTTCTAGTATAATAATAAATAATAGGGGTGATAGAGGGCATCCTTGATTAAATCCCCTTTCCATTGGGAAGGCTTCTAGCATATTCCCACTACAGATAATTCTTCTTGATGGTTTTAGAGAATTATCACTTATTATGTTAAGGTAAGTTCCATTATCTAGTGTTTTTGAAAGGAATGATTGAGAGAATAATAGAGGTATTGGGTATCACAAAGAAACTTGTCCTATCTTATAAGGAAACAGGAAAGAAAGGGGGAAAAGAAAGGGAATAGACTAATAGAAGGGAAAACAGAAGAATTAAGGGAAAGGTGTAATAAAAAGGGGATAGGGCTTTAAAGGGAAAGGATTATTTGAGGGAAGTGGTTATCAAAAGCAAAATATTAGGGAGGAGGGAAAGGGGATAGGAAAGAGAAAGCATAACCCTGGGTAAATAAGATGGCAGGAAATACAGAATTAGTTATTTTAACTGTGAATGTGAATGGAATGAACTCTCCCATAAAGCAGAAGCAGCTAGCAGACTGGATTAAAAACCAGAATCCAACAATATGTTGTTTACAAGAAACACATCTAAAGCATAGAGACACATACAGGGTGAAGATAAAAGGCTGGAGCAGAATCTATTATGCTTCAGGTGAACAACAAAAAAAGCAGGGGTAGGAATCCTGATCTCAGATCAAGTAAAAGCAAAGATAGATCTAATTAAAAGAGATAAGGAAGGAAACTATATTTTACTAAAGGGTACCATAGATAATGAAGCAATATCAATACTAAACATATATGCACCAAATGGTATAGTATGGAAATTCCTGGAGGAAAAGTTCAAAGAGATGCAAGAAGAAATAGATAGCAAAACTATAATAGTGGGGGATCTCAACCTCCCTCTCGCAGAACTAGATAAATCAAACCACAAAATAAATAAGAAAGAAGTTAGGGAGGTAAACAAAATGTTAGAAAAGTTAGGTATGATAGATCTTTGGAGGAAATTAAATGGAGACAGAAAGGAGTTTACTTTTTTCTCAGCAGTTCATGGAACTTATACAAAAATTGACCATGTGTTAGGACACAGAAACCTCAAAATCAAATGCAGGAAGGCAGAAATAGTAAATGTGTGTGTTTTTTTTTTCAGATCATGATGCAATAAAAATCACATGCAATATAAGGCCAGGAGAAAATAGACCAAAAAGCAATTGGAAACTAAATAATCTCATCCTAAAGAATGAATGGGTGAAACAGCAAATTACAAAAACAATTACTAATTTCATCCAAGAGAATGACAATAATGAGGCAACATACCAAAATTTGTGGGATGCAGCCAAACTGGTAATAAGGGGAAATTTTATATCTCTAGATGCTCATTTGCATAAAATAGAGAAAGCAAAAATCAATGAATTGGGCTTGCAACTAAAAAAGCTAGAGAAAGAACAAATTAAAAAACCCCCAGTCAAATACCAAACTTGAAATCCTAAAAATAAAAGGAGAGATTAATAAAATTGAAAGTAAAAAAAAACTATTGAATTAATAAATACAACTAAAAGTTGGTTTTATGAAAAAAACAACAAAATAGATAAGCCTCTAGTTAATTTGATTAGAAAAAGGAAAGAGGAAAATCAAATTGTTAGTCTCAAAAATGAAACAGGAGAACTTTTCACCAATGAAGAGGAAATTAGAGCAATAATCAGGAGTTACTTTGCCCAACTTATGCCAATAAATTTGATAACCTAAGTGAAATGGAGGAATATCTACAAAAATATAGATTGCCCAGATTAATAGAAGAGGACATAAATTACTTAAATAGTCCCATTTTAGAAAAAAGAAATAGAACAAGTCATTAATCAGCTCCCTAAGAAAAAATTCCCAGGACCAGATGGATTTACATGTGAATTCTACCAAACATTTAAAAAACAATTAACTCCAATATTATATAAACTATTTGAAAAAAATAGGGAATGAAGAAGGACTCCTACCAAATTCCTTTTATGACACAGACATGGTACTGATACCTAAACCAGGTAGAACAAAAACAGAGAAAGAAAATTATAGACCAATCTCCCTAATGAATATTGATGTAAAAATCTTAAATAAAATATTAGCAAAGAGATTACAGAAAATCATTCCCAGAATAATACACCATGACCAAGTAGAATTTATACCAGGAATGCAGGGATGGTTCAATATTAGGAAAATGATGAGCATAATTGACTATATCAATACCCAAATTAATAAAAAACATGATTATCTCAATAGATACAGAAAAAGCATTTGATAAAATCCAACATCCATTCCTATTAAAAACACTAGAGAATATAGGAATAAAAGGACTTTTCCTTTAAATAGTCAGTAGCATCTATTTAAAACCATCAGCTAGCATCATATGTAATGGTGATAAACTGGAACCATTCCCAATAAGATCAGGGGTGAAACAAGGTTGCCCACTATCACCATTACTATTCAATATTGTATTAGAAATGCTAGCTTTGGCAATAAGACAAGAAAAAGAGATTAAAGGAATTAGAGTAGGTCATGAGGAAACCAAATTATCACTCTTTGCAGATGATATGATGGTATACTTAGAGAACCCTAGAGCATCAACTAAAAAACTATTGGAATTAATCCACAACTTTAGCAAAGTTGCAAGATAAAGAATAAATCCACAAAAATCATCAGCATTTTTATATATTACCAACAAAGTTCAGCAGCAAGAGATACAAAGAGAAATTCCATTTAAAATAACTTTTGATAGTATAAAATATTTGGGAATATATCTGCTAAGGGAAAGTCAGGATCTATATGAGTAAAACAACAAAACACTCTCCACACAAATAAAGTCAGATTTAAACAGTTGGAAAAATATCAAGTGCTCTTGGATAGGTCGAGCGAATATAATAAAGATGGCAATACTACCTAAACTAATCTATTTATTTAGTGCTATACCAATCAAACTCCCAAGAAATTATTTAACTGACCTAGAGAAAATAACAACAAAATTCATCTGGAAAAGCAAAAGGTCAAGAATTTCAAGGGAATTAATGAAAAAAAAAAAGCAAATGAGGGTGGCCTAGCTCTACCAGATCTAAAACTATATTATAAAGCAGTGGTCATCAAAACCATTTGGTAATGGCTAAGAAATAGAGTAGTGGATCAGTGGAATAGGTTAGGTTCACAGGACAAAATACTCAATGACAATAGTAATCTAGTGTTTGATAACCCAAAGACCAAAGATTTTGGGATAAAAACTCACTATTTGACAAAAACTGCTGGGAAAATTGGAAACTAGTATGGAAGAAACTAGGCATTGACCCAAACCTAACACCATATACCAAGATAAGGTCGAAATGGATTCATGATCTAGACATAAAGAATGATATTATAAACAAATTAGAACAATGTAGGATGGTTTACCTGTGGAGGAGGAAGGATTTGTGACCAAAGAAGAACTAGAGATCATCATTAATCACAAAATAGATAATTTTGACTATATCAAGTTAAAAAGTTTTTGTACAAACAAAATGAATGCAGACAAGATTAGGAGGGAAGCAATAAGCTGGGAAAACATTTTTACATTCAAAGATTCTTATAAAGGCCTCATTTCTAAAATATATACGGAATTGACTCAAATATATAAGAATTCAAGCCATTCTCCAATTGATAAATAATCAAAAGATATGAACAGACAATTTTCAGATGAAGAAACTGAAACTATTTCTAGTCACATGAAAAGGTGATCCAAATCACTATTGATCAGAGAAATGCAAATTAAGACAACTTGAGATACCACTACATACCTGTCAGATTTCCTAAGATGACAGGAAAAGATAATGACGAATGTTGGAGGGGATGTGGGAAAACTAGGGCACTGATACATTGTTAGTGGAACTGTGAACAGATCCAACCGTTCTGGAGAGCAATCTGGAACTATGCTCAAAAAGTTATCAAACTATGCATACCATTTGACCCAGCAGTGTTTCTACTGGGCTTATATCCCAAAGAGATCTTAAAGCAGGGAAAGGGACCCACATGTGCAAAAATGTTTGTGGCAGCCCTTTTGTAGTGGCAAGAAACTGGAAACTGAAAGGATGCCCATCAATTGGAGAATGGCTGAATAAATTATGGTATATGAATGTTATGGAATATTATTGTTCTATAAGAAAAAACCAGCAGGATGATTTCAGAGAGGCCTGGAGAGACTTGCATGAACTGATGCTAAGTGAAATCAGCAGAACCAGAAGAACGTTATATATAGTAACAGGACTATACGATGATCAATTCTGATGAACATGGTTCTGTTCAACAATGATGTGATTCAAACCACTTCCTATTTTTCAGCGATGAAGATAGTCATATACATCCAGAGAGGCCTTGTGGGAACTGAGTGTGGTCTACAACACAGCATTTTAACACTTTCTGTGAATATTTCCTTCCATTTTGTTTTCCCTCTTAGGTTGTTTTGTTTTGTTTTGTTTTGTTTTCTCTCTCTTTCTAGATCTGTTTTTTCTTGTGCAGTAAGATAACTGTGTGTATATATATATATATATATATATATATATATATATATATTTTTCTTTTTTTTTTATTTTTCTTATAATTTAACATATTTAGCATGTATTAGATTACCTATCATGTAGGGGTGGGGGTGGGGGGTAGGAGGGGAAAAGCTTGGAACAAAAAAAATGTTTTGCAAAGGTCAATGTAGAAAAATCACTCAATGATTCTATAAATAAAAAGCTTTTAATAAAAAAATTTTAAAAAAGAAAGGAATGGTTGCTATATTTTGGCAAAGCTTTTTCTGCATTGAGATAATCATATATTTTCTGTTGGTTTTAGTATTGATATGGTTAATTATGCTAATAATTTTCTCAATATTGAAGTGGCCCTGAATTCCTAGTATAAATTTTACCTGGTCATAGTATATGATACTTGTGGCATATTATTGCAATTTCTTTTCTAGTAATTTATTTAAAATGTTTGCATCAATATTCATTAGGGAGACAGGTGTATAATTTTCTTTCTTTGTTTTGGCTTTTCCTGGTTTTGGTATCAGCATCATATTGTGTTGTAAGAAGAATTTGATAGAATTTCTTCATCTATTTTCCAAGGTTATATGGTATTGGCATTAATTGTTCTTTAAATATTTGGTGTAATTGCTTGTGAATGTGTTTGGTCATGGGGAATTTTTTTAGGACGTCCATTGAAGACTTCTTCAATTTCTTTTTCTAAGTTTGAGCTATTTAAGTATTTTATTTCAATTTCTGTTAGTATGGATAATTTATATTTTTGTAGATATTCATCCATTTCATTTAGATTATCAAATTTGCTACCAAATAATTGGGTAAACTGACAACTGTCTTGATTTCCTCTTGGTGGTGAATTCAACCTTTTTATTTTTTCATACTTAAAATTTCTATTTCACCCTCTTATTCTAACATATCAGGGCAGTTTTCTTTGATAATTTCTGGAAATATGTTGTCCAGGCTTTCTTCTTTTTCCTTTTAATTATGGCTTTCAGATAGTCTAATAATTTTTATATTATCTCTCCTGGATCTTTTTTTCTAGGGAAGTTGTTTCTCTAATGAGAAATTTCACATTTTCTTCATTTTTTTTTTTACTTTTTTGAATTTATTTTATCTTATCTTTGATGTCTCACAGAATCATTAGTTTCCACTTCTTCAATTCTAATTTTTAAAGAATTATTTTCTTCAGTGAGTTTTTGTAATTGCATTTCCATTTGGCCAATTCTATTTTTAGGGAGTTATTTTCTTCAGTAAATTTTTGTATATCATTTCCTATGCTATTGACTTTTTTTCGTGATTCTTTTGCTTTAATCTCTTTTATTTTCTCAATTTTCCTTCTCTAATTTGCTTTTGAAAATCATTCTTAAGTTCTTCTAGGAATTTTTTTAGGCCTAAGATAGAATTACATTTTTCTTTGAAGTTTCCCATATACTCATTTTGATAGTCTTGTCCTCTTCCAACTTTATGCCTTTATTCTACCTATCACTACAGTAAATTTCTATGATCAAGCTCTTTTCTCCCTCATTTTTTTGCATGTTTTTGTGACTTTGTGTTTTTATGAAAGAATTAGATTCTGGTCTTGCATTGTCCCATGCCTTTTGTGCTGGAACTTTAAGTCTTACTGCTGACTTTCACTGGGTTTTAGGGATTAGCTACTTGCTTTCTCTTGAATAGAGGCTTCCTTTCTGGGTTGTATTGGGAAGTGAAGCCTCTCTCTTTTTTTAAGTTCATTTTTTTATTGAAGCTTTTTATTTTCAAAACATATGCAAGGATAATTTTTCACCATAGACCTTTGCAAAATCTTGTGTTCCAATTTCCCTCTCCCTTTCCTTCACTCCCCCCCTAGATGGCAAATAATCCAATATATGTTAAACATGGTAAAATATATATATATATATATATGTAAATCCAATACAGGTATACATATTTATACACTTGTCTTGCTGCACAAGAAAAATTAGATCACAAAGAAAAAAAATGAGAAAAAAATAAAATCCAAGCAAATAACAACAAAAGAAATGAAAATGCTATGCTGTGATCCACATTCAGTTCCCACAGACCTCAGGGTGTAGGTGGATGTCTTCATCAGAAGATCATTGGAACTGGTGAGGACTCTCTTTTGGCTTCCCTGGGTGGGGGATTTAGCTGCTGGCCTACTCTAGGAGTGGGGCCTTTCTGTACTATGTAGACTGCCTAGGGGTCTGCTGGCTTGAAGGAGATTGGGGGCTTTGGAGTGTGTTGCTCCAAGCTTGGAACTTTGCTCCAGGTCCCTTGCTGTGAGGCTAGCTATTGCTGCTGCTTTTGGAACCTTTTTACTTCCCTAGTGAGACAAACTTTTCCTGCTGGACTTCTAGGCTTCTTCCATTCCTACATCAATTCTGAAGTGGCTTTCTAGTTGTTTGGAGGGTAATTTGTGAGGACTTCAGAGGTTCCTTCTTCACCCTGCTATCTTGGTCCTATGTGCTTTTTTTATTTTTTATTTTTTTATTTTTTATTTTTTTGCTTTTTTTGCTGAGGCAATTGGGGTTAAGTGACTTGCCCAGGGTCACACAGCTAGGAAGTGTCTGAGACCAGATTTGAACTCAGGTCCTCCTGACTTCAGGGCTGGTGCTCTAACCACTGCGCCACCTAGCTGCCCCTATGTGCTTTTTTTTAGCAAATAAGATTGAAGTTTATTCAAAAAAATATCTTATAAGCACCATTGAAAATCTTTTGAAGCAAATGAATTAAGACTTGCATATATTCTTGCATATAAGTAATTTTAACAAAACTAAAAGCAAGTAAAATTACCAGTAAGTTGACAAAAACTTTCATTTATAAGAAACAATTCCAGACAGAGATTATATACTCTTAGGGGATATAATAAACATGATCATGACTGGAAAAGCATAGACCTATAAATCAACCTCAGCCAATCAGAGCAACCCTTCCAACTTCCAAATCATATATATTTATTTACCCCAGCCCGCATTCACCTGGAATGCTGATTTTTTTGGTGGTTCTTCATCTTTTTTTTCTTCTTCTTCTTCTTCCTCTTCACTATCCGTCTCAAACAAATAATAATCTCCACTCCTGACCACTAAGCAAAACAAAATATTTTCTTATTTCTTGAAAAAATATAAGGAATATTTGGTGCTCATTTCTGAATGACACACAAGTATATACCAACATACAGTCAACAAAGGATCATTAGGATAGAGGAAGAAAAAGGAAGTGAACAGAACTCACTGTCAGGCTAATATTACTCATTGCCACTATGACTTAAGTTAAAGCACAAAGGCCATGTCTATACCACTTAACCGAATTGGCCAAAGCAAAGTCAATCTGGTATTTTCAAACTTCTTCATAGACTGTACCAATCAATTAGATCAACTGTGCAGAAATCCAATTCGATCATTTACAGTGATCAAAATAACTTATCGATGGTGGCACGATTTTGTTATTTTGGTCGTATAGATAAGGCCAAAGTGAAGTGGAGGATTTGCAATTATCTCACAGATATTGGCTGTATAGATAGCCAATGCAGATAATTCAGAACTAAAACTAGGTATTTGAAACCTTCCACTTCATCTTTTGCTTTGTAGACCTGGCTTCTGCACATGGAACACATTGGACATGACAAGTATGGTGACAATTGAGGATTATAGGTTGGTTGGTTAGTTATTTTTTAACCCACATTGCCATGAAAAGGAAATGGGCAGATAAGGAGAAAACTAAACACAATGTCTGTTTCTACATGCAGCTAGTAGAAGAGACTCTGGCAAAACAAAAGGGATCTGCATGGTTGACCACTGATATGCTTTGGGGATATTATGGAATCTGAGAACTATAACTTATCATGCACAGATCCATATTGATCATTATGGCCTATAGCAAAAAAGAATTCTAGTCTCTTCTTTACTCTTGCATGTAAACACAGTCTGTGTTAGGATTTTGTAGCAGAGAAAGTTGCAAGGTGAATCCAAATATTTTAGAGGAATATGATCAATTTAATCTTTATCCATTTAAGATGAATATATATTTTTATCAGTGAGAAGAAAGCCAGCATAGAAATTTCTGATGTTACATAAACTGTATCATCATTACACATAAATTTACTATGGGTTTTTGGTTTTTATTTAGACTTTCACGTGCTGGGCCATCTTTCATATTACACCATGTGATGTGATTTATTTATTCATCTTTTGGACTTAAAATAATGAGGTAATGGAAAACCTTGGCTTGTTTAAAATGAATTGCTTGATTATCAGTAAACAAAGTAATAAATAAAATTAATTTTGCCCATAGTTTCAGATAGAATCTGAAGCCTCCATTCATGAAGATGTAGAGTGAATGAACTGGGCCTTATATCCTTGAACAGAAGCATTTATTTTTTGTTTTAAGTAAAGTAACAGGCCCAGGGCAACAGGCCCAGGCCTGAAAAAGAGAAATAAACAAAACCAAACAGAAGACAATAATAAGCGAGAACAAACCAAAGTCACAGCATTATATTTGACAGTGGGGAAGACCATTAAAATTATGCCTTCATATAAACTTAGAAATTAGCAAGGAGAGTTACATAGGGTGTATGTCATATGTTCAGTTGGGAAAAATTCAGAGTAATATATGAGTCAACATTTTACCTTCATTATATGCTCTGAAATCAACAACAGCTTAAATTGTATTCAATCATACCTCCTAAAATGTTTTCTGTATTCTGTTGGACAAATGAACAGAATTTTGATATATTTTAGGAGAAAATTATTTGCATTATATTCAAAAGGGGAATGTTTTACCCAGATATGATTTTTTTTATCAATTCCACTAAATTTGTGAATTGGATATACCATTATCACAAACCTCCACCACCACTCCAGAATCACAAGCAGAAAGTTATATGATTGTCTAAAATTGTCACTAGACTAGAAGACAAATTAAGATAGAAAAAAACGTTTCTTTGGTGACATTTACCTTTTAAAATAAACATATCATTATAAATATGTATGTGTGTAAATATACATTTATATATTGTATAATATATAAAACAAAAGAGTAGGATAGCATATTTTTAAGATCCCTTTTATGTATAAAATTCTATTAACATATGAGATTTCTAGTTTAGTATTTCCTACTGTGTATGGGGTGCTACTGTCATGGCTAGGGGGTGACTAGATTACTTCAATGAGTTCTTTTCATGGATCCCTTTACAGCCCTACTATTCACATCTCCATAAGCCTGGTGCTTAGAAATTCTATTTAAGAATGAAAGTATTGAGCAATGCCAGACAGTGTTCACTGTTCACTGTTCAATGTTAAGGAAGAACATAAATGAAATGGAGATATGAAATACTGAAAGGGAAGGTATGATTGAACAGCAATAATGCAATCTTATGTGTACACATAGATATGGAACTGGGAACATCTGAGTAACTCAATGCCTAGATTACGATCTTCAGTATTTCTAATCATATTCTTAATGGCAATAGTATTTTCCTGGTTGTTACTATTAACTTCCATAGATCTATGCATTATTATTTCAGAAATACTTATGCTGACCACCTATAAAATTGCACTGATAAGTCTAGTAACCAAATAAATCATAACAGTGAATTTAAATAATGTACCTTCCAAATAATACAGTTCCACCACTATCATGTGCAATTTTTTAAAAATATTTTTTTCTCAGAAGGATGCTACTGATGTATTTTGGCAGACACTAAGAGGAAAAACACTTGGCAGGGAGCTTTTTAAATTATAGTTAGCATCTTGTTCCAAACTATGAATCACACAAATTTCTGCATTATTGCACCATAAGGTATTGTAATGATGCACATTTGGTTTAAGACCAATGTCCAAGAACATGATATAATGAAGGTAAAATGAATCAGAAAACCCAAAGTCAATAATAACCTTTGTACTGGAAACTCTTGAATGTATTAACAACTAGTGAGATGATTAACAAAGACCTTATCCAATTCCTTCCAAAATACCATTTTTAAATGAAAAAAAGAAATACACCACATTAAAATTGCATGAGACTTTACCTCAACTGACAATATAATATGGTTTATATCAGAAATCTTTTTGAAAAAGGATAAGTCTCTCTAAAGTAGCAATATGCCCTTTAGAAACAGAAAGATAGGCATAGTTTACTTGTGACTTGATAGAAATGGGCATACAGTGTAATTTAAGAGATTGACATAATATTTATCAGTGTAGAAATAACATGGTCACACAGAATGAACAATATAAGAAATTGCAACTTTACTTTATCCAGAGGAATAAATGAATTTCTCAACAAAACATTAGACTCTCTTAAAGGATGGAAAGTTTTGTAATGCTTAGACAATACTATGTTCTGAAATGTTGCATAATGTGTTCAAAACATATTAGGAAAGGTAACTCATTGGTTTTAGGAAATTTTATTATAGGTAAGAAAGGCTAAGACCAATTTTATATACTTAAGGGGAAACTGATAGACTTTAGATTTTGATAGTCTTAGTGGAATTCAATTCAAGTATGTTTTGACTAGGTTTATCAATCTCATACAAGCTGAGTACCCAGGTCTTTTCTGGATGGTCATACAGCTTTAAAGATGAGCCCCCATGGATCAGGTTGACTAAATTTTTTATTCCAGTCAGTTTCACTCATCACAGAACAGCCAATTCACATAGTAGTATGGAGAAACTCATCATACTACTAGATTGAATACATCCTGGATAGTAATGATTGTGTTTTTTCCCCATTGTTGTGATGTGGCTAAATGGCAAATGGCATTAGATAAACAATTATTTATTAAATGAATTTTTTTCTAATGCCATATTTATTATAGTGAAGTTTTTACATTCTGTGTGACTCTCAAATTCTGCTTTTTAGAAGGACTTTCAGGTTTCTGGTTCTAGTTGATCATCACTGAACAACAAAGTACTGAGAATATATGTTAGAATATAATTTAGAGCACTAGTATTGGGGACTTTTTGAGAAGAAAAAGGGAAGAAGTATAGTACATTTTTTTATCTCCTACTTTCACATTTGCTAAAAATAAATCATAACCTCAAATGCAAATAACGTTAAAGTTCTGAGAATTATAAGGAAGGAAGAGACTCAAAGTCATAACCTGTTGCTGCCTTAGAAAGAAGGTCATAAAATACCTGTAAATATCTTCTTGATATTAGAGACTATTTCTAATATGTTTATATCCAAATATAGGTGCCATGGATAAAAGGGCATATAATGGCTAAGGTTGGTCAGCCCTCTGGACTTCAGAATTAGATAATATTTATTTTCCTTCTCTTAATAACCCATAAATTGTGCTCAAGGATTGGTTAGTTTAGTTTCAGGTATCTCTAGTAGGCACTGTACATGACCACAGAATACCTATACCTAACCAGTTACCTTTATATATAATACCTTTATATAATTTTAAATAGGAAGTTTCTACACTCAGGCCCCCTATCAAGTCACAATGATCAAACCATGCATGGAACAAACAAGTCATGGGAATGCCCAAATTCTGGTCAAGGATATAAGGGTTAAAATCGATGAAATTGTAAGAGGATCGAGAAAACCTACTGGAAGCATGATCAACCCAAGGCCGCCACCACTGCTTTTTTTTGCCCTTGGCTTTCTGTTTGTCTGCTTCTCCTAAAATAAAATATGTCCAGACATTAATTTTTACAAAATGAGAAAACAAGTTTTGAACACCATGATTTAACAACTCATTATTGTCAAATCTAGCTAAACTTTAAGAGCACATTAAAAGGTCAGGAAAAGGAAACTGCATGGTCTGCAAAGTGTTCAAGTATCAGGGGTAACAGCTGAATACCAAAGGGAATTGGCTAACATTTATTTTAAAATTCTCTGTATTTTCAGCTATTCCTTTGCAAGCTAACACATTTTAATATAAATAAAATGAAGGGATAATCATTTCACCATATGTGATATACCACTGAATACTCCATAGAACTAAAACAAAACAAATAAGATTTAAAGAGATACAGACATGCCAATTTGTTAAAATTCATCTCACATTTTAGTTCTAAAAGCCAGACAACTTGCTTATAATAGATATTGATAATATATGATTGGAAAATACTAATTTATTAGTGAGTGATGGAAACTATAATCTAGAAAACAAAAATAATTCTTTACTTCAATCCCTCCCAAACTGAAATTCATGCCAAAAGTACATTTCAACTCTAATAAAGTTAGCTGCAATAATATATTTCACAAGATAAGTTACAATGGAAACATCAATCTATAATTTTAGATTCTGACATTAGGTGTCAATATACAAGGCATGTACATGATTTGTTTATTTTAGTTTACAAAAACTAGAGGAAATTCCAGAAATGAATACATTACTATTACTCTTTCTAAATCAACTGCTTGTCTGTGATTTGATTCTTTCTCCTCCAAAGGTCCAAAAGCTAAAATGACTGTCTTTCTCAAAAAAAACTGGCTCTTGAGCCAAGAAGAAACTAGATATTGGTTTTACCCACCCAGCCTAATGAACAGCTTAAAATCAGTGCTTCATTAAAGCTTTAAAATGCATTTTGGAGAACACCTACAAAACATCCTCATTTATCCAATTTACATAAAAAGACAAAACTTGCACTAAAATAAATATACTTTCAATGTTAGGACTGATAGAAATCTTTTCTTCACAACCCTATTGATTTCCAAATATTGTTTTGATTCAACTTCAAAGTAGCTGAATGGCAAGAAAATGGTTTGACATACTTTCATCATCCTCTTCAGAGACTCTTTGAAGACTCTGTCCTTCACCTGATTCCTGGGTCAAACTCAACATTCTCTCTTTCCCCTTTTTGTATTTCTGTTGCCTGGCTTTGATGCGGTCCATTCTAATAAAAGGAAAATATTAGTCATATTATAAACTTTAGGCTTCCATAAGAATAATGCCTTTGATTTAGAAATGATGTTTCTGAATGCAGTAAAATTCATCAATGGGTTTTTAAATATTATGGCATTTGTGTCAAGGCAGCCACCAAGAACTCATTAACACCTTTGAAATTAATTGTGTTTTTGTGGGAATTCAAAGATGACGACAGATGATGATAATAAGTGAAAAAAAAATGATACTGAAAATGTCTCAAATTAAAAACTTCATACATAGTTATATTCAGATTCTTGTAGAATGATATAGTGGACATCATGTCAAAGGAAGAAGGCCTAACATTAAATAATATGATCATGGGCAAATCCTTGAACATTTCAGAACCTCAATGTCTTCATCTATGATGAATGAAATGAAATGAAAATCATAGTATGGGATCATTTCTATCTGAAATCTATATGATTTGATATCCATAAAACATAAATAGGAGAAGAATCAAATAACAATATTTGATATTTATAGAACATCCTAATTTTTCAAAGCACTTTATACATAAGAACATTACTATTTTCTACTCTAAGCACAAAAATAGTTGTGTTTAAGAGCCCAGACTTGTGATTTCAGTGGCAGAAGAGCCCCCCATGAAAGCAGCATGTTCATCTATTTATAATATTAGAGAATATTAGAGAATTTGTTGGGACATAAAGGGATTTAAAGCTTAATCAAATCTCTGGATTCTGAAACAAATGGGTGACTGGTCTTGAGAATCTTAATGAGAAATGAAAAGGTCTGATTCATTTCTCTGCCCCCCCCCTTAGAAATGATAGTAACATTCTTCACTTTTAAGATAAAGTAAACACATTTAGAAATAATTTGGTCCAAATTTGGTATATGTAAAAATCAATTTTAAACTTAATAATATTGAATAATAATAGCAGCAATAATAATAATAATAGCAAAACAACAATAACACTACTATTATTGCTTGTATATTTTAGTGCTTTCTCATTTTTCAAATGCTTTCACAACCCATACTGTTAATCTCAAAACAGCTGATTTTTATGGAATAATATGTTATGTTAAAAGAGAAAGCAGGGGAATCATTTTTTTTCCCTAGGAGATGAAAGTAGAGTAGAGAGGGCCCTTCTCATTAGAACAGTCTTATTTAAGTACTATTTCAGTTGAACACCAGTATTTTCCTGGTGATCCATGATATTTTTCTCCTATTCTGGATGAAAAAAAAAAAAAAAAAAAACTAGTGAAGCAGAATCTTTTAGTCATGCCTTAGACTTTTATCCAGATGATATATTATCATATTACTACTTAATGATTCTACTGCTTAAAATTTTACCCTATGAAAGCACTAATCAGTGGTCTTGCAGAACAAAAATTTCCCAAACCCATTGGGTAGACAATTGTTGTCTCATCCCATGTACTGATCTTACTTATATTACCTAGCTTTCCTAAATATTGGAAAGTTCATCTTTAAAGTGAGGGGGAGTATAATATATAACATCTAATATCCTTTCCAGCTCTAACATTCTAAGATCATTCTACCTTTTGATTTCCCTTCATCACCACTCTGTGAGCAGTACAGGATTAGTAATGTCTTCATGACAATCACGGAACTGCTAATTCCATAAAATAAATTTCTTGGTAAGTACCAAAGTTCATTGAATTGGGATATTTTTAATTTGAACTCTAGTGATTCTGAGGGCAGCTAGAATTTCTTTTTGTTTTACTGAATGGCTGTTCATCTTTAGAACCAGAAAATGAGAGGAAAGAAAGGGGAAAAAATGAAGCATTCATACTGTCTCTTCAGCTGGTCCATTGATTTTTTCTCTTCCTCCATTCTTGCTTTCACGGCCTTTACAATTGTAGCCTGGAAAAGTTCAGCACCTCTGAATGAAAATTCAGAAACAATGCACGACAAATTAGAACTTTATGTCCATCCTTTCACAGATCAGAAACCATTGCAGATAGAGAGGAAATGAATCTAAAAATGAGCCTGTTGGCAAGTCATATCTGTTTCCTAGTAATTTACTAAAATTGCTCTTCTAGGTTGGAAGAAGATATAAGTGACTTTATGTACAGATTTCCTTTTATCCCCTGTGGTTAGTGAATAATAAGCATGTAATAAATACTTTTTTCTTGTTTAGTTAGAGAACAATTTACCACTTTTTATCAGCAGGCTGATGCTAACTTGTTAGTCTATAGATGGAAAGGGGAGGGGAAAACACTTTTTAAGTATCTATTATGTTTCAAGCACTATGCTAACAAATATCTCATTTGATCCTCTTAACAACCTTGTGAGGCAGATACAATTATCCTCACTTTACAGTTGGAGAAAATGGGGCATTTGGAGATTAACTAATTTGTCCATGTTCAGCTAATAAATATCTAAGATATATTTTGTACTCATGGCTTCCTGACTTCAGATCCATTGATCTAGATAGCCTAATGTAAGTGTAACAATTTTTACTTCGAAAGAGCTACACATTATCTATTTGCCTATTGAGAGTTGCCTTAAAGAAAGTAAGTATTCTAATATAGCCTTATTCTCCTCTTAAGGGAAGAAATAGAAATAACAGTTTTTACAGTAGAAGAGAGTTAACAAGCTTATTGAACAAAATGTGGTCTTCCTTAACTAATATAGTGCTATTAATGTATTAAATATACTCCAGTCTGAGCTACAGCCTAAGGTAGATTTAATTCATCAAATTTTATTCAGTCTACTATGTTTTGACATACACAGAAACAAATTAGATAATGAGCTTAAGAATCAGAAAGCACCCTGAAAGGCATTCTTGTAAAGTGGGCAATACTAGGCTTGAAGGGAATCCCACCTTAGGTACTTTTTAACTATGTGAGTCCTGGAAAATCACTTCTCTCTTCTGGTCTAAGTTTACTCATCTGTAAAATGAGGAGTTTGAGCTTGATGAATGCTAAGGTTCCTTCTAGTGCAAATCAATGATCTTGTGTTTAAAGGCAAGACTGGAAGTATCTCTGCTTGGTAATATGAGCAATAAGATATACATCTTATGTATAGTCTACAGTATATACAGACAGGGACTCTATACCACACATTCCAAATAGGTCTCTTTTATCTTCCTCTTTCTGACCAAACCCATCATAATAGAAATTATTGAGAAAAATAATGGAAAGGCTCTGAGGAGAAAAAAAATACAAATAGCCCAAAAAAAGGAAAAAAGAAAAAAAAGACAAAAAAAAGTAAGGTAGTGAGTGTAACAAAGTGAAGACCTCTCACAACTAGATTAAGCAAAGCCTGAGGGCCTAAATTTTGGTTTGGGGGTGGGGGAGTAGAAAGTAGTTTGATTTATAGGTTGTCAACATTCCAGTTCCTAAATAAGGAAAGTAAAGCATATATAACCAATCAGAATGTATGTAAGGGAAAAGGGGGGTTTCTTTGTTTGAACTGTATAAAAATCACAGGAATGTGCTGGACAATGGCCTCCTCCCTCCCAATACTTCCCTTTTGCTGGGGGGTCTATTGGACCTCCCGAATTTCATGAAATTCTAAATTAAATACTTTTCTGCTTTTCACTTTGAGAGACTTCTGAGTAGTCATTCTGAGTGAGGGTCTGAAAGTCCCACATAGTAGGAAAGAAAAAATGAGGAAGAGTACAGGTATGAAGTTATTGAGCTAGCTAATATATAACAATATTATACACTATTATATAGATCAAACAATCTATCATAACTTCTTTCTTTTCCTATAAATCTCATGTCATATAACTCTCCACATTATGCTTTTCATCTTATTTGCTCTACTTTCTAATGAAAAGGTCAGCCTACTTGCCAATCCTTCAATTAAAGTTTTTGATCACAGTCTTTTTGACCTCATTTAGGAGATTGTGCCCTCCAACATTCTATCTCATTTTTTAATCTTCAGTATCTTTCTATCCACTCACTCCTTCACAGGCCACTTACCTTAGGTATGCCTCCTCCACCATCAAAAATTCTTCCCTTGACCTTGGCATCCCCTCAAATTATACTCCTATAGCTGATCTCCTTTGCATAGTCAGATTCCCAGAATCTGTTATATTCAGTAGCTCCATTTCACATCATGCTCCCTTCTCAAACCCTTGCAATCTGGCTTCTGTTTCAATCATTTGACTGGAACTGATCTTTCCAAACAACAAAATTCTCTCAATAATTCAACATAAGGGTCTTTTCCTCATTATTCTTGACTTCTCTAGCTTCTGATATTGTTAAGCACTCTGTCCTCTGGGATAATATTGTCTTACTTGGCTTTCATGACTCAGCTGACTGTAAAAGTAGTAAAGTAAAGAAGTTCCAGTAAAGATGACTGGTACAAATCCTCTTACTATCTACCAAGTGTGAGTATTTGATAAAGCAGATACTCACACTTTTCACTCTTTTTCTCTACATTCCCTCTCTAGGTCACTTATACATAGTAGGTACTTACTGGATGCTTGCTGAATGATGGTTTCATCACTTCCATAGGATTTACTTATAATCTCTAAAATAATGACATATCACTACCATGGATGGTTTTTATGTCGACATTTACCTTGATGCCAGGATCTGTGAAGCTTTTATGTCAGCAACCACATGAAGGAAATAATAACTCATGAAAACTCTTCTTTGTAGCAAAAGGAATGCAAAACATATACTGTCCCAGATAATCCCGGCCTCACCACTGGGCAATTTGCATTCCTTATTATCAAGAGCTATGACAGCAAAGCAAAGAAAGTCTGTGTTAGAATGAATACACCTAGCCTTTTTTTCGTTTTTTGTTTTTTGTTTTTTTTGTTTTTTTGCATGTGTAGAATATGCCACAGGCTCAGTTACACTTGCTAAATCACAGCAGAGCAAATAAACAATACCCTCTGACTAGATAGTCTGCATGGTATACATGTTCATCCTCCTTAGTTTTAAATTAATGTCAATTAAGTTGTTTATGTGTTCATCATAACCTACAAATGCCTTGTCCCTTAACAATTCATCAGTGGGTTTTTTGATCTGTAGACATGAATCATTTCCTCTCATTTTCTGGTTCTAAAGATGAGCAGCAATCCAGTAAAACAAAAAGGAATTCTAAGTGCCCTCAGAATCACTAGAGTTCAAATTCTAAATATACCAATTCAATGAACTGTTTTTTTAATCTGTAGACATGAATGGTCAAATTGTGCTGAAACAGGAGATTCCAAACTTTTTAGATTGTACATCCCTTTAAGCAAAAAAAAAAAAAAAACAACACTTATTCATCATATGTATATATTCACTTAATCTTATATTATGTGCATGTATTACTGTATTAATAATTACATTTGAATAAAATTTACCTAAACAAATTAAAATAGGATATATAATATTTGATCTTGGAATTAATAGGGAGCCATGCCCTAATTTTTTTATTATTTTATTATTTATTTGTTTATTGAGTAGCCTAGTATGTAAGCTTGGTAGAGTAAGACCTGACTTTTTTTTTAATCACTTTGGCACCTATATGGAAGATAGATGAGTTGGGAGCATATTGAAGGGTGGAGGCTAATTGCTATATTACAATAATCTAGGTGACAGATGATGAAGAGCTGACCTAGGATTGTGGCTGTGAGAAGAGATAAGGGAACCGAATTAAGGAATATTGCTGGTAGAGATGACAATTTGGCAGCTGACTATTTCTGTGGAAATAGTGATGCATTGAAGATGACACCAAAGAGAGCAGCTTTTACAAGTGGAAGGATGATGGTGATCTTGACATAAATGGTGAATTTCCAAAAAAGGGTGGCTTTCATGGAGAAAGACAATGTATTAAGAATTACAATGGGTACTACAATTCTTTCATGATTATTCATCCTTGATTAATGAACCCATGATTAATCAATCAAATGAGATTCTGGAGCCAAAATTCCAAGGGGTTCTTCCCAGAGTCATAAGATAATCTGGGAGGTTAAATAATGTGCTTGCTGGAGGTGGACTTCCCAATGATATATGCACAACTGTTTCTGTGTTTTTCTGGGTTGCTGTTGGGTAATAAGTAAATAAATCCCAAGGGGCTAGTGACTAGTATAGAAGGGGGAAGCTGGGAGCTTGAACATGAAGGGAAGAAGGGAAGAGATAAAGGTAAGCATAGCAGTGATGGAGAGAAGACCTAGGATTAGCTAGCATAGGGAGGATGGGAAGGGATGAAATAGGCTGCATCTTCCTATTTTCCAATTGATTGATTACAGAATCCTTGGGGCCACGCCTCCATCTGAAACATTTTTCTAGAGCATTATTGTCAAACCCAAAAAGAAATGAAAGTCACTGAGTAAGGTGAGAGTGAGAAAGATAGCAATAGAAAGTGAATTTCTATTCTAGATATGCTTGCAATTTTCATTCCTGGGATGGTTTGCAATTGTCTCAGTGACATCCTAGTGGGGATGTTCAAATTAATAATTCTTCAAATCACCAAGATTATGGTGTATGTATGCCAGATTGGATGATGGAAGTTGGAGGAAAGAATGTTACAAAGGGGCCCAAATTACTCAACATACACAGTTTCTACTTAGATTGGTGCCCCATCTCAAAAAAATTAGATGCTTTGCATTATTTTTTAAGTTAGGTCAACAAAATTCCCTAATAAACTGAAATGACATTCCTCCTACACCTCTCCTTCTACTACCATAACCCTTACCCCCCCAAAAAAAATAATTTTGTACTCACGCATTTTGTAGCCTTTAACTGTACAGGCCAAGCTGAAGGCTTGGATCAACCAGCAACTCTTTGCAACCAAGGACTCAATGTAACCACATGCTCCAATCTGAAAACAGATGGAAAAAAATACACAAATTATATATACCAATAACAAATGTTCACTGATCAGGATCCCCAGAATATTCATGTATTCAATCACAACTCAGTGTGGTTCATAATATATGTTACTAAATTAACGGCAGATACTTTCACTCGTCTCTCTTTAGTAGTAAGTGGGATCATCAATGAGACAAAGCTGTTTTCTGAAGAGATTCAGCTTCATGGAGTGGAATGAAGGTCAAAGAGGGACTATCATTCATAAATATCTTTTTCCATCTTTGCAGAAAAGAAGTTCTGTAGACTTGTTGATGGAATAAAATTTGAAATGACAAAGAAGGCAAGCATTTTCCTCAACATAATGTAGTTCCTCAAACCTATACTGATTCGGCTAGACTTTTTTATGTCACAGTAAAAAACAAACATGTCTGTTTATAAAAAAGAAATTATAAAATGTGTTTCTTTATAACCTCTATATACAAGAGTAATTGTCCTTTAAATTTTTTTGTATTATTATTATTATTATTATTATATCCTTCCTGGTTTTAAGTTCTAGAAAACTTAAAAACATTATTTTCTGTTCAACTATCATGTCAAAGCTTTTCCCTTCAAAACCTAATTCAAAGTATCATCTACTACAGGAAGGTTTTTGCAATCCCTTTTTGCAGGAACTGATCTCTCCCTTTTAAAATTTCTTATAGCACTTTGGATCTCTCTTTTATAATTTATTACCGTTTTACACTAGATTTATTTATACATGTATGATCTTCTGACTAGACTGATGACTTCATCAAAAAAAAAAAGTCATGCCAGATTACAATCATTTCCTTGAAAAAAAAAATGAAACATTAGACAGTAAATCAGGGGAATGTCAGAAACAGTTTATCTAGATTTCAATAAAGTATTTGATAAGGTTTCTCATGATATTTTCATAGAAAAAGTCAACAATAGATTAATATAGAACTGGTTAAATGGCTATATCCTAAGATTAATAATTGATGGTTCAATATCAAATTAAAAAGAAGTCATCAATGGACTACCTTGGGGAATCTGTGTTTAGTTTTAGGCTGTCTTGTTTTTGCCAATTACTTAGATCAATGAATAGATAATAATGATGATAGCTAACATTTACATAGTACTTATATCCTAGGCACTAAATTATCTCAAATGATCTTTACAACAACTCTGTCAGGCAAGTGCTATTATTTCTATTTTCCTAGACAAACAGAGGTTAAGTGACGTGTGAAATCACACAAGTTGTAAGAATCTGAGGCTAGATTTGAACTTAGATTTCCCTCATTCTTGGCCTAGGACTCTATCCACTAAGCTATATTTAGATAGCATGCTTGTCAAATTTTCAGATAATGTAAAACTTGGAGAGTCAGTTAACACAGTGGATAAGAGAATTAGTATACAAACAAGATGTCAACAGGCTACAAATAAACTCAAATTAAAATGCTAACTCCAGCTCAAGACTTCTAACCACTGAAGGATGAATTCATAGAACCTTAGAGACAGAATGAATTTGTGGTTATCTATTTGAACCTATACAATTAATAAGTCCTTCACAACATCTGTTAACAAATTGTCACTTTTTCTCTATTTAAAAATCTTTTTATATGGAGAACTCACTATCTCAGAAAACAATCTAATCTATTGTTGGATAGCTCTAGTTGTTTGGAAATTTTTCCTCCTGTAAAAAGGAATTGCATTCTTTAGGAATCTGTATAATAGATGTTTATATTAGATATTAGAATCAAAATAGTGCCAGCACAACCAGAATCTCCTAGTAATCAATAAGTTTACCCAACTCATATCTTGTTTGTATAGTAGGAAACCCTAGGTGAGATAAAGATAACTTAATATCAACTCAAAAGGTTGAGAGTTGCTTTATCTTCTCTCAAAGACTATATTGTTTCACCTTGACATGAGGTAATACAGATTTGGTTCATAAAGGATATTCTAGTGGGGCACAAGCTTTGGAAATTTCCACCAAACTTTGAGAGGCTTAGATTATGAATAGCCTCAGGGACAATCTATATTTATTTGTGTTTTGTTAAGACCTGCCAACCTAATTACAAATAGACTCATTACAGGTTTTTCACCAAGTGATAAACTTTTTGTTGGGTTGTTCTTATGGTAACCAATAAATTAGAAAAAAAAATTAAATGGGCTTAAATCCTGTGTGATTTTATTCCATGTCTGTATAGCCATCAGTGAGTTGAATGGTGGTGGGAAAAAGATGTTTATATGTATGTGTATACATATAAACATTTTATATATGTGTGTGTATATGTGTATAATATTAATAAGAGTAATGAAATTTGGTAACTTTCCCTTTATATTTCTTTCTTTCAAGATTTTCTAGAAGTAGCTGTGAGGCCTAAGTGAGAATGTCGGCTTTCTTCTCTCGTAGATTCAGCAGCTCATCACTAGCACTAACATGAAGTGACTTTTAAATGCAATGGTTTTTTATAACCTTTTCTTTTTCCTGCTAGTTAACTGTCTTTTTCTTTCATCCACTTAACCACACATTTTCTTCATTAAATGAATACTTTGAAAGAAGATACTTTGAAAGTAAGAAAATGCTTAATATGCATTCTTATTATTTTTTTGTTAATAAGAATAATAGAAATAATGTTTCTCTGGCCTATTCATAGAATAAATTATGCAAGAAAGTATGAATAGTTATACAGACTTTGATTTCTTTATCATTAACATGATAAGATATATGTCAAAAACAAATCAAATGAGTAGTGAGTTCATTTCTAAGTAGTTTGGAGAAAAGGAAGTCAGTGGAGAAAGCACTGACAGCATCATTGTCCCTCTAATGTGCAATCAGTTATATACTGACATCTGAGTAAGCTATTCCCTTCTAACAACTGATTTTTGAGGTAGAGCCATTATTTAAAGAGTATTAACCCTTTCAGACCATGAGAGGATCATTTTTAAGCCTGTGGAGAAGTAAATAACTGAATATGTTTATATCTCCTAAAATACCTTTATATCATTTTCATTACTAATAGAGAGTAATTGAATTTTTCAGTACTTTAAGAGAGAAATTTACCTTTACATTTAAGACTATTATTTTCCCCATCTAAACCTTAAAGCATATTTATTAATCAAAAATCCATCAATCTATGCTAATAGGTGAACCTACCCTATTTCTGATTCTGGCTTGGTATCCCATGTTTATGACCAAACTTTACAATGAAACATATTTCATTGTATATTTCTTTTTATTTTCATATAAAAGATGATGTATGAACATCCTTACATGCTTTTTAATAGCTTGATCCATACTGTTTCCATTACATAATAAGGAAAATAATTAAATATTTTCATAGTTTTCTAAACAATATCAATATTTATGTCAAAAAAAAATCACACCTGCTAATATCAGTTACCCTCTTCCATTCTAGAAGACAAGGAAATATTAATATGTATGGGCAAAATATCAACTTGTTTATTACAAGATGGATGCTTAAAACATTAGATTTGGTTACATCAGTTGTGAATTTTTTTTTGGAAAGAAATATCTCACAGTTTATTTCTATAAATGCATTTCTATGTGTTTCCCAACCTTGGGCTGACTTGAAAAGAATAAAAAGAGGTTCTACTTATTTAACAGAAAAGCAAGTAAAATAAATGATCATTAGAATACTGAATTGACTGCAACTGAGCAAACCGCCACAAGATTTTGTTTTTTTCTGAGAACAATATGATGCAGCAAGGGGCTTTTAATAACCACCAAATGGATTGTTTACTCTTAACATTTAAACCACAAATGTGTTATGGGCTGAACTACAACAGTGCCACTTACTGACAGTATATTTTTCATTGTAATCACAAAAACATTGTATGCAATCAGCAAGTCCCAACAGCGGAGGATGCTTTTGATGGGTTTCAACAGCAAATCTCCCCCAAACAGCAGGAAATAGAAACAGGCCACCAAATAACCCATGCAGAATAGGCTGATCCTAGTGGTTCCAGTTATGAAGATGATTGTAAGTACAAACCAGAAGAGATAGCTAAAGATAATCACTTTGTACATGTCTAAATAAGATCTGCAAGACAAAAACAGGACAATGAAGGAATAGTCAGCAAAGTTTTTCCACAAGGCAGTGAAATAATTTGCAATATTATTTTGGTGAAGAAATTTTTATCAACTTTCATGAAACAGTAAAAACTTGAGTGGGTTACTTGTCTCTCCTTTACCCAATTTTCTTTCCTTTAAGATGTGAGGAGCCAGGTGGCATAATTCATAGAGTTCTGGGCCAGGAGTCAGGAAGACCTGAGTTCAAATTTAACCACAAACAGTTACTAGCTCTGTGACCCTGGGCAAGTTACTTAACTCTGTTTGCCTCAGTTTCCTCATTGGTAAAATGAGCTGGGGAAGGAAATGACAAAACACTCCAGAATCTTTGCCAAGAAAACTTCAAAAAGAGTTACAGAGAATCAGACATGACTGAAATGACTGAACTAAAGATGTGAATTATAACACTTGCACTGCTTAGCTCACAGGGCTTATTAATTAGCAATGTGCTGTTAATTGTTTAACAACTGAATCTCTCCCTCCCACCCCCTTCCCCCAAATGTACCTTTGAGACATTTTAAAATTTAATTTGCATTGCTAACATCTTCTCCATAACTTTTTAAAGTCTAACTTTTTAAAGAGCTACCCCTAACAATTAACAAAACAATCAATGAAGCCCTGATTTGTAATTTGTCAATTTCTGTAGTGTAAATGTTGATACTGAAAATTTAAAAATGATCTCATGTAGGCCAGGTCAAAATGGATCTAATACACTCTTGTTTGCAATCATATGTTGTTGCTGAGTTGTTTTTCAGTCATGTCTGACCCTTCATAACTCATTTGAGGTTTTCTTGGCAAAGATAACTGCATGGTTTGCCATTTTCCCCTCCATATTATTTTATAATTGAGGAAACTGAAGCAAACAGGATTAACTGACTTATACAGGGTCACACTTAATAAGTGTTCTGAAGTGGATTTGAACTCAGGAAGATGAATCTTCCTGACTCTAGGTCTGACTCTTTATACAGTGTGTCACCTAGCTGTCCCTGTTTGTAATCTAAAGGTACATTAAAAACCTCAGTGATTATTATCTGGTTTCAATATAAGTTTATCTTACCCACTATTGTAAACATCACAATTTTAGGAAAGAAGACCCCAAAGTTCCTTCTTAAAGAATTAAAAATAATCTTTACCGGCAGTGAATGAAATCTGGCACAGGATTATGTTGGCTAAAAGATGCTGCATCAAGGCTCATACAGATTTCCACGTTATCCCCGGCCATGATGCGTACTGCAGCTTTGTTTTCATCCTCAAAAGTTTGTCGTTGTAAGGAAGCACACAACAGCAGCATGAAGTCATCTGGCAAGATAGCATTGTAAGAGTGAGTGTGAGTTTTGCATTTATATTTGTGGATAACTTCACTGTACATAATTGGGAAAGGTAATAATCTTTACTCAATACATGCAATTCTTAATTTGTGGATGGGAAGTTAACTTGACAATTGTCAAGTTCAGCAAACAATTTTCCATAAAAACATATGATAGGCAGGTTCTTAAACTATGGGTCTTTAGATTTAGGGTTAATAATAAGACCATAGTGAAACAGATATGAGATTACATAAATTTGGATCTTTTTTCCAAGGACACAAATCATAACTCATCCATGCCTTACATAGTCCACTAGATGTGGACCAGGTCATGTTAGAATAAAAATGATAAATGTTGCTGGAGTTGGGAGGAGCCCTTGATGTTGCCTAATCTAATTTCTAATTTTATAATTAAGGAAATTTAGATCCAGAGAAGTGATATGACTTAGCAAAGTGACTAAACTGGATTGGAATTAAAGATCCACTAATTAGAAACTCAGCATTATTTTCACTGCATCAAGCCATGAAACCTACTTTTCCTATAGCTAAAACCACTTAGTTTATATTTCCTATAAAAAAGGCATTCTGCCTTCAGATTATGGTGGTGAGGAAGTCATCTCATGGCAGAATAGTTCTTTAGCTTATAAACTTTTTATATTTGCATAAGAAAAGAGAGTATTCCAGTTCAATAAAATTTTGGAATTCTGAATAAGGAATCAGGAAAAATGACTTGGGGGATAAGGTTAACTAAGGACCCCAAATTTGGATTCATTACACATGTAATAGGTCAGATTTAGGTTCATATATATAGATTTCATATTGGTGGCTTTCTGTATTAATTAAGACTTTAACAATCATATAAATGACTGTTGATTTAATACTAATTAAAGTATTTTGACACTTTAATGATTGTATTTATAGATTCTCCACAAATACATATAGGTATATATTTATATTCATGTGAATTTTAATCTATATAATCCCTCCCCACTTTTTTGATAAGATCATTCTACGAATAAAACGGTCTCCTTATCTCCTTTCTATCTCAGATTTTTTTTTTGCTAGTGTCAACTAAAGGAGCCATTCAAAATTTGGTTGACATGTTAACAGACATAATCATATTTAATAAAAGATGTTTGGAAATGTTAACATAACTGGTTGAACTAAGCAAAGTACTTCACTTTTCAACCACAACAAGAAATTTGCTTAATGCCTAAACTGAGATTAATGAATAATGTATATTCAAAACCATTGGAAGATCTTCTAAAGAGTAAGGAAATAAAGGGGCTAATTATGCAAGTAATCAAGATTTTACAGATTCCAAGATTTTTTTTGACAAAGCATTATCATTGATAGAGGTCACAATTTTGTACAAATGTTTATTGGATAAAACCCAAAAGAATGGTTTTAATTTCAGAATGTTTCTCTTGGAGATTGCAGACCCACAAAACAGACCTGTGCAATGGGCAAAGGTGATAATGAAAAGCTGATTAGAGGCTGTTTCTTGTAGAATAAATGGCAAGAATAAAACTGACAACTAGCACTTAAGGTATTAGGGCTCTAGGGCTAAAATACTTACAGACAAGAAAAACTGGATTAGGTCTTACAATGAAATCTGGAAAATATAGCCACTTTATGATGTTGTTGTCAAAACTGGCACCATGATATCTCCATGGATAATCTACAAAGAAGGTTGGGAGGACAGTAAGGAAGGAAGTAAAAAAAAAATGAAGGCACATTGATTGTTACAATTCTTCAATTCTCTACTCAAGAACCATCTATTTATAAACAACTTATCATCAAAGCAAATAACTTAAAAAAGGAACTCCTCACCTCTACAAGGAGCAGGTGGAATGCCAATGCACACAAAGTACTGGAATGTGATGATACATGCCAGAAAGCAGCAATACTTTGGCCATATCTCTGCAATAGCTTTTCTTCTTCTCCGATATAATACGGCAATTAACCAACAAGCATGGATCATGGCATAGAAATCCATTCGTTGGCCAATTACATTAACTGACATTAGGAAACAAGTCTGTGTAAGGATGAGAAGGAAAAGAACACATGAGTGCTTTGCAGAAAGTTAGTTACTCAGAATGGGGTGGCAGTGGATGATAATTATTTGTATTAGTGAGTACTTTTAAATAAAAATCTCTATTGCCTTCCTTCCCACTTTTCTCTGCCTCATATAGGATCTTTGATTTACTACTGTAAGATTCAGTTCAAGTGCTACCTCTTGGAGGAAGCCTTTCCCAGTCCTACTTTGCCACATGCCCCTTCCTCCACCCCAATCTTTTAAGGGCACCTTCCATTTATGCCATATTTATCTTGTTTGTTTCTATGAAACAAACATATAGTGTAAGCTCCTAAAGGGTAGAGATGACTTTTTCTTTTTCTTTGTAGTTGTAGTCCTTAGCACAAGACCCAGGTTATAGAAATTGCTTAAAATAATTAGTTTTTGAGTTTTGATAGAGGCATTGGGATTGTGCCCCAGGATAACAAAATTTAGGGCATGCACCACCTATGTATACATGCATGTATAAGTGTATGCATGTGTGCATGTATACACATATGTACATATAATTTATATATGTTGGGGTAGAAACAGAGAGAGACAGAGATAAAGACAGACAGACAGACAGAGACAGAGAAAGAAAGAAAGAGAGAAAGAGAAAGAGAGAAAGTTCCTAGTCCCCACCTTCACTCTCTTCTGACTGGTAGATTGCTTCACAAGAACCTAACAGTATAATGGGCTTGTTTCCCATGGGGGTTTGTCTCTCAGAGTTGCTGTCTATAACAGGAAAGTTGTTGCTCTCTCTGTTGATTTTTTCCCCAATTAAAAAAATTCTTTAAAAATATTTTGAGTTTCAAATTCTTTTTCTCCCTTTTTTCTTCTCCCCATACTCTGAAATAGCAAGCAATCAGATATAGCTTATACATATAAAATTATGTAAAACATTTTTATACTAGTCAATTTGTATAAGGAGAGTTAAATAAAAGGAAAAAAAAGAAAAGTGAAAAGTGTCATACTTCAACCTATATTTAATCAATATCATTTTTCTTCTGGACAAAGGTAGTATGTTCCATCCTTAGTTCTTTGGGATTATGTTGGATCACTGTATTGCTGAGAATAGCTAAATCATTCACAATTCTTTCAATATTACTGTTATTGTGTATAATGTTCTCCTATATAAGTCTGTCCATGTTTTTCTGAAATCATTGTTTCTCATTTCTTATAGCAAAATAATATTCTATTACAAGCATATACCACAGATTATTTAGCCATTCCACAATTGATGGACATCTCTTTGATTTTTAACTCTTAACCAACACAAGAAAGCTATTTGTACAAATAGGTTCTTTCCCCTTTACTTGGATGTCTTTAGAATATAGACATAGCAGTGGCATTGCTGGGTCAAAGATATGAACAGATTACTAGTCCTTTGTGCATAGTTCAAATTGCTCTCCAAAATTTTTGGATCAGTTCATAACTCTAGCAATAGTACATTTGTGTCTCAGTTTTCTGTTTTCCTTTTAATTTTGGTTGCATTTGGTTTTATTTGTGCAAAAACCTTTTTAATTTGATATATCAAAATTATCTATTTTACATTTTGTGATAATCTCTTTGTCTTCTTTGGCCCCAATTCTTCTCTTATTTATAAATGTGACAGATAAACTATTCCACTCCTTCTTAATTAGCTTATGGTACAATCCTTTATGTATTAATCATATACCCATTTTGATTTTATCTTGGTATATTGTGTGAGGTGTTGGTCAATCTATATTCAGTTTCTGCCATATTATTTTGCATTTTTCCCTGCAGGTTTTGTCAAATGATGAGATTCATTCCAAAATACTGGATCTTTGAGTTTATCATATATCAGATTGCAATGGTAATTTATTACATGTAATCTACACCTAAATTATTCCACTGATACACCATTCTATTTCTTATTCAGACCAGATTGTTTTGATATTTACCACTTTCTAATACAGTTTGAGATCTAGTATGGGTCGATCTCTTTCTTTCACTTTTCCCCCATCAATTCCCTGGATATCCTTGAGTTTTTGTTCTTTCAGAAGAATTTTCTAATTTTTTTCTAGCTCTATAAAGTATGGCACGGGATAAATAGATTAATTTATATGGAATTGTCATTTTTATCATATTGGCTTGACTTACTCATGAGTAATTAATATCTTTCCAATTGATTAGATATAACTTTGTGTGAAAAGCATTGTAATTTACCCCCATTTTACCTCCTCTTTCCTCTTCTTCCAGTTCAATCATTTTTCCACCCCTAGTTTCTTTTTTATATCATCACAGTAAAGTCAAATTATACCTATCGCCTCTAAGTATACCCACAACAAAGAGAGACTTCTCAAGAATTAAACATATACTCTTCCCATTTAGGGATATAAACATTTTAACCTTTAAAAACATTTTCCTTCCCTTTTTATCTTTTTATGCATCTCTTGAGTTCTGTATTTGAAGATCAATTTTCTGTTCAGTTCTTGTCTTTTCAATCCCCTATTTCATTAAATATCCATCTTTTCCCCTGAAAGGTAATGCTAAGCTTTGCTGGATAATTGATTTTTGATTACAGTCCAAGTTCCTTTGCCCTCTGGAATATCATATTCTAGGCCTTTTGATCTTTTAAAGTTGAAGCTTCTAGGTCCTGAGTAATGCTGATAGTGCTTCCATGATATCTGAATTGTATCTTTTTGGCAACTTGCAATATTTTCTCCTTGATTTGATAATTCTGAAATTTTGCTACTGTATTCCTTGGAGTTTTCATTTTGGGGACTCTTTCAGGAGGGGATTGGTGGATTCTTCCAATGGCTATTTTACTTTCTGATTCTAGGACAACAGGGAAGTTTTCCTTGATCATTTCTTGAAAGATGTTGTCTAGGCTCTTTTTTTCATCAGGGTTTTCAGGGAGTGAAATAATTCTTAGATTATCTCTCCTGAGTCTATTTTACAGGTCACTTGTTTTTCTGATGAGGTATTCTATTTTTTCATTTTTGGGGAGTTTTGTTTGACTGATTCTTGATGTCTCATTGAGTCATTTACTGCCATTTATTTAATTCTAATTTTTAGTGAATTATTTTCATCAGTTAGCTTTTTTATCTCCTTTTGTATTTGGCCAATTGAATTATTAAATGAGGTGTTCTGTTCATTGGATTTTTTCTTATTTCACAAATTCTGTTTTCAAAGAGTTGTTTTCTTTTTACATTTTGCCAAAACTAATTTTTAGAGAGTGATTTTCTTCAGACAATTTCTGTGTTTCCTTTTTCAGAGCTCTAATTTCCTTTCCCCATTTTTCTTCTAACTCTTTTAAAATCCTTTTTGAATTCTTCCAAGAGAGCTTTTTGAGCCAACTTATATCACCGTTTGAGGCTTAATATAGAAATGTTTTGCTTTTAATGTCCTCAGTGTTTGACATTTGTTCTTTCTTGTCTCCATAAAAGCTATCTATGGTCACTGCTCTTTTTATTATTTCGCTCATTTTTAAAGGTTGAGGTCTGCTCTTAGGACAAAGGGGAGATTGTCCCAAGCTTCTTCTAGAGGCAGCAACTGCTTCATACTACTCTGGGCCAGAGCTGTTGCTTCCTTATAGTGCTGGGTAGGCATGGCAAGGTCCCATTTCTTCTGGCATTCAAGGATTCACTATTTGCCTTCTGTAGTTGTGTTGACATCATAGCTACTCTGCTGTTCCATTGGCTTCTGAACCAGGACAGATTAGCAAACACTGCTGTAATTGGGCTAAGAGCCTCCCAGTAGATTCCTCCTGCAATTGCAGGCTGCTCCACTATGGGTGTCCCTGCTGCACTTGCACCAGGCAGCAACCCCCTTGCCTGATTGAGATAGACTTATCATGGAGTTCTTCCAAAATACCTTCCTCTGGAAATTTGTTACATTCCAAATATTTGTTAGTTCTGTCACTCCAAAGTTCATTTAGAAGTTTGACCTGGTGTTGATCTAAGGGAAACCAGGAAAAGCTCAAATAAAGACCTATCTATTCTCTGACATCTTAGCTCTGCCCCTTGTGAAAAGTGTTTTATAGTTGTGTGCATATAGTTCCTATATTTGTCTTGGTAGGTAGACTCTGAATTATTTACAATCTATGGATATTTTAGATGGAATTTATCTTTCTGTCTCTTTTTACTGGATTTTTGGGTGAAATATAGAAATGCTGATGTTTTATAAGGACTTTGCCTCCAATTTAGCTAAAGTTGCTAATAATTTCAAGTAGTTTTTTTTAGTTGATTCTCTAGGATTTTCTAGCTATAACACTGCATCATTTGCAAAGAGTAATAGTTTTGTTTTCTTTCCACCTTCTCTAATTTCTTTAATTACTTTTCCCTCAATTATTGTTTGTATAGGACTAGTATTGAATAAGTCCATGTAAAGAAAGATTCTGGTTCAGGTTTTACTTGAGACTGCTGTCTGTAATGGTGCATAGTTCAAAGCATAACTCACCATCTCCCATAACAATGAATGAAAAATGGGGGGGCGGAGACAAGATGGCGAACTGCAGACAGCATTCTCTGTGAACTCCAGAGACCTTCCCTCAGACCCAGACAAACTGAGCCTCCAAATTGGTTTTGGAGTGAGGGCTCCACCAAACACTTGGACTACAATGCACTTTTATCAACAATCTACTTTGAAAAAACTTCGAAGAAGGTTAGCCTCAGGGGAAATCGGCCGCTGGTCAGGATCACACGGGGGGGGGGGGGTCAGGCACCCAGGAAGCCCCTGGGAGACGCCTGGGCCACTTTGTCTGCTTGCGGGCAGGTGCTTTGGCAGATCTGCCTTTGGTAAAGGGTGGATTGAGAGCAGCTGAAAATGTGGTCCTAGTGGGGATCTAGCCCAACCAGCCTCAGACCGGAAGTCAACTCGGCAAACTGCCCCAGGGCTAATTGAAACTGTTGCAATATTCCCTGCTGGTGACTGATACCTCAACTCAAAATTATGAGTAAGAAGCAGAAGAGAGCTCTCACCATATTCAGCTTTTATGGAGAAAAAATAGAGCAGTCCCCAGATCCTGAGATTCTGAAAACAATCCCAGATGAAGCAACAAAGGCGGACCTAAGCTGGTCTCCCTTCCAGAAGGCTTACCTGGAAGATTGCATAAAGAATCTCAAAAGAGAGCTAGAAGAAGAATGGGGAAATAAATTGGGATCAGGGCAACAGAGATATCAAAAACTGGAAAACAGGACTGGTGAATTGGAAAAAGAAAACAATTCACTGAAAAATAAAATTGGTGAATTGGAAAAAATCACCAATTCACTAGAAAATAAAAATGGCAAATTGGAAAAAGACAACAATTCACTGAAAAACAAAACTGGTGAATTGGAAAAAGACAACAATTCATTGAAAAATAAAATTGGCAAAATGGAAAAAGAATGCATTGAATCAAGAAATTCAATTGGCCAGTTACAAAAGGAGCTAAAAAAGATAACTGAAGGAAATAATACCTTAAAAATTAAAATTGAACAAATTGAAATGAATGACTCAATAAGACTTCAAGAATCAGTCAAACAAAAACAAAAAATGAAAAAATAGAAGAAAATATAAAATATCTCCTAGGAAAAACAACTGACTTGGAAAAGAGATCCAGGAGAGACAATCTAAGGATTATCGGACTCCCTGAAAGCCACGATGAAAAAAAGAACCTTGACGCTATCTTCCAGGAAATCATGAAAGAGAATTGCCCTGATGTTTTAGAATCAGAAGGCAAAATTGGTATTGAAAGAATTCACTGATCACCTCCTGAAAGAGACCCCAAAATTAAAACCCCAAGGAATATTGTAGCCAAATTTCAGTACTATCGCACCAAGGAAAAGATATTGCAAGCAGCTAGAAAGAAACAGTTCAAATACCGAGGAACTGTAATTAGAATTACACAGGATCTGTCAGCTTCCACATTGAAGGATCGAAGGGCCTGGAATCAGATATTCAGAAAGCAAAAGAACTTGGATTACAGCCAAGAATAAGTTATCCAGCTAGAATGAGCATCATCTTCCAGGGAAGAAGATGGTCATTCAATGATACAGGAGAATTTCACCTATTTCTAATGAAAAGACCAGATCTAACCAAAAAATTTGACCTCCAAACACAGAACTCAAGAGAAGCATAAAAAGGTAAAAAGGAAAGAACTCTTGAGAAATATATTTCTACTATAGATATCCTTAAAGAATGGGGATATAATTCGATTTTTCTTTGATAATAATGGAAAGGAAATTAGAGGTGGAAGGGATACCATACTGAAAAAAAAAGGGGGGGGGAAGAGGGAAAAAAAAATAAAAATAAAGGAAGTAAAATAAGGCAAAATCTCATAAAGAGACATAGAAGATCTAATATAATTGAGGGAAAGAAGGGAGGGCGATGAGTATTGTGTAAACCTTACTCTCATTAGATTGGACTCTAAGAGTGTATATCAGACACATTTGGCTTCAAAGAAAGGCCTGACCCTCCTTATGGGAAGGTGGGAGGGAAAGGAGGAAAGGAAAGGGATAAACTAATAGAAGGATTAGGGGAAAGGTATAAAGGGGAGGGAGGGACTCTAAAGGGGGGAGGACTATTGGTGGGAGGTGGTCATCAAAAATAAAGTACTGGGGAGGGGGGAAGGGAGAGAGGGGAAAGGGAAGAGAAAATCATAACTCTGGGTAAATCAGATGGCAGGGAATACAGATATAGTTATTTTAACTGTGAATGTGAATGGGATGAACTCTCCCATAAAACAGAAGCGGGTAGCAGACTGGATTAAAAGCCAGAATCCTACAATATGTTGTTTACAAGAAACACATCTAAAACATAGAGATACATACAGAGTAAAGGTAAAGGGCTGGAGCAGAATCTTCTATGCTTCAGGTGAACAAAGAAAGGCAGGGGTAGCAATCCTTATCTTGGATCAAGTAAAAACAAAAATAGATCTAATTAAAAGAGATAAGGAAGGAAACTATATTTTACTAAAGGGTACCATAGACAATGAAGCGGTATCAATACTAAACATATATGCACCTAGTGGTATAGCATCCAAATTCCTACAGGAGAAACTAACAGAGATGCAAGGAGAAATAGACAGTAATACTATACTAGTGGGGGATCTCAACCTTGCTCTCTCAGAATTAGATAAATCAAATCACAAAATAAATAAGAAAGAAGTTAGGGAGATAAACAAAAGGCTAGAAAAGTTAGGTATGCTAGATCTCTGAAGGAAATTGAATGGTGATAGAAGGGAGTATACTTTTTCTCAGGGGTTCATGGAACTTATACAAAAATTGTTCATGTGTTAGGGCATAAAAGCCTCAAAATCAAATGCAGAAAAGCAGAAATAGTAAATGCATCCTTCTCAGATAATGATGCAATAAAACTCACATGTAATATAAGGCCAGGAGAAAATAGGCCACAAGTTAATTGGAAATTACATAATCTAATCCTGAAGAACGAATGGGTGAAAGAGCAAATCATAGACACAATCGATAATTTCATCCAGGAGAATGACAATAATGAGACAACATACAAAATTTGTGGGACACAGCTAAAGCGGTTATAAGGGGTAATTTTATATCTCTAGATGCTTACTTGCTTAAAACAGAGAAAGAGAAGACCAATGAACTGGGCTTACAATTAAAAAAGCTAGAAAAAGACCAAATTAAAAACCCTCAATTAAATACCAAATTGGAAATTTTGAAAATCAAAGGGGAGATCAATAAAATTGAAAATAAGAAAACTATTGAATTAATAAATAAAACTAAGAGTTGGTTTTATGAAAAAAACCAACAAAATATATGAGCCTTTAGTTAATTTGATTAGAAAAAGGAAAGAGGAAAATCAAATTATTAGTCTCAAAAATGATAAGGGTGAACTTTCGTCCAATGAAGAGGAAATTAGAGTGATAATTAGGAGTTTCTTTGCCTAACTTTATGCCAATAAATTTGATAATGTAAACGAAATGGAGGAATATTTACAAAAATATAGATTGCCTAGGTTAACAGAAGAGGAAATAAATTATTTAAATAGCCCCATTTTGGAAAAAGAAATAGAACAAGCTATTAATCAACTCCCTAAGAAAAAATCTCTAGAGCCAGATGGATTTACATGTGAATTTTACCAAACATTCAAAGAACAATTAATCCCAATACTATATAAACTATTTGAAAAAATAGGGAAAGAAGCTATACTACCAAATTCCTTCTATGACACAGATATGGTGCTGATAGCTAAACCAGGTAGGGAGTAAACTGAGAAAGAGAACTATAGACCCATTTCTCTAATGAATATCGATGCAAAAATTTTAAATAAGATTTTAGCAACAAGATTACAGAAAGTTATCCCCAGGATAATACACTGTGACCAAGTAGGATTTATACCAGGAATGCAGGGCTGGTTCAATATTAGGAAAACTATTAGCATAATCAATTATATTAATAACCAAATTAATAAAAAGCATATGATTATCTCCATAGATGCAGAAAAAGCCTTTGATAAAATCCAACACCCATTCCTATTAAAAACACTGGAGAGTATAGGAATACATGGGCTTTTCCTTAAAATGATTAGTAGTATCTACTTAAAACCTTCAGCAAGCATCATATGTAATGGAGTCAAACTAGAACCATTCCCAATAAGATCAGGAGTGAAACAAGGCTGCCCACTGTCACCATTATTATTTAATATTGTCTTAGAAATGTTAGCTTTGGCAGTAAGAGAAGAAAAAGAGATTAAAGGAATTAGAGTAGGTAATGAGGAAACCAAATTATCACTCTTTGCAGGTGACATGATGATATACGTAGAAAACCCTAAAGACTCAACTAAAAAACTACTAGAAACAATTCACAACTTTAGCAAAGTTGCAGGATACAAAATAAATCCACATAAATCATCAGCATTTTAATATATTACCAATAAAGTTCAGCAACAAGAGATACAAAAAGAAATTCCATTCAAAATAACTGTTGATAGTATAAAATATTTGGGAATCTATCTGCCAAGGGAAAGTCAGGAACTATATGAACTAAACTACAAAACACTTTCCACACAAATAAAATCAGACCTAGTTAATTGGAAAAACTTAAAATGCACATGGGTAGGCCGAGCGAATATAATAAAAATGACAATACTACACAAACTAATTTACTTATTTAGTGCCATACCAATC